>JASEVX010000014.1:21976815-22244315 GCA_031761405.1 Serripes groenlandicus
GGTCAATATCATTAAACTACATCATTGTATATACATTGTAAATATATTTGTGTCAATATCTTTATACTACATCATTGTATAAACAGATATTTGTGTCTATATCTTTAAAAACTACATAATTTTATAAACATATATTTGTGTCAGAAACTTTAAACTACATCATTTTATAAAGAGATATTTGGGGTCAATATCATTAAACTACATCATTGTACTATACATGTAAATATATTTGTGTCCAATATCTTTAAACTACAATCATTGTATAACAGAGATATGTGTCTAGAACTTTAAACTATAACATTTGTCGGATACACGGGCACGTCAACAAGACCGTAAATTCGAACCCTAAATAGGCGATTTATTGTTTACAGTGACAATGCAAAATGAATAGCGTCTTCCAATAAAAGACGGAACAGAAATATGGACGCATGATTTGAGAAGTATTGATGCGAGACGGCATATTAATAGGGTGAAACTGGGTCACCAAGATATAACTAAAAACTTTTTGAAAACGGCAAGAATGCATCACACCAATGTTTATCTCCACTGTTGTCTATATAGACTTGTTCTCTGGTTGACCGGTACTAAGTAGGAAACATACCAGCACCGATATCGGGAGGGGTTTTTCTTTTGAAAGTGACATTATGTTTAAGGAGACAACATAACTCGAGTTCCACAGACGCAATAGAAGGTGAATGAACTAACATAAAGGATTAAGTATATTATTTCTTTTAACATGTAAATGAAATACGGTAAATCAAATTGCTGAGTATTCTCTGTAGTGTATGAAAGGTTTATAATCAATGCGGGGTTAGCAAGTACGACTGACTGAGCTGATGTCACAGGATAAATAGACCAGTATAACTGGTAACTTACCCGAGAAACGCCGTGATATAATTGAAAGATTGTTAAAAGCAACCAACAACTGTGTAAAATATGTCAAAAGACATCACTATAAGACCCTACCAGACTGTGTCATGGTTGTAATTCAAAGACAATACTATAAAATGTAGTTGGTATAGACCGGTTAGATATATATGATTTAGTAAGAATTGTATTATAAACACAGTTATATAATTAGGTGTGATAGTATTCTCAGGATTGTATGACACTTTGGAGCGGGTATGCAGACACATTTAAACGTCAGGACCCTACCGTACTGTGTCCATTACATCACCGACAATACTATAAAACAAATTGGCACTAGACATCATTAAGCTATATAATGTTTTAGTAGAAGTGTATGCTCGGTTTACATATTGACTTCAAATGGGTTCTTATACATCCCCTTAGTAAATTGAAATCGGAACATACTGTTATTTTCTACTAAAACGTAACTGAAACAGACCGAATTACGCTGCGGCTATAATGTTTAAACTAAAGCGGGTGATAACTGTGTAAAACGAAATTGATACTTTAATTCTATATTCATTTATATACATTTCGTAAGAATAAACGGTTTCGTCTGTCCATTGAATATTTTGTTTTGAATATATCACAACGTAAAAGGAGGAGATATGTGAAAAGGTAGTCTAATAACGATATGAAATAGGACGATGATAATTGTGACCCATTTTCGGATAGTTCAACTCTATATAGATTTTCCAAGGCAAAACCAAATAAAAAATCTAATATGACGCAGTTGATCTATCTTGATATGTAGTATACCGGTCATAATAGGTTCGTGTATTTTGACCTTGACATCAAGAAAAACAAAATTACGAATATTTTTGGCTCTATCCTTCAGGTTAATACATATTTATTAAGTTTATTAAATAGACTTTAATTGTCATTATTGATAGTAATACATATATTGTGTATTTTATCATGGGCCGGAAATGAAACATGTAATTGTGGTTGAACACACTGTTTGACTGTTGTTTGCAATTGTTATGATTCGGTATTGCGACTTACACGAATATACGACGTTAGACAGAACGGTTAGATATTATTTTATTTCAATATGCTAATATCGATTTAAACTGTATAGCTCCTGGTTTAATTTACATACGTTCTCCAAAATAAAATCATATGTTGTACACGCTTCCTTGCCGCAACTGCTTTTATTTTGTTATCAGTGTGTGATCAGACCAAACCCAGGTCTAGTGTGGACAATTACTCGACCGAGATAACTCAAAGCAAAGTTTATTCACTGACACATATTTCCGTCCTTGGTATTGAATAGTGAAGAGTCATAATACTAATCGCAACATTATGGGTAGCCCAGTATACGAAAACAAATAAAGGATATCAGAAGTATACGTGCTATTTTCGCGCATGCGCGTCTCAATACATCCCACCTGGGCAATCATCATTGTTGGTCAGAAAACTTTAAAAGTTGAAAAAATTACTTGTGTCCAGTCTTTGTGTGTGGGTCCAGTGATTAAAAAAAAGAAACGGAATGTTCTGATAGTTGAGCATAGGTAAGTACTGGAATTGCATTTTTGAAATTTATGTTACCGCAGTTGAATATGAATGATAATTCTCCAAGTCAGGTGATAATAATTGATACGCCTACCAAGTGTATTCACGTTTGGAGACCATTTTGCTAGATTATAAACATCATAAATGCAAAAAGCAATGGGTTAAACACATGGAGGAATATTTTCGATGCCAGTTATAGCAAGAGGGTTATTTTCATTCACGTAAAGATAATGGATACCCTTTTATATTCACATCTACATTGTTGGTTAGGACAGATAGTTGTCTAACACTATCTCGAAATACGATGATCTTTCGTTAATTGCTTCATGTTAATTCACACACATATGACAGTGAAGATACTCGTTTTAATTGATGGCTCATTATTGATTACTCGCCGTTGAGCTGATATATTTATTTCCGTTAGTCAGACCTATAAAGTCAATGCATCAAGACGTAAAGTAGATGCTACAATACCTGTTTATAAAAGCCAATAACGGCAATCTAACAAGAATGATCAATACCCCTCATATCATTGTGTTTCCCTTGGAAAACTACTTTACTCTCCCGGTCAGCTTATCCTGACAACAGTCCCGTCAGTCGTAATGCTATCCAAAACAACTCTGAGTGACAAAGTTGGGAAGCCACTTATACCATTTCTCAAGTATGTATAATGACTAGAAAAGAAAGTCATGTCCATTTCCTCTCTCGCTTTTCTCTCTCCTCTCTCTCTCTCCTCTCTCTCTCTCTACTTCTCTCTCTCTTCTCTCTCTCTCTCTCTCCTCTCTCTCTCTCCTCTCTCTCTCTCTCTCTTCTCTCTCTCTCTCTCTCTCTCTCTCTTTCTCTCCTCTCTCTCCTCTCTCTCTCTCTCTCTCTCTCTCTCCTCTCTCTCTCTCTCTCTCTCTCTCTCTCTCTCTCTCTCTCACTCTCTCTCTCTCTCTTCTCATTTTGGCCACGTGTAGAACCATGGTGTATGAATTCTGACACAGATGCAGCAGCCGACTCTTTGAAAATATTGTGTACGGAAGAAATTTCCCATTGTCATTTTTCATAGCAATTATGTAAATCAATACTGATTCACAAAATGTATGAATAAATATTTTGAATATTCGCCAGTCGATAAACATTGTCATACCTTATTTATAGAACATTGAAAGTTAATCGTTTTTAAACTAACTCTCAATTTAACTAATGGCTCACTGGAGGTAGATGTCGCCAAGCTGCAAAACTTGATAACATATGCAAGACGTTTAATTTCAATTTGAACATTTATGTCAACGCATCCGGCTGCTTTTTCGACTGTTAGCCCGATTGATGAATGTTGAATGACACTTGTCGCATATTGATGTGTGATACATCAAAAAGAGTATGGGCCGATCTTGGAGTTCGAATTCACAACCCTGGATTGACAACCGCGCTTCTATCAACTGAGCTATCGGAGCTCGTGATACAATACTATCATGTCATTGCCATTAACACATTTGTTGAGAATGACATATGCAGCAGATAACTTTGAAAACAGCTAGGCATAATATTCTAAATCTGAATATATATATAAAAATATATGTATAGAAGAGTGTTCATTACATTTTTGAATGACAAGACTGTGCCGAGTTGTGCAATACATCTCGACATGTTCACATCACATTGTCTATCAGGCAAAGCTCGCATATAATACCAGTATCCCTGTCCTCACCGTATCAAACTGTTCTACACAAAAATACGCTTTAAATAACCTGTTTGTATTATGGTGAACACTTTGAGTGAAACTACTTTAAGAGTTCATATCTCAGTAAATACTTACTTTATTGCATTGCATATTTATACAACCCTTTTCCAACTATCACACATATGTATATAATTACGTCTAGATAACTCAATCCTGCAAATAATGCAAATTATGGTCCTATATCACTTAGCAATCTTGTTAAAGTTTTGTGTGCAACTGCAATCCTAGACCATATCTCAGTTACTACTCGTGGGGCAGTGCATCGTAACTTTATGCAGCCCTATCCATCGATCACACATATGACAATAATTATAGTTAGATAACTGTCTCTTGCATATAATACACATAATCACCTTTGTTATTTGACATAGCAATTCTGGTTAGTGTTGTTCATGCAACTACATAGAGTCCATATCTCAGTAACACATAAGCGGTGGAATAGTCGAGCGCATTGTTTTACGGTCAGCTCTTGCTTTATATGAATAGTGTGTTCATGTGTTTCTATAGTACATTGTGCTTAATAAGGTATGAATTGATGACGTCATACTTTTTAAGCGTACCACTTAAAGTCTGAAACGATTTTTCGTGTTTTAACTATATTACAGTTGTATCTTTATATCTCGACGTATATTTAAACAAGAAATGAAAAATTGATTTGCAGCAACTTTCTGATCAAACAACAGCCCTTTCCCACAAACACTAAATCTGCAGCATACAACTGTGGACACGTCTTTGTAAAACTATAAAACTCAAATTATTGACAATAGTTGGGAACCGCAGAAAGCGTCCACATATGGGAAAGGATTAGAGGTAGAGCCAACACAAGATTATGGTTCTCTAAACATTTACACGTTGATAAGCCCAAATAAGCAATGTGTTCGAGTTCATGTTTTACCAGACACAAACATCCAACTATTTTGCAGCATGTCTAGATAGCCATGAAAAGAGAAAATATAAACTTTTTTTTTCAAAAGTAACATTTTGACCCAGACGAAGCCCAAAACTGTAAAAGTATGTATATAATTTAAAATGTTATCTATAAATATGCTACATAACATATAATTTTTTATTATGCAGTAGAACCGTTTTCCTTATACAAAAACATCTACAGCATACGACTTTGAAACTATCTATTGAACAAATGTAGTAAATATCCATAAATTAAAGTATAATTAGTGAATATAGAATACTCCTTCTGCCACGAGTCGACTGCTGCAATGTTTTTAAATGCATCTGCATGCGGGAAAAAGATAACAGAACAATTTAAAAGCTCGTTAATTATTTACAATAAAATTATAAAATACAAATTGCCGTCCAAATGGGCGTGTTGCTATTCCACATTTACATTTCTAAATTCGATCAGTTTGATTGAACTCAATATGTATTTTGTACATTCGCCAACTGATCGAAATGTTATTTCCGAACACATGAGAGACAATGAGGTAAGCCATTAATGCCACTTTCTTAAGCATATGGTGTGTCCCCGCAGGGGATTGAATCCGCGACATTTTCCACCCAAAGCAGACGTTCATCCTCTGCACAAACGAGGTGGTTTGGGCGATCTTTCCTGTTTGCATATTATGTTTATTTTCCAAATATTCATTGCTGTAGAAGCGTCAAATATCGTTTCTATCGTACTAGAAAGGGTTCATTCAAATTAAAAAAAAGCAATCCCGGTTGCGCGTCCTGAATTATAAATCATAACATTCCTCAATATGCTGTTCTTACTTTTCTATTATCATAACATTACTCGTTAGGAAGATTGTACTGGGTTTTTAAACCCATTGAATATTTATCCTTTCCGCCATACACATGCATTATAAAGTCTATACAGAAGATGACTTCCGAAAACAAACTTTACTAAAGGAGGAATTGCTTATGATGAGCTAGATTTAACTTGTTTTCAATACTTATACATTCATTTCTTATCTGTCTTCAAAGCCAACGTGAAGATTTATTGTATATGGGATAGGGTTGTGTACAACCCGATAACCTTTAAATGTTCAAAGTCGTCTGTTTTTAGAATTATCTGTAGAAAACAGTTATAACGTCTTAGTAATTGGATATGTAAATTATAAATCAAAGTTAAAAAAAAATAATTACGTCACTTTAAATGTTATTCCCCAGTTATATCACGGCATTTCTTAAGTAAGTTACCAGTATGACGATTTTAGTTATCCGAGAACAAATTAGTCAGTCATAATGTTAACCCTACTCTCCTGAGCGCCAAAAAAGGAAGCCATTACCATTTGTTTGACCTAATCGGATATCGAACCCGGAACATTTCACTTCCGAGGCGATCGCTCTACTACAACACCACCGACGCAGACGCTCTACTTCATCACTATCGATGCGTTTTGGGTATATGAGAGATATCGCTCGTTATTCCGGTTTGCATGTTATTTCTTTTACAAAAGTCGTCTGCAAAAGAAGCGTCATATATATTGAGTATCAGAACAACAGAGGACAGTCAGATTGGAATAATGAAATCATGACTATGTGTACTTGTTTCTTGTTATGCAGTTCATAAATTTGACAAATTAATAAACAAAGAAAAGTAAATAAATTTAACCCAAATGTATTTAAGGAGACGACTTTTGAGTTCATTTCTTTGTAGAAACATGAGCAATCGAACTTGCGAACAATGCATGATTGTCCTGTTATGTTCTAAAAGACATCGTTTGCATAGGCATCTAACGCCGTCTTTATCAGGGAAAGGTTTACCTCAAAGTTGAAATATAAAGTTCTACCGTTTAAACATAATTAACTAGTCATTGATATGCTATTTATAGTTTTTGTTGAATACAGTAAATTGTATAAACATGAACATTATAGAAAATGATATCCCTTTCCAACATACAATAAATCTGCAGCACACGGCCTAAAAAAACATTTAGGCATACTCCTCTATACATGCAAGTATCAAGACTGAATGCAGTTGATCACTTTGTGTCAAAATGAGAAAATACTCATCATGAGCAATTTTTTCTCTTGCAGCGATAATTTTAAATGTCGTCTGCTACAAATGTGTTAAAATACGCTAGCGGGTTGATATGAAAAAAAGGGAAACATTCAGATGCCCATGTTTTACCGGCAATGTGATAAGAAACATGTATATATTTTCGTCCAAAATGCCATTCTACCATACGTATAAATTCCTTAAATTGAACCGTTTGATTGAAATTAATGTTTGTGCGAGTACATACATCACAATTATTCTGCAAGAGATATACGGGTAACTTCCTCATTGGAACATTGGCTTTGTGGCTAGATCATGTTTACGTCATCTTGTTTGTTCGCCTATCAAGAGATATACGGCTAACTTCCTTAGTGGAACATTGACTTTGTGGCTAGATTATGTTAACGTCAGCTTGTCTGTTCGCCTATCAAGAGATATACGACTAACTTCCTCAGTGGAACATTGGCTTTGTGGCTAGATCATGTTAAGACGGAAAGCAAAATATACGATGTTAAATACATTTGTATGACTCAGTCGGAGATCGAACCAAGACCTACCGCAGCTACCATCACCGATAAGAAGAATATTAACTTCTTCAATATATCATTGTCTGTGCAAAGAGAAAGGTTCTGAATTACATTCTGTTTGCAGATTACCTATTATAAACAATGTCATAAGTATGTGTCGTTGCGTACAAAGTCATTACCATTTTGGCGTATGAGGGAAAAACATGTATTACTAAATAAACTAATGATAGTTGTCCCTGGCTACCATTTGTTTTGCGATACGTATTCCCTGAAGTTGTGGACCATCATCGGTGGTGTAATGACAGTGTTCACTTCAAGTAGCGAGTTCGATCCCCGGCCAGAGGTCAAACCAAATAATTTAGTTTCTTGGCAAAAATGTGTGTGGGTCTATCATTACGACCGACTCGCTAGAGTCAGGATAAATTGACCAGAAGTACAAGTACCTTAACTAGGAAAAGCTGTGTTATATCTGAGAAAATGATAGATGCGGCGTATAACACTTTACAAGCAAACCGAACAAACTGATTTTGTATGAAGAAAAAAATGCATATATATATCTTAAATAAGGTTTATTGAAAGATATATACCTGGGACTAACATTCGTCAGATCACTGACGTGTTAGAGCAAACAAATGCTGATTCAGTAAATTCATGATCACTCATGTTAAAGATTTGACAGTCGATATATCAAGGTTGAACCTTATATATGGAAACCTTTAGAAATGATAACGTCTCTAAACAAACTCTTAATGTAACTCTTTGCTCACTAGCGACGCTGTCTCCAACCGTTGATAACCTATGCTCCGACTTCAGCTTGCATTCAGATTGGACACCACACATAGAGTGGGCTGATCTGATATCCACACTGTTTGAAACCCAGAATGAAGCTATTTAAGATTGAATTAATTTAGTAGAAAACGACAATTAGTCAGTGGAAAATAACTTAGATCTCAAACACATCAAGTTTTGCATATCTATATCATGTGAAGACAATTTAAGTCTTGCTCACGTACAGTAAGTCTTTGTTAGATGACAATGAAATCATATAAGCAAACACTCTTTGAATAAAAGTATAGTTATTGACATGAATTAAAAACATCCTAACAAAGGAAGACAAAATTCATTAGTTGAAATTTCTTCTTTTGACATAATGTGCATAAAAACTGCAGAGAGTATGTATACTTGCGGTTAGGGGTTACAGTATGTGGCGTATATCATTTTTTACTCTTTTCTTTTATTCGCAACGTTCTTAACTGTATTTGTTGCACAATGGACATAAACAATCCAGTCTAAAAGATAAGGTTCTAGTTCAACATGGACCTTTGAAATCGTTAATGAAAGCAATGTGGGCCTCAATATAAAAATAATGTAAATTTCGATCAAAATCTAGAAAATATAGCAGAATGTAGTTTGATGTGGTCACTGCAGCAAAGGGTTTAGCAATTCATACAGTGAAATATTAAACGGTGCGTTGTTTCCCTTTGCATCTGCAACAAACGACCTTTGAAAACAATTTGTCAAAATGAGTAATTGCTAATTATGAGCACATTCTTTATTTGACAGAATGTATCAAGCTCTATTCAATTAATATACTTTCATTTATATATATTTACCTTTTTTGCGTAGTTCTTTTTCAAAGTCATATGTTGCATATTTTGCATATGTGGCAAAGAGTTAACCGAACATTGCACATGCGCATGAGGAGAGTATTCTCAACGATGGATATTTTGGACAATCGTTCAAGATTCAGATTTGATAATTATGAATTCAGATTAGAATAGTAGCTACAAAACTGGATCAACATGCAACAAAAACAACGAAGTAAGCGTTTATAATTATCATATCTATTTTATAAATACATATAGCCTGCACGGTTTATTTACCGGCAATAGGTTTCAATATTTTATATTTTCATGTTCCTACATGTTTAGATAGCAACCAGTGTAAATACAAGATTTAATGCCATATAGGTTTTTTTACTGAATTGAAGTCCTTTAGAGATATATCGTCGATTGATTGTTAACGCAGTTTCCAACAATATTTCAGTTAAAACAAGGGGACCAGTTCACCAATCCATATGTTTCCTGGTTTTCTCACGCCCGCGCTCATCATAAAATTATTTACAAGCAACTATCTTCTTTTCTACATTGACTGTTATCCCATTTGTGGAAGATTCATTTGTGAGCAGTGTAGATCAAGATTAGTCCGCCTATCTCCACAAACCTGACAGTTTTCTAATTAGTCGTGAAGAAACTTGTGTTAAGCAGTATCCGTTTAAATACTTAGCTTGCGTGTACAGGCTGGCGTTTTTCCAGAATTAATACGTTCATCTGGAACTAACAATTCGTCTAAATACTTATGTATTTGGAAATATATATTAATGCAATAAGTTTATGAACACATATATTAAAGATAGGTTATTCGATTTCATTAGTGAACCATACTTATAGAACATTTTGAAATTATACGTCTTTATTCAAACCCACCACTTAGGTTCATCGTAGATCCATTATATTTCAGCTGTTTTAAATAGTTGTCTAGAGTGTAATAGAAGACAATAAAGCAGACGAACATATTAAGTTGTACAATTCGATATCCTTCGAATGGTGTTTAATTGAAATCTTTCCCATATACAGTATATCTTCAGCAGACGACTATGTTTAGGTTTATCTGAGATCCACACTATTTGAGACTTAGTTTGCTTCTATTTCAGCTTTTTAAAATAGTTTTCTAGAACATAGTACACGACAATAAAGCAGACAAAGATAAAAAAGCTTTGCCATTCGATATGCTGTGAGGGGTGTATACTCTGAATCCTTCCCACATACAGTCCATTTTCAGCATACGACATTGACGTCATATAAGCAAAGCTAAATAAACTATCAATAAATAAAAGTATACTTATTTACATGAATCGAAAACATTGTAACAACGGGAGAAATTACTCATTGAGAGCACTATGTGTTCAAAAGCTGCAGAAGCGTCAAAATATGTCTACATTTGGGAAAGGGTTACCGTAAATATTGTATGTCATTATTTGCTCTTATCTTTTATTCGCAACGTTAGTTGTTGATCAATGGACATTGATAATTAAGTCTAAAAGATTAGATTATAATTATACATGGACCTTTGAGTGGTATATACTCCCTGTTTATAGAGAATCGTTTAAGAAGGGTAATTTGTGCCTTAATCTAAGAAGAATTTAAGTGTCGATCAGAAACTACAAAACACAGCAGAATAATGTATATGATGTGATAACTGCGGCAAAGTGTTTATCAATTCATACAATGAAAATATTTAACGGCACGATGTATCCCTTTCCAACTGCAGCAGACGAATTTTACAAAACAATTTGACAATATAAATAATTGCTCATTATAAGCACATTCTTTATTTGCCAAAATGTATAAATTTCAATTCAATTAATATACTTTTATTTATAATTATTTACCATATTTTCTTTTACAAAGTAATCTGCTGTATAATTTGGATATGTGGGAAAAGGTTAACAGAACATTGTACATGCGCATGACGAGGGTATTCTCAAAGTAGATATAAGGAACGATCGATCAAAAACCAAATTGGATAATTATAAATTCCGATTAGAATAGTAGCTACAAAACTGAATCAACATGTAACGAAAACAACGAAGTAAGCCTTTATAATTATCATATTCTATTTTATTAATACAAATAGCCTGCACCGTTTAGTTAATTTAACTACAATAGGTTTCAATAGTTTTTCTTTTCATGTTTCCTTATTTACTTCGGTGTTTAGATAGCAACCATTGAAAACAGAAAAAAATATGTCATATAGTGTTCTTTACTGAATTCGTTTTGTTTTAAGTCATATCATCGATTGGGGTTTTAAGCCGTTTTCAACAAATGTTCAGTTATATCACAGGGACCAATTCACAAAACTAAGTGTTTCATGGCTTTTGCACGTATAGTCATTACGTTACAAATGTTTTAATGGAGCTCCTGATCAACATTCGTCATCTTAAACGAGTGTTTGAATTTTAAATGATAAATTATTACACACTATTGAATGATGGCTTACAGAACACTACATTCCTATATGGTTTGCCTGAGAATATAACAGTAATGTCACAAAAAAGTATTCAAGTAAACCGTAAAGGGTTTTTATAATTATTAATATGAAGGTCATATTTTTCAAAAAAACATTGAACAGCAAATTTATGCTTTCCAACGTGCATATTTGTTTGAAAATAAGAACTGAAGAAGATTTCTGAAAACAAAAGTTACTCAAGGGGTAATTGATATTTCATATTTAGCCAAAACGTTATCAACTTTATTCAATAAGAAAACGTGCATGTACAGAGATTGTCCATAGCATTGTCACTATGTTCTCAGTGTCGCCTGCTGTAGATTCGTTGTATAAGGGATTGGTTAAGGACAATCCGATCACCTTTAAAGTTCACTTTATGTTGTCTGTTTTACAAATCATTTCAGGAAAAGGGTATAAAGTTTAAATAGCAATACCGTGTTTGAAAACATTTGTGGAAAACGATACCGCTAGTTTCGTTCAATGTCTCCTCTTTAATTATTTTGCTAAAGTTGTTTGCTGCACTTCGCCGGATATTGTCTGTATCAGATAAAATGTTCAATCGCCGTGTTATAAAAAAAAAATCACGTGTACTGAATGAGGACACTCCGTCATATCCAATTCATAAAGTCGTCTATTTAGAAAACATGGAAAGTAAACAATGAGAACATCAAAACAAATAGACGACTTATAATATCAAGTTAAAACAATGTAAAAACATTAAAAATCGCTCGTCTTAGCAATTAATTTATCATATTTAATATTAATAGATGTTTCTAAAGTAGTTATTTGCAGAGGTTTCTAAGACCGTTTCAGAGATATACAATTCAAGTTGTTCATGATGTACTTTTTTTTTATTATACATATATAAGTCATCTTTACTCATAACAAAGTCATAATTAAGCAACTGCATGCTAAAGGTACAAGTTGGCATATTGTCCACCTCCTTATCAAAGGTACGATTATTTAAACAGTATTATCAATTCCTGATATGCATAGTATGTTTTGATAATATAAAAGCTATTATATTTCCATATGTATGCCTAGGTGTTAATGAAGTTGTCTTCTAGAGAGGTGGTGTATATGGGAATGGTTTAATATATATTATAGTTCTAAGTTTTAAACGAACATAAATCATTGATATACTTGGGATAAACACACAACATTATTTAACAACACCATACGCATTTTAGGCTAGAGGAACTTAATCCAACAAATTACAATAAAACATAATTCTTTTCAAATCCAAGTAATGAATAGAAGTATTGTTGAAGGATGAAACGTGAAATTGGGAATATAAAGCGGGCTATCCAATCCTAGCATGTTATAACTATAATTTAACAGGGGGAAGGTGAGGAAAGATCCATGCTTTGACCAGTTTAGTCGTCTCCTCCGCCCTCAGACATTACTCAATTAGTATATCTTAAAGCCCGTTATGTTTTAATTATAACTTAATTCAAAAGAATTGTATTTTCAAAAATACATAATAAAACAGGTTTAGTTCATAATTGAATTCGCTATGTACCAAACATGTTCAAATGGTATATACACCTTAACCCAAAATAGTTTTATTGTCATTGAGTAGGGGATAACTGTCAATATGAATCAAACCTCGACCCCTAACATCGCTTCCCGCTGAGCGTTCTGCAAGAAACGCATATGTCAGCACTCGGATGTTCTCAATTTAAATTGAAATATCTTAGAATTCAGAATTTTGAAATATGGTAACGGTCTAAACAGTTTGACGTTTACTCCTTGAATGTATATCAACTGTGTTTACAGTACACACAACCTGCTTTGCACGAGCTTACTCTTCCCGCCAACATATACTACAATATGCTAAAAAGAACCTATTTATATTGTTATTTAATCAGTCTTAATACGTGTATAAACCACCGTCGACCATGTACTGACATGTTATTGTACTGATTAGTTGACACATTGATGATTCAATACAAACCTCTACATCATATTGTTCTGATTAGTTGACACATTGAGGATTCAATACGAACGTCTACTTTATATTGTTCTGATTTTTTGACACATTGAGGAATCAATACGAACCTCTACATCATATTGTTCTAATTATTTGACACATTGAATATTCAATACGAATCTTTACATATTATTGTTCTGATTATTTGACACATTGAGGATTAAATACAAACCTCTACATCATATTGTTCAAATTATTTGACACATTGAATATTCAATACGAATCTCTATATATTATTGTTCTGATTATTTGACATATTGAGGATTCAATACGAACCTCTACATAATATTGTGCTGATTATTTGACACATTGAGGATTCAATACGAACCTCTACATCATATTGTTCTGCTTTTTTGACACATTGGGGATTCAATACGAACCTCTACATCATATTGTTCTGATTAGTTGACATAGTGAGAATTCAATAGGAACCTCTAAAGCATATTGTTCTGCTTATGTGACAGATTGAGTATTTAATACGAACCTCTACATCATATTGTTCTACTTATTGTAAACATTGACAATTCAATACGAACCTCTACATAAATACATTGAGGATTCAATACGAACCGCTATATAATAGTGTTCTGATTATTTGACACATTTTGGATTCAATACGAACCTCTACATTATATGTTTCTGCTTATATGAGTGTGGTCAAAATACTGCACCTATAACGATTGTATTTTTTTCAAAATCAGACTTTTTGTTTTCTATTTAGAATTCGTAAATTTTAAATAAGACAGGTCACAAAACAGGAAATAGGAAATGTACTATGTAGTGCTTGCTAACAACGTAGAACCAACCTATTCTTCGACTACTCACAGTTTACTATGTATATTTGCAATTCGTTTATAGACGCACAAACATTCGACAAGCCCCTTTACTGCTTTTAACTTCTCGCAGTCGAATTTTAATTAAAATATATTTAGATGTATCTTAAAAAAATATATCCAACAAAATCAGAGGATGAAATGTGATAGTAAATAGTGAAAAAGTAATGTTACATTAATCTTTCTTTTCACACAATGTTTTCAAATATGACTCCCTATTGAAACGTGGAAAGTCGTCTATGTCGCGTAAAGGGTAACTATATAATAACTCGGTTGTCTTAACCCTTTCTAATATATATCAACTCTACAAGAGGCAACTTTGAAAATACCGAGGTATGAACATAGCAATTATCTATAACTTAAAGTATTTTTATTGGATAGAGTTGACAACATTGAAATTGCTGATTGTGAGAATATATTTACTCAATAATCAGTTTCCGCAATGTTTTCAAAGGTCGTTGGCTGAAAATGCGTCGAAAACGTCTGCTTGAGGGAAAACATTAACAACAAATTTTCTATTGTTTCAATATATTGTTAATTCGGCTATAGAAACGGGGATCTTATTCCTACCCTTGTGTTTAACTGAAATCATTCTCTAAAGTTAAGGTGCTGATTGATGAGACGAACTAATTGTATATCTTTCAAAATATCATCTGCTGTGCAAATATCGTTCCCAAAAACTGATTTACATTATTGTTGTAGAATATTTATCAAAAATGCTAGAATGTGTGTATATCGGTACAAACGTTTCAAGAGAACGACATATGAGGGGAAAACATATATTATCCAATATTCAATATATTATTAACAGTGTTATAATTTAGGATATGGTGCCTTGGTGCCTACTTTTCTGCTTGTTGTATACATTTTAGTGATTTGATGAATAAAATGTACATACAGATATCTATTAAATGCAAGCGAACAATTATATGTTCACCTGGGACTAAACATTCGTCAGAACACTGATGTTTGCCATCGTTTGCTTCAATACATATAGTCCCAAGTATGCCCGCTCTACAATATGGAATATAAGGCAAATGAAAACTTATATATTCACCTGGGACTTAACTTACGTCAGAACACTTGTACATTCGCTAAACTCCTGCTGCAAAAGAGATACCGGTTACTTCCAGCGGTGAAACATTGGCTTTGTGGTTAACTATGGTTACGTTATTTTCCGACTTCCATTCTATTATAGGACAACCTTATAAATGAAGTGATTAGATCTTAACCCTTTCCTTGTTCAAGTATTTACACCAGATGACATTTGAAAATATTGTTGCAAAAGGAGAAAGTTCTTATAATCAGCAATCCCTTCTTTTGCCAAATTGTGTTCGTGCTTACTAACATTTAACTTATATTTATTGAGCCTTTCTATAGTTTCATATCGGTGTGAAAATATTGATTCCTTTGGGTTTAGCGAAGATCAGTTTACGTTCCCATTCATTTTCATGCTTTCTCACACTAGTCAGTACTCAACATAATTGTTTTTCGTGTCAGCTGGAAGCATTTCACATAAAATGTTAATGGATGACGGATTATGCGTTTCTCATTTACATTTGTCACACGCGAGAAAGAATGTTAGCTATGTTGGGGTTAAAGTTTATAACATGTTGTATGATAGTCCGCGTCGCTACCGGCACTTGGTGTTGTATATGCGAAAGACCAAAACGCAATACATTTTGATATCACCGCCGCCAACTTAAAAATCAGTATATGACTGAACATACGTCATAACACATATTGATGGAAATAAGAGCCCGTGTATGATAATGGTACACATTGGAATTTCTGAACAGTGTATGTCCAGATCAGCTTGTCTACGTGATTGCTCTTATCAGAATCCTGACACGTGTATTATGGGTATTATGAGAAGGGTGTGTGAATTGAATATTTTGGACATACACTACATCTTCATCAGACGATTTTGAAAAAATCAAAGTAAAACTATGGAACATATCCATGAATTAAAGTACAATTATTGATATGAGTTAAAATCATTGTGACATGTGGAGAAAAAGATCGATACGTATTCACAAGTTGTCTTTTACAGAAATTTCGTTATGCCTCCACATATGGGACACTGTTAGTTGGGAATACTAACAATTTACATCGATAATTAAGCTTAGCTGTTCGCTACCAATAAATGAACAATTTCAGTTAGAATTACTCCATTTGAGCGGATCACTGCGATAAAGCGTTTGATTATCCATACTTTGACAACATTAAACCTCGATACTTAACCGTTTCCATCTGCAGCAGATGAATTTTGAAATCATTTTCACAAAATAAGTAATAATTTCACCAAAAGCTTGTACATTTTAGACAAAAAACATTTGGTTCTGTTTCAGTTTGAAAATCAACAATGGAGATATCTGGAAGAAGGCAAGCCTGTAGTGAGGACTCGGATACTGGTATTCCCTGCGATCCTTGCCTTATTGATAATGTTAGTGGAAATGCCCAGTTTTATTGCACTAATTGTGACGAATTCCTATGTGACACTTGTGCAAGAAATCACAGAAAATATAAGGCCTCTAGACAACATCAACTTCTTGATAGGGACGAAATGCCAAGTACGAAAATATCAAATGTTCAGGACAAGTTCTGTGCTAAGCATGATGGGAAATTAATAGAGTATTTCTGTGATAAGCATGACACATGTTGCTGTTCTGTGTGCATTACTCTATACCATGGCCAATGCGATGTAAAGTACATCGACGATTTGGCGAAGGGATTTAGCTCCAGTCAAGAATATAAATTTGTATTAGAGCAGATAAGAGACATAAAAAAACAACTTGCAGAAGATAAGAATAAAAAGCAAAATGACTCAATTGATGTAACAAACTGTTTCCGACAATTAAAAGCCGATATTCAGGTATTTAGAAGTGAAATCAATTTGAAAATCGATGCATTAGAATACGAACTAATGCAGCAAGCTCAGCAAATACAAAATGAAGATCTGAAAGCTATTGAATCCGTGGATACACTATACGACAAGCTTCTAGTAGACATGTCGGAAATATCATCCACTCTAGCACTTCTTGAAAAATGTAATCAAACCCAACAGTTATTTATTTCTGCAAAGAAAGCTCGAACTCTTGTCAAAGAGTACATTGACAAAACACAACGCATGTCACAAGAAAACAGTGTGAGAAGGTATGCATTTTCACGAAACGAATACATACCGAA
The DNA here is from genome assembly GCA_031761405.1 of Serripes groenlandicus. Classification (NCBI taxonomy): domain Eukaryota; kingdom Metazoa; phylum Mollusca; class Bivalvia; order Cardiida; family Cardiidae; genus Serripes; species Serripes groenlandicus. Next base: position 21,994,535 of record JASEVX010000014.1, read on the forward strand.
AACACTTAATTCGCCGAGTAAACTTGGATCGTTGGAGATAAAAAATGAAGGAGACAAAACAGTCTTAAAAAAAGAACAGACTGAGAAAGTACTATTGAAGGAAGACAGTCCTACCATTGATAAGTTAGGTATTAGAAAAAAAGGGAAAAGAAGAGAACAGCAGCAAACACAAAATGAATTGAAAACAATGAAGGTCGACACCTTTAAACCAACAAAAGTCAAGTTCATGAAGGACGTTAAGATGAATCATAAAAAGGACACAACAGGAGTCTGGATAACAGGAAGCGTGTTAATGTCCAGTGACCTTTTAGCTGTAGCAGACCATGATGATAAGTCTGTTAAAGTCATTGATTTACGGTTAGACACCATTACATGTTACATCAAACTTGGTGATAGACCATGGGATATAACATATATGGATCCGGAAACGCTGGTGGTGACCTGTGACACATACTTAGTTTTTCTACGCTATGAAAGAATTGCAGGGTTTCTACGTTATGATAAAACATTAACATTAGTAAAAAAGGTACCAATGAAATCAGGTTGTTCGGGAATTACATATAGAAAAGGAACATTATTTGTTTCGTTTTATGGGGAACATCCGTCGGTGAAACTTCTTAATCATGAAGGAAAAGTTCTTCAAACATTCAAAAACAATGATAAAGGACAGAACATGTTTTCTAGTCCACGGTACATTACAGTGAATAGTGAGGGTGATACAATGTATGTTTCAGACAGTGCACAGAACACAGTAACTAGTTTGAGTATGAACGGTAAAGTGTGTAATACATATAAACATGAACAGTTGAGTGGACCATTAGGACTGACTTTGGGTGATGGTGATAGTATTTATGTGGCTGGGAGGTGGTCACACAACATACATCATATAACACCGACTTGTACACCCGTACGTATCGTATTAGGGGAGAAAGATGGGTTAATAGGTCCATGGACAGTGTTATATAACAACACAGAAAAAACACTGTATGTCAGTAATGGTTCACCAGGTCGCCTGTTGAAGGTCTACAACCTTGAGTAAACATACAGTGTAGGTCTCATACTGGCTGATCATTATGTTATATAGTTGTAGCGGGATCTTAGTAACAAAAGATAAATCAGATATCATCATAATTATGTCTCAGATATAGATACCTTTTAAAGTATCTGCAACAGACACACTTTTAAAACATTGTGATAAAAAGAAACAATTTTTCATAGAGTTACCAATGTTGTGGTTATTCATGAGCAATTTCTCTGTCAGACGATTATTGTTAGAATCAACTCTTTCGATGTTATACGTAACATGATGAATTGTGATGAGCTCTGATTCACTTTTCCCACATAATCAAATCTGAAGAAGAAGACTTTGAAAAAATATGGAAAACATTTGTAATCGAAAGTGTATTTATTGAGTAGAGTTGAAAACATTATGACAAGAGGAGAAATTGCTCATCATATGAGTAGTGTCTTCTTTTTCCACTATATTAAAGCGTCTGTATATTAAAAATAATTGCTTTAAAAACATTCGAAAGTCGAAATTGTCTAAAGCTAAACTTGAAGCTATTGAATTAAGCAGCCATCAGTTTAGAGACTGGTCAGACGGTGTGGATTTAACTGTTTTCCTATTATACGTACTTACATGTATATAAATATATTTACTTTGAATAAAATGTAATGGATAACTTGGTTAATGTTTATATTTATTGTCTGCGTGAAAGCTCCCACTTCACATACTGGGTATCAACTAACAGTACTGAACGCAATAGTTAAAACCAGAGACGTATGTAAGTGGTTGTATCCTATCTGTTCAGTCCTCATCAAATAACGCACCACTACTTTCGAATGTTAAAACACCGATATGAGCTGTTCATGCATTGAACTGAGGTCCCCGGCAATGGTAGTCAACTACACGTGCTATCCATCCAACTTGAAACCCTGTTTGACCATTGAAACTTTACGACGATAGACAAACGTCCTTGTGACGAATGACATTTATAGTTCCTCCGCGTATATATATATATTTGTAAAGACAGTCAGTCGCAGGGGAAGCCTGTTGTGTGAAAGGCTTTCTCGTACCATTTGTACCAGAACACTCATGGTTATGTGTATTGTTTGCGATGAATTAAAACACTTTTGACAACAACGTGAAATACATCTGAACAATATTTTGTGTCGTTTGGCGTGACTTAATTGCCATATTGGCATTACAATTATGACAGTCGGCGTGTTGCGGGGGCCCAATACGACAAATGAATTTAGAGATTAAACACACCAGAACGACAATTTTCCTTATAAGTCGTGTTAGCGCGTAGAATACCGGCAGTATACCATCACGACATTGCAGATATCAGAATCAGTATAAATTACAACTGGTGAACTGGTAGCCTGCTTAATATAATAATGTCCTATCGACAAGGAGCAAAATCCAACCTATCAATGGCAGCTATTGGATATAATATGAGCAAATCACATGAACCGTTAAGTGTGTCTTCATTGATTAATGTACAACATCTGAAATAGTCAATTATGTATAGATATGCCCATCTTTTGAAAGAACATTTTTGAACGTCAAGCCAACCTGTAGTTCGTTCGATGATAATTAGGTAGACCAAATAAATCTTATTTATTGACAAACTTTGGCAAGATAGGTGTACACTACTCTTATACAGAGCACGTCGATTCAAATACAACAACACGTGTTTTTAACGTTTTGGCTATTTTGTTTTTGTTACGTAATTTATTGACAGACTGTGGCATGATGACCGTACAACACTCTCATACACACATAATGTTGATTCAAATGACCTGTTTGTACGGGATGTATCGACACACTTTAGTATGATAAACGTACAATACTCTTATACACAGCACGATGATTCAAATGACCTGTTTGGTCGTTTTGTATTGGTAGACATTCGCATAATGGCTGTACACTATTATTATACACAGAACGACGATTGAAATGACCTGTTTGTACGTAATGTATTGACAAACATGATGAGCGTACAATACTCTTATCCACAGAACGACGATTCAAATAACCTGTTTTCATGTAATTTATTGACATAAGTTGGCATGATGAACGTACAATACTCTTATACACAGAACGACGATTCAAATGACATGTGTTCACATAATTGTTGACATAATTTGGCATGATGAGTGTACATTACGAAGTTTAAAAATAGCATATTTTAAAATTTAAATCCACCACAAACATACAGGCCAAAACAACAAAAAACTTTTTTTAGAATTTTTGGTCCTTAATTTCTTCCATGTTTTCTATAGTCGAGAAAACTTCGCGGAATGTAATCATGTGACTTAAAATTACTATGATGTCATAAGCAGTTAATAGACAACATGTTCAAATGTGGAAAAAATAATCAACAAGTTTTCTACTTAAAACATGACGATTTTGTTGATGAGGGGTCAGGTCATGTAGGATTTTCTTTTTATTATTGGTAACAATCATGATGTGTCGTAATTTTTGACAATATTGATTTTTTGAAAACAAAAATTATAGCATTTGAAAGTCGTGATAACGAGGTTTCCTGGTGGAATCATACGACATCTGGTTTTGCGCGCGCAACAAAGACAACACCGGTTTTGTGTTTATCTTGGTATTCGTGATAACACGGTATTCGTAGAACCTACTATACTACACGTGCTATAAATACTCTAAGGTCTGTTTACTTGGAATATCACTCATATGTAAATATATATTAATTATCTAATACGTGTTTGCTTTATTCAAATGTTAGATTATTAGACACTATCATCGATAAGTCGAAGAAGAACCTCCTGTAAAGTTGTATCCATAGCATGTAGGCACAGGCTGGTGTTTTACTACACTTGCAATAAATACGTTGAAATAAAAAATAAAGAATTGCATATGATGAGCTCTGCTGAAATAAAAACGACTATATAAGGAGTTGCAAATGATGAGCAATTTGTATTAACAAATATACTTGTATTCATATAGATTGTCCGTATCAGTGCCACTCTGTTTTCAAAGCCCCCGGCAGCAGATGTGTTGTACATGTATAAGCGGTTGGGTTAAGTACAAGCCGATCACCTTTAACGTTTATTTAACTGTCATGGTATCTGCTTTTATTATCATCTGTGAACAGAAAAGTCGTTTTACAAATTTGAAGTTTGGATTTTAATACAGTGACGAGCTAATCGAAATGTTTAGTTACACACTCCTTAGCACCAAAGAGGCAAGCCATTAATGTCATGTTCTTAAGCATTTGTTATGAACCAGCAGGGGATTGAACCCGTTATCTTTTGCTCCCGAAGCTAACGTTCTACCCCTGCACCACTGAGGTGGTTTGAGCGATATTTCCTGTTTGTATATTATTTATATTTTCCAAATGTTCACTACTGCAGAAGCGTCAAATGTCGCCTCTATCATAATAGAAAGGGTTAATTCAGGTTTGAATAAAGAAATCCCGATTGCGCGTCATGAATTGTAAACATATTCCTCAATATGCTATTCATACTTTTCTGTTATCATAACATTACTCGTTATGAAGATTGTACTGGTTTTTAAACCCATTGAATGTTTACCCCTTTCTACATACACATTCATTTTCAAGCTTCTACAGAATATGACTTCCAAAAAATAAGTTACTAAATGAGGATTTTCTTATGATGAGCTAGTTTTAACTTTTTTTTAATAACTATACATTCCTTTCTGATCTGTTTTCAAGGCAAACATGACGATTTGTTTTGTATATATGGGATAGGATTAAATACTATCCCATAACCCTTAACGTTAACTTAATGTTTAAATTGTCGAAGTCGTCTGTTTTAAGAATTATCTGTTGAAAAGAGTTATTACGTCTTTGAAATTTGGTACTTAAATTATAAAACAATGTTAAAAGCATTTTGGAAAAGTTTGATTGTTCAACGCTACTTTAAACGTTATTCCCCAGTTATATCACGGCATTTCTTTAATAAGATTTCAGTTATCATAACACAAACGAGTCAGTCATAATATTTACCCCATTCTCCAGGATGCCAAACAAGGAAGCTATTACTATCTGTATGACTTATCCGGGGATCGAACCCAGAACCTTTTGCTTCCGAAGCGGACACACTACTACTACTACTACTACTACTACTGTACCGACGCGGACGCTCTACTTCATCACCACCGATGCATTTTTGGTACATGAGGAAAATCGCTCGTTTTTACGGTGTGCATGTTATTTCTTTTTACAAAAGTCGGCTGCTACAGAAGTGTCAGATATCTTGGGCATCAGAACAAAAGGGGACAGTCACATTTGAATAAAGAATTCACGACTATGGGTACTGATTTAACACGTTTCTTGTCATGCAGTTTATAAAGTCGACACTTTAGTAAACACAGAAAAGTAAATAAATGCAAAGGAATGTATTTAAGCTGACGACTTTTGAGTTAATTTCCTTTGTAGAAACCTGAGAAATCGCACTTTCTAACAATGCATGATTGTCATGTAATGTTTCTAAAAGACGTCGTTTGCATAGACATCAAAAGCCGTCTGTATCAAGGAAAGGGTTAACTCAAAGTTGAATTATAAAGTCCTACTGTATACACATAATTACCAGTCCTTGATATGCTATTTATAGTCTGTATTGAATACAGTAAATTATATATACATAAACATTATAGACAAGTTTAACCCTTTCCTACATACAATCAATTTGCAGCAGACGACCTTGACAACATTTAGGCATACTACATGAAAGTTTAAAAACTGAATCCAGTTGAAAACTTTGTGACAAATGGAGAAAATGCTCATCATGAGCAATTTCTCCATTTTCCGCAATGTGTTCAAATGTTGTTTGCTACACATGTGTTAAAATACGTTTGCGGGTTGCCATAAAATAAAGGAAAACATTCATTTGCCCAGTTTTTACAGGCAATGTGATAAGAAACTTGTATATATTTTCGTACAAAATGTCATTTTACCGTACGTATAAATTCCGTAAATTGGTCCGTTTGATTGAACTTAATATGTGTGCGTGTACATTCATAAAATATTCTACTGCAAGAGATATACGGCTAACTTCCTCAGTGGAACATTGGCTTTGTGGCTAGATTATGTTTACGTCATCTCATTTGTTCGCCTATCAAGAGCTATACGGCTTACTTCCTCAGTAGAACATTGGCTTTATGGCTAGATCATGTTTACGTCATCTCATTTGTTCGCCTATCAAGAGCTATACGGCTAACTTCCTCAGTGGAACATTGGCTTTGTGGCTGTATGATGTCAACGTCATCTTGTTTGTTCGCCTATCATTCTGTAGGAATAAAAGTAATATGCGAGAGTCGCCGGGTTAATGAGTTGTAAAATATTGACCATTTCCCAAATGCAGACGCCTTTTGATATATCTGTACCAGACGAACTTTTAAAAGGGTTGTGGCACAAAGTGAAATTACTGATAATGAACAATAATGTTTTCGTTTGCAACCAATAGGTATATAGCCCTATAACACTAATCGCGAAGGGGGAAAGCATTACCTACACTTTTAAATACTTATTTATGACTCAGTCGGAGACCGAAACCCCGACCTCCCGTACATGATAGCATCGATAAGAGGAAATATTAACTACTTCAATAGACCATTATCTGTGCAAATAGAAAGGTTCTGAATTACATTCTGTTTGCAGATTACATGTTATGGCATACGTATATGTCGGTGCGAAAACGTCGTTACCAGTATGATGTATGAGGGAAAATAATACATTATCCAATATACTATTGACAGTGGTCTCTGACTACCATTGTGTGCGATAAGTATTCACTATAGCTGTGGACCATCCTCGGTGGTGTAATGATAGTGTCCAATTCGAGTCGCGAGTTCGATCCCCGGTCAGGTCAAACCAAATAATTCGAATAGTAGTATAAGCTTTCCTTCCTTGGCACAAAGGTTTTGTGGGTCTATCCTTATGACCGACTCGCTAGAGTCAGGAAAAAATGACCAAAAGTAAAGGTACTTTAAACAGGACACGCCGTGTTATAACTGAGAACATATTAGTTTGTAAAACAATTTACAAACAAACCGAACAAACTGATTTTTTTATCATGAAAAAATGCATATAGCTACCAAAAATAGGATAAATTGAAATTAATATATATATACCTGGGACTAAACATTCTTCAGCTCACTGATGTATTAGGGCAAATAAATACCGATTCAGTTTAATTTATGATTACACATGTTAAAGATTTGCCAGTCGATATATCAAGGTTGAACCTTATATATGGATTTTTTTTCAAATTATAACGTCTGATTCACGCTTTCTACACCAGTTCGTCTGTCATCATTCTTTCGAGGCAAGTAACTTTTTTTTCACATGTAATTCGAATGACTAACAATAAGTGTGGCATAGATTATTGTCAAGCGTCAGAAAGAATGTTGGCCGTAATTGGATCTGAACTTATAACCTCTAAATTTACATCCCGCGTCGCTACCGGGTCCTTGTGTTATGTTTGTACGAAAAGGTGTATCGCACTTCTTAAACAGTTTGCTATCGCTGCCGCCGAATAGCAAATTTAATAGCAATATATGACTTAACATTCGTCAGAATTAATTATTGCGAGGAAATATTACCCGTGCATGGTAAATGGCATAAATTGTTATTTCTGAACTGTGCAGGTTCAGATCATCCTGCCCACCTGCCCAGTCTTATCAGAATATACACAAGTTGAAGGATTTTGTAACAGACGTGTGTAAGTTCTCTGTGAAAAGTCTAGATGGTGAACAGAATGTGATCGTGCAGAGGCTGATTTGGATCTATACTGTTCACAAAAGAAACCTTGTACTTTTTTTAAAATGTATAGAATCATAATAACTTCTGCAATAGTTCATTGTCTATGTAAATATATAGGTCCCGGATTGCTTGACAAATATTCTGTTTGTGAAATATTTGTTATAAGACATGTCATAGGTATGTGTCGGTGAGCAGAAATTCGTCATCTTCATGACTTACGAGGGATTCGTTTTTATGGTGTATTATGCCGCTTTCAACAATATATCATTTATATCACGGCGTTTCCTGGGAAAGTTACAAAGATATAATGGTTCATTGATCCTGACACCAGGAACTCGTATTGCTAACCCAACAACCCAACAACCCAACAACCATAATCGCCAAAGAGATAAAACCATTACTATCATTTTATAGTATTTGTATGACCGGGTAGTATGAGGGTAAATAGTAGATTGTCCAATATACCATTGACAGTGTAATAAATTAGCATATGGCGCCTTGGTTCCTTACTACTAGGCTGTTTATTGAACACATACTCACTTAATTTGTTATAAAAGCATACAGCTATCTGACAAATTGAAATTGATACGTTCATCTGAGAGTAACAAATCGTCAGAACACTGCTGTATGAAGGAAATAATTAATAATTCACTTAATTTATAAATATATATATTTCACATTCGCCAGTGGATATCATTGTTGAATCTTACTTATATATTCTTTTGAAATTCAAACGTCTCTAAACAAATTCAAAATGTAACTCTTTGCTCGCTAACGTCAGATGTCACCAACCATTGATAACCCATGTTCATTTTGCATCCAGATCGGACTACACAACATGTATAGGCTGATCTGTTATCCACACAGTTTGATACCAAGATTGATTATTATTAAGCATTTTTAGACCGGATTTTAAGAGGGAAGTAGACGACATTAAAGCAGATGTAAAATATCAAGTGTTTCTATTCGATATCCTGTGAAGGGTGTATAAATAAACCCTTCCAAGTTACAACATATCACTCTTCAGCAGACAACTATGAACACATATAAGCGCAGCTATGTAAACTATCTATGCATTAAAGGATACATGTACTTATTGACATGAGTTGAAAACATTGTGCCCGAGAAAGAAATGAATAATTATGAGTAATTTCTTCGTTTGACACACTATATTCAAGGTATGCAGAAGCGTCAAAATATGTCACTTGTCTGAAAGGGTATGCATCGTATCGCATTTTCTACTCCAATCACTTATCCACAACGTTCTTAACTGTTAGTTGTCGTACAATGTTAACTGATAATTCAACCTTAAATATTTAGATCCAATTCTACATGACATTTTCAGTGATATATACTACCTGTATCAATAGAGACAAACTTTATGAAGGGTAGTTTGTCCCTTAAGCTTATACAAATCAAAATAATAAACACACACTGCAATATACAGCACAGTATGTATATTGATGTACTCACCGAGGCGGAACGTTTCATATTTGATTATAAAATGAACATAGCCAACCTCGCAATTTACCCATTCCATCCGACTTTTGAAGTCATTTTAACGAAATAAGGAATTACTCAAATTTTCAAAATCGTCTGAAGCATACTGTGGGGGTATATGTGGAAGGGTTCATAGAGCATTGCACATGCGCATGACGGTGTACTCTCAACTATAGCCATTTTGAATAATATTTTACAAACAAGATTTGAAAATTCTTAATTCAAATAAGACTAGTGGCTGCACAACGGAAACTGAATTGACTGAACGAAACAAAGTAAGTGTTCAAATTTTGTATATTATATTACTTAAATGTGTATATCTTTCACCCGTGCTAAGGGTAATTGGAAAGTTAATTTTAACGAAATATATTTCCATCTTTTTTTTGCGATACCTACTTCCGTGTTTATATTCTTTGTGTAGACACATATATTATGGATATGTTTTGCTTAGCTCTAGCGTCGAGGTTGGGTTAAACGCCGTTTTCAACTTTCGTTCAGTTATATCATGTCAGCTAGTTCACCTACCCATGTGTTTACTGCCTTTCCCACACTAGTTCTCCATACAACTGCTTTTCAACTTAGAATCTTAGCCCTAGGGAGGAAACGAATGATGTTTTTCGCATTGACATTTGTGATACGTCATAAAGAATGATGGTCGAGCTGCGTTCGAACTAACGACCCCTTGATCTACAGCTCACGTCGCTACCTCCTGAGCTCGTGTTTGATCAAACAATGTAACTCTCATTAACAAATTAATAGAGAAGCTCTGATCCTAATATTTGCTTTTTACATTCGAAATGAAAAAAATGCATGATCAAATATTAATTTAGTCCTCAACAGTGTATGCATTCGAATGCTTAGGCTCACGAACTTCGGAAACACAATTATATATGAGATTTGTATTCAGTGGTCGTCAGCTAGCAACATCTGAATAATTGAGCATCGAAGGTTTTTTTGGGACGAGATCATATAACGAAGCCATGGATAACATTCGCTTGATGGGTTGATAAAACGCATATGTATGTGAGTTAGGGTGAATGAAACACGAGATATGCAATCGACTTACATACATGCAGGTTTAGTCTTCTTACCTATTTGTCTACTTTGACTTGATGTTAAATGTTAAAATATGAGTGAAAACAGGATGCTCTTGCAATCAGATAAGGTGATCAACCGGAACAAAGGGCATATGAAATAATATTTTGTGTAGTTAGATACATTAATCCGTTTCGTTCCACTTCTTAAGCGTACCACCCTCTAAAGCAATTATGTGTATAACTCTATAATATATATATCTTGATAACTCGATATCTTTTTAAATTATAACATCAACATTAAATTCGTTTCAAAGATAATAGCTGATCAGTTAACAGTCTTAAAGGTGCTGAACTCCAGATGGAGATCAAAACTTTAAAATGCAAATATTGGTAAGTAAGAGGTATTTTAGCATTTAATGTTGAAAACGTCATGAAAATGTTCACGATTTGGCTTAATGGGTATATATACACAGTTAACATGTGGTATACACGATCAATACTTAAATGATTATGGTACTGAATGGTGAAATGATTCTTATATTTCAAGAAACTTTTGAACAGTTTTAATACTTTTAACACTGTTATCTATTGATATGCTGCATATAAAAACACGTAGAACATTCCATGAATGAACGTTTATTTTTTTAATAGACTTATTAACAACTTGTCCCTATGCAATGATGTTATCAACAATCGACGGTATAAATGCGTTCACATGCATCTTCAGATGAGAATTATTTAAAGGAACAAGACAAATGCTCATTAATTATTGACAAAGTAAAACAGTATATATCGGTCTCCAATTAGCCATTTTGAGGGTAAACAAGTACATCTTCACTAAATATGTGAACTATTATCGTAAAGATACACAAGTCTGAAGTCATGATTGTTGAACCTTATTTGTATAAACATTAAGGAAATTAAAACGTCTCTAAACAAACTCACAATGTATCTCTTTGCCCCATAGCGATGAATATTTGTTTTGATAGTATATATTTGAGTTAAATCATATTTATTTTACAGTGATTGCAAAACAAGTTTCAGTCTACATTGATCAAGGTCGATATCTGCATGTGGGAATTAATAATTAATATAGGGGTTATTAAAGTGTTCACATGGTTTTGATTGATATTGAACATAAGTATGCTATACAATCCAAACTATAAGTAAAAGGATGAGGTATTTTTGATAGATTGTTAGCTAGAATCATGGTTTATCTAATAGTATACACTCAATACGTTCAATATACTCACCCTGCTAGAACAGACTGGTAAAGCTCATATACAAATATATCAATATCAAATACGCTCTTTCATCACAACATAAATAGGTCATACAATATGGATCAATGTTTAACCTGGATGCTTTCTGGGAAATGTCCCACCACTATTGTATGATGCATTATGTTGATTGAAAGAAATTGAATGACTTAAAAACAGCTTCTGGTTTGAATCTCCCGAAATCAACGGATTTTAATTTTGATGACGCAATAATGGTTGGTCATAACTGTTTATCTATTTTTGGAGAAAAAACGTAAGTATTAATAAATACTTAAAATAAATACGGTAGAAATGGATATCTGCAATCAACAATAAACAGTTAAATACATTAAGATGTAGTACCTTGGTCCTTAACTACTCAATTTGAATCACTGACTTCGTATATAAATGCTCATAGTTATCTAATATGAGGCAAATGGATATCAATACGTTTATCTGGAACTAACAATTTGTCAAAACACTTATGTGTTAGGATAATAGATACTGATTTACTAGGTTTATGAATAAATACATTTCTGATTCGCCATTCGATATTATTATTGTACCTTACGAATAGAACATTTTGGACATTAATACGTCTGTAAGCAAACCCACATCGTATTGAAGATGATCTGAGATTCACATTTTTGACAGTCAGATCGATTCTTTCACAGCGTTTATAAAAAGTTTTCAAGGGCGTCGTAGGCAACAATAAAAGCAGACGAAACAGATCACGTTTTACCATTCAATATCATGTGAAGGGTGTTTACAATAAATATTTCTCACATATAGTCAATCTTCAGCAGACGACTATGCACTCATAAAAGCAGCGCTATATAAATTTTCTATAAATTAAAGTATTATTATTGACATCAGAAAACACATTATATGCAAGTTCTTCTTTTGACACAATGTAATCAAACGCTTCAAAAGGGTAACATGTGTCTACTTATGGGACAGGTTTAACATATGTATCGTATATCATTCGTTACGCTTATATGTGTTCTTCAACGATCTTAACTGAAAGTTGTTGTACACTGTACATTGGTATTTCAATAAAGCTTATTCGCTTACAGTTCTACAAGGACCTTTTCAGTGATATATACTCTTTATGTTAATGGATAGACACTTTATGAAGGGAATGATGTCCGTTAAGATAAAACCAATGTGAAAGGCAAATGTGTATTGAGCTGATAACTGTGGTTAAGGGTTTGGAAATTCATACCATGCAATTATTTAACATCGCGATCTAGCCCTTTCTATCTACGCAAACGACTTTTGTAAACAATTTGACATAATAAGTAATTGCTCCCTATGAGCACATTCTTTATTTGCAAAAATGTATTAAACTGTATTCGATGAATATACTTTTATTTATACATATTTAACTAATTTTGCCTAGTTGTATTCAAATTCATCTGATAAATATTTGGGATATGTGAAAAGAGGTGAACAGAATATTGCACATGCGCATGGTGAGAGTACTATCAACGATAGCCATTTTGAACAATCGTTTACAAAGCAATTTGACAATTTTGAATTGAGATAAGAATAGTAGCGACAAACTGAATCTACATAAAACGAAAATAACGAAGTAAGAGTTTATACTTATCATTTCAATTTTATAATTACATGTAGCCTACACCGTTCACCTTGGATAGTGAATTTTAAATGCAATGTGTTTTGTTTTCTTTTAAATTTTCCTTATTAACATCCGTCTTTAAAGCAACCAGAGTAAACAAAAATGCCATAGAGTTTTCTAACTGAATTCAAGTTTTCAATAATGTTTCAGTTACATCACGGCGGCCAGTTCACCAACACATGTTTCACGCCCGCTCTCACCAAAACACTATTTCCACACAACTAGATGCTTTTCTACATAAACAGTTATCCCATGTGTGGACGATTCATTTGTGATCATTGTAGATACAGATCAGTCCGCAAATCTCCATAACCTGATCTCGCTATGCAGAGTTCGTCCATTAGTCGTTGACGAAACTTTTACTAAGCAGTATCCATTTAAATACAAGCTGATGTTTTTGCAAGTGTATTATAGTTACGCTAAGGTTTGCTTTTCTGGAGCATCTGTTACTGATTCAGTGCTATAAACGTGTCTTTGCTTACATCTAGTGTTGATAGATTATTGCACACTATTGCATGATGGTTTGCGACACTTAATTTCAATATTCATAAATATGAAGGTCATACTTTTCAAAAACCCATTGAACAGCTCATTTACTCTTTATCCAACAGCATAAATTATCGAAAACATTTGTAAACATCTTTTCGAGATTTTGCAAAACCTTATTGCGGCTTAGCACAGTAAAAAAGGCATATTTGAACTTCTCGTTTTACTCGCACAAACATTCGGCAAGCCTTTATATAATAAAACACTGATTATATCCGATGCCAATTTAATCATAACTTCAAATATTTTTATATTGACTTGACTCAAAAAATGATTATTCGGTTTAACGGTTATATAAACTAGTTCGAAAAAGAAATAAAACATAGGTATTAAAAAGAAATTAACCTATTCAAATAAATTTGTATTTTCCATTGAATGAAAAGCACACGATGATTTATTATAATGTAAGAGTAACACATTAGAAATAGCAAGGAAACCCTTCTTTTTACTCGATTATTTCAAATAGTATCTGATTTGGGAGATGTTGTAAGGGTAACATATGTTATAGCTCGTATAACCACCCTTTCCAAGACAAAGTAAATCTATAACAAACCACTCGAAACAAATCTAGGCAAAAATAAAGTAGCTTTAAACCTGATAACTTAAAGTATTATCATTGAATAGAGATGAGAATAGTATGTCGAAAGGGAGAAATACTTATAAGTACATTACATCTCCATTATTACCACACTGATATCTTCTCATCTGACTGGTGAGAGATAACAATTGTGTATTGTTCAAAATGCCATCGTTTGCGTCAATATATAAGACCCCGGTATGCCCGCTTTGCAATATGTATTATCTTATAAGTTCACGTGGGACTTCACTTACGTTAGAACACAGATGTACGAGGGTAAATCATAACGTCTTCACTAAATATGTTAATAGATTATCTTGATAATATTCACTGTCACAGCATATGAAATCAGGGATATTACAATGCATAACGTCTCTAAACAAACTCACAATGTAACACTTTGCTCGCTAGCGATGGTTGTCGCTTATCGTTGATAACCTATGCAAAACGTTGAGTTGGCTTCCAGATCGGACTTTACAAAATGTGGGGGCTGATCTGAGATCTAAACCATTTAAGGATTCAATACGGATCTCTACATCATATTGTTCTGATTGATTGACACATTGTGGATTCAATAGGAACGTCTACATCATATTGTTCTGATCGATAGACACTTTGAGGATTCAATACGAACTTCTACATCATATTATTCTGATTATTTGACAGATTGAGGATTCAATACAAATCTCTACATCATATTGTTTTATTTAGTTGACGGACTAAGGATTCAATACGAGCCCCAAAGCATAGCGTTCTGTTTTTATGAGTGTGATTGACGTCAAAATACCGCATCTAGAACGATTTTAATTTTTTGTTTCTATATAGAATTCGTAAATATTTATTTGACAGATTGAGGATTCAATACAAATCTCTACATCATATTGGTTTTTTTTTTCTATATAGAATTCGTAAATATTAAAAAGGACAGGGCAACAAACCGGAAATAGAAAATGTACTATGGAGTGTTTGTGAACAACGTAGAACCAACTTATTTGTTTGACTACGCGCAGTTTACTATGTATATATTTGAAATTCGTTTATAGACGCACAAATATTCGACAAGCCCCTCTACTGATTATTACTGCTCGCAAATATATCAAATATATTTAGATTTGATTTAACACTCAAATATCATGTGTAACATTGTTTTCGTGTTTTATGAATATGTTACATATATTATGTATATAAATATGTCAAACACACTCAGAGGATGCAATGTGATTGTAAATAGTAAAAATCACAATGTTTTTATATATAACCTGCTATTGTAAACGTGGAAAGTCGGCTATGTCGCATAAAGGGTAAACTATATAATAACTCGGTCGTCTTAACCCTTTCTATTATATACCAACAATACAACAGACAACTTTGAAAATATCGAGGAATGATTATAGCAGTTCTCCATAAAGTATTTTTATTTAATAGAGTTGACAACATTCAAATTGCTGATTGTGAGAATATAATTACTCGTTAACCAATTTCCTGTTATGCAAATATCGTTCCCAAAGACGGATTTACATTATTGTTCTAGAATATTTATCAAAAATACTAGTATGTATGTCTATCGGTACAAACGTTCCAAGAGTACGACATATGAGGGAAATTAATATATTATCCAATATCCAATATACCATTGACAGTGTTATAATTTAAGATATGGTACCTTGGTTCCTGCCTACTTTTCTGCTTGTTCTACATACACATTTAGTTATTTGGTGAACACAATGCACAAAAAGGTATCTGATATAATGCTAGCGAACATTTATATGTTCACCTGGGACTAAACACTCGTCAGAACACTGATGTATGAGGGTAAATAATACGCGTTAAATTACGTAGGTTGATTGAAAGGGTTAAACACTGAATTGTCTATTGTTTCTATATATTGTATATTTGACTATAGAAACGAGGCGCGTCATGCAATAAGGAGTTTTTTTTGTAAAAAAATATTTTGTTATCACATGAACCGTATATAACGTAAACGACGTTGACCGGTTGTTCTACAGCATCCTTCTTACCACGTGCGAGTTGACAAGCGTATACTAGGGAGATACGCACAGTCTCGTCTGAGTCTTCACTGATAATATACTGTTATTTAGAGCCGATTTCGACTGGCGCTTCTCAGCTACAAATATATTGTTTTACTGTCAATCTTACCAATCAGGTACAGGTTTAATACTAACCATTGTGTTAGATTGAAACCAGTTAAAGTACGGATTGGTGAGAGGTAACAATTGTGTATCGTTCAAAATGCCATCGTTTGCTTCAATATATATAGTTACCAACGGAGGAATTGATGAGCTAGTTTTAACTTTGTTTTAATAATTATAACTATAGTTCTTATCTGTTTTCAAAGTCAGCGTGAAGATATTGGATATAGGATAGGGTTAAGAAAAATCCGATAACCTTACACGTTTACTTAATGTTTAAATTATCAGAGTTGTCTGTTTTTAGAATCATATGTAGAAAAGAGTCATAACGTCTTTAGGAAAAGTGTGCTTGTTTAACGCAACTTTAAACGTTTTTCCCAAGTTACATCACGTCATTTCTTCAGTAAGTTACCAGTATTACTGTTTCAGTTATCCGAAGACACAGTCATAATGTTGAGCTTCCTCTCCTGAGCGCAAAAAAATGAAGCCATTATCATATGTATGACCTAACCGGGGATCGAACCCGGAACATTTCGGTTCCGAGGCTGACGTTCTACTTCTACACCACCGTTTTTCCGGTTATCATGTCATTTCTTTTTAAAAATCGTTTGCTACAGAAGTGTAAAATATCTTTAGTATGAAAAACAAGGGGGACAGTCACATATGAATAAAGAAATCACGACTGTGTGTACTGATTTAACACTTTCCTTATTATACAGTTTATAAAGTCGACACATTAGTAAACAAAGAAAAGTAAATAAAGTTAACACGAATGTATTAAACCTGAGAAATCGCTCTTCTGAACAATGCATGATTGTCCTGTAATGTTTCTCAAAGTCGTCGTTTGCGAAGTCAGCAACAACCGTCTTTATCAGGGAAAGGGTTACTCAATGTTTAAATTTAAAGTGCTACCGTGTAAACATAATAAACCAATGCTTGGTTTGCTATTTATAGTCTGTATTAAATACAGTAAATTATATAAACATGAACATTATAGACAATGTTAACCCTTCCTCACATACAAGAAATCTGCAGCAGACGACCTTGAACACATTTAGGCATACGCCTTTATACATGAAAGTATAAAGACTGAATACAGTTGAACACTTTGTGACACATGGAGAAAATATTCATTATGAGCAATTTTCCTTTATTAAGCAATGTTTTCAAATGTTGTCTACTACACCGTATTTTAAAATACGTTTGCGGGTTGCTATAACAGGAAGGAAAACATTCAATTGCCCATGTTTTACCGGCAATGCGATAATAAACATGTATGGATTTCTTACAAAATGCCATTTTACCATACGCAACTATTCATTAACCCTTTCACAAATACAACAGACATGCAGCAGAGAACTTTGTAATCATATAGACACAAATATGAAATATCTCTATATAAGAAGAGTTGAAAGGAGTTGTGGCAAAAGGAGAAATTGCTTGTTTTGAGCATTTTCTTCTTTGTGTTATAATGTTTTTAAAGTATTCTGCTGCAAAGGCGTCAGAAAGCGTAATGTTTCCTATACGAGGAAAATTGTTAAATTGATCAATTTGATTCAACTTAATGTTTGTGCGAGACATCTGCAAGAGATATACGGCTAACTTCTCCAATAGAACATTGGATTTGTGGCTAGATCATGTAAACGTCATCTTGTGTGTTCGGTTATCAAGAGATATACGGTGAATATCCTCAGTAGAACATAGGATTTGTGACTAGATTATGTTAACGTCATCGTGTGTGTTCGCATATCAAGAGATATACGGCTTACTTCCTCAGTGGAACATTGGCTTTGTCGCTAGATTATGTTAACATCATATTGTTTGTTCGCCTATCAAGAGATATACGGCTGACTTCCTCAGTGGAACATTTGCTTTGTGGCTAGATCATGTTAACGTAATCTTGTTTGTTCGCCTATCAAGAGATATACGGCTACCTTCCTCAGTGGAACATTAACTATGTAACTAGATCTTGTTAACGTCATCTTGTCTGTTCGCCTATCAAGATATATACGACCACTACCTCAGTAGAACATTGACTTTGTGATTAGATTATGATAACGTCCTCTTGTTTATTCACCTATCAAGAGATATATGGCTAACTTCCTCAGTATAACAGTGACTTTGTGTCTTGTTCATGTTAACACCATCTTGTTTGTTCGCCTATCATTCTGTACGGATTCTGTACGGATAGAAGTAATATGCAAAAGACGCCGGGATAGTGAGTTCTACTCTGTTTTAACCATTCCCAAATGCAGTGGCACAAGGTGATCTTGCTCATAATGAACAAGAACGTATTCGTTTCATACCTAAACCCGTTTGCCTATATATGTCTTATGTAATATGTAACAAAGAAAATGGTGTTCTTTATACATATATTCTTCTCATGCCACAAGCTTCTTATTTAGAAAGGGTTAGATATATAGTTGATTAAAAGAGACGAAGTAAATTTAAAATAGTATACAATACAATATAAATCCGCCAATGGATAAAGGTAATCGTTAAACTGTTATGAATAGTGTAGGTCAAGATCAGCCTATGCATCACCAGCACGTGTTTCAGGTATACACTTGTCATATATAATTTACATTTGTTCGTTAGGCATTTAGCTCAAAGTGTGAAGATTCTAATTGAACTTAGCAAATGGCCAACGTGATCTGAACCTACACTGGTATGATATGTTAACTTATTTATTTGTCCCGTGGACAGACTGAACTGTATACAACTGTTCATTAAGATGCACTGTTTCGCTACAACACTGCGTGCCAAGAAGGAAAAGCACTTTATACAATTTTAAATACTGTTGTATGACTCAGTCGGAGATCGAAACCCCGACCTCCCGCACCTGAAATCACCGATAAGGGGAAATATTAACTTTTTCAATAGACAAGTGTCTGCGCAAATAGAAAGATTCCGAATTACATTCTGTTTGCGGATAAATTATTATAAACAATGTCATAAGTATGTGTCGTTGCGTACAAAGTCGTTACTATTGATAGTGGTCTCTGACTACCATTTAATGTACGATACGTACCCACTGAAGTTGTGGACTATCCTCGAAGTTGTAACGTCTACTTCGAGTCGCGTGTTTGATCCCCGGCCATGTCAAACAAACCAAATAATTAAAACAGTAGTATAGGCCTTTCTTCCTTGGCACGTTGGTATGTGGATATAGCATTACGAGCGACTCGCTAGAGTCAGGATAAATTTACTAGAAGTACAAGTACCTTAAACAGGAAACGCCGTGTTATAATACAAGCATAAGTACCTTAACCAGGAAACGCCGTGTTATAATATAAGTACAAGTACCTTAAACAGGAAACGCCGTGTTATAATACAAGTATAAGTACCTTAGCCAGGAAACGCCGTGTTATAATACAAGTATAAGTACCTTAGCCAGGAAACGCTGTGTTATAATATAAGTACAAGTACCTTAGCCAGGAAACGCCGTGTTATAATACAAGTACAAGTACCTTAACCAAGAAACATCGTGTTATAATACAAGTATAAGTAACTTAACCAGGAAACACTGTGTTATAATATAAGTACAAGTACCTTAAACAGGAAACGCCGTGTTATAATACAAGTATAAGTACCTTAACCAGGAAACGCTGTGTTATAATATAAGTACAAGTACCTTAACCAGGACACGCCGTGTTATAATACAAGTATAAGTACCTTAACGAGGAAACACTGTGTTATAATACAAGTACAAGTACCGTAACCACGAAACGCCGTGTTATAATACAGGTACAAGTACTTTAACCAGGAAACGCCGTTGTATTATACAAGTACAAATACCTTAACCAGAAAACGGCGTTGTATTATACAAGTAAAAGTACCTTAACCAGGAAACGGCGTGATATTATACAATTACAAGTACCTTAACCAGGAAACGGCCTGATAAAATTGTGAACATGTTGAATGCAGCTTAAAACTCTTTACAAACAAACCGAACAAACTGATTTGTTATCATAAAAAATTGTAAAGCTATCTAAAATATGGTAAATTGAAATAATC
Source organism: Serripes groenlandicus (assembly GCA_031761405.1). Lineage (NCBI taxonomy): Eukaryota > Metazoa > Mollusca > Bivalvia > Cardiida > Cardiidae > Serripes > Serripes groenlandicus. Next base: position 22,015,026 of record JASEVX010000014.1, read on the forward strand.
ATATACACCTTGGGCTAAAGGTAACTAATTTACTAGGGCAAATCAATACCGATTCACTAACTTTATGAGTACACATGTTAAGATTTGTCGGTCGATATATCAAGGTTGGGGCTTATATATGGAAACTTTGGACACTATTACGTCTGTTAACAAACTCTCAACTTAACTCTGTGCTCACTATTGGCGGCTGTCTCCGACCGTTGATAACCTATGCTACGACTTCAGCTCGCATTCAGACTGGACACCACACATATAATGGGCTTATCTGAGATCCACACTGTTTGAAACTCAGAGTGAAGCTATTTAAGATTGAATTAGTTTAGCAGAAAATTAATCAGAGGAAAATAACTTAGATCTCAAAGACATCAAGTTTTGATTATCAATATCATGTGAAGAGTGTACAATTTAAGTCTTGCTCACGTACAGTAAGTCTTTACTGGACGACTTTGAAATCATATAAGCACACTTATCTAACTTATCTTTGAATTAAAGTATAGATATTGACATGAATTAAAAACATTGTAGCAAAAGAAGACATGACTCATTAGAACACATTACTTCTTTTGACGTAATGTGTCTGAAATCTGCAAAAGATGTGTCTAATTGCGCTTAGGGGTATTCGTATGTATCGTATATCATTCTTTAAATAAAAGTGTACGTATTGACAAGAGTTGAAAACAGTGTAGCAAAGGGAGAAATTACTCATTGTGAGTACCATGTGTTCAAAAGCTGCAGAAGCGTCAAAATACGTCTACATGTGGTAAAGGGTTAACGTAAATATCGTATATGATTATTTATTCTTATCTGTTATTCGCAATGTTCTTAACTGTTAGTTTTTGTACAATGGACATTAATAACTCAGTCTAAAATATTAGGTTACAGTTGTACATGGACCTTTGAGTGGTATATACCCCCTGTTCATAGAGAAATTGTTTAAGAAAGGTTATGTGTGCCTTAATCTTAGAATAATTTAAATGTCGATCAGAAACTGCCAACTACAGCAGAAGTATGTATTTTGATGTGATCACTGCGGCGAAGGGTTTAGCAAAACATACGTAAATATTTAACGGCGCAATATATCTCTTTCAATCTGCAGCAGACGTCTTTTGAAAACAATCTGACAAATAACATAATTGCTCACATTCTTTTTTTTCCAAAATGTTTTATGCTCTATTCAATAAATTTACTTTTATTTATACCTATATACCATATTTTGCCTAGTTATTTTTAAGTCATCTTCTGTATATTTTGGATATGTGGGAAAATGTTAACCGAACATTGCACATGCGCATTGACGAGGGTATTCTTAACGATACATATTTGGAACAATCGTTCACAAACGAGATTGGAACATTATGAATACGGATTTAAATATTAGTAACAAAACGGAATCAATATGTAACGAAAACAAGAAAGTAAGAGTTTATAATTATCATTTTCTATTGTATTAATACATATAGCCTGCACCGTTAATTGAACTGCAATAGGTTTCAATAGTTTTTTTTATTTCAATATTTACCTCCGTGTTTAGATAGCAACGAGTGTAAACACAACATGTAATGCCATATAGTGTTCTTACTGAATAAACGTACTTCTTAGTTATAGCGTCGATCGGTGTTTAATGCCGTTTTTCCAACAATATTTCATTTATATCACGAGGACCAGTTCAACAACCCATGTGTTTGCTGGCTATCTTACACCAGCACTCCACACAACATTTTATCCAAGCAACTGGCTGCTTTTATACATATACTGTTATCTTATTTGTGGAAGACTCATTTGCAAAAAGTGTATATACTGATCAGTCTGCGTATCTGCGCAACCTGATCTGGCTGTGCACAGTTCGTCAATATGTCGTAGAGGAAACTGTGGTTAAGCAGTATCCATTTGGACATTAGCTTGCATGCACAGGCTGACCTTTTTAAAGCGTATTATGATTACGCTAAGGATTGCTTTCCTGGAGCACCTGTTACTGATTCAGGATTATAGACGTGTCTTTGCTTTCATCGTGTGTTGATAGACTATTGCACATTATTGCATGATGGTTTGCGAACACTTAATTTTGACATTCATAAAATCAAAACGATTTGCCTGAAAATATAACACCAATGTCACGAATAGTATCCGAGTAATTCTTTTATATTCACAAACGTGAATTTATATTTTTCAAAAACCCATTGAACAGTTAATTTACTCTTTATCCAACTGCAAATATTATTGAAAACATTTGATAACAATTTTCGCGATACCTTAGTGCCCCTTAGCACAGTATAAAAAGCATATTTACACTTCCCTTGTTACTCGCACAACCCTTCGCAAGCTTGACTCAAATAATGATCATTCGGTGTAACGGTTAAATAAACTAGTTCGGAAATGAAAGACATCATCGGTTTAAAAGAATCACTTTTCATATGTATTTGTATTTTCCATGGAATGAAAAGCAGACGATGGATTAAGAGTATATAACAGTAACACATAACATATAACGAGTAAGTCCTTCTTTTTACACGATGATTTCAAGTAATATCTGCCTTGAGAGGTGTTGTAAGGGTCAAATATATTATAGCTCGTATAACCACCCTTTCTAAGCCAAAGTAAATCGGTAACAAACGACTCGAAACACATCTAGGCAAAATTAAAGAAACCTTACACCTAATAACGTAAAGTATTATCTTCTCAAAACGCGTAAAAATACGTATCCTGAAGGGGAAAGATAAACGCTTAATTGTCTATAGTTTCTATCTATTGTATATTTGACTATATAAACAGGCACGTCAGGGAGTATTATAGTTTCTGATTTTCTTTTTTGTCGCATAAACCGTATATAATGTAATAATGTACAGCACCCTTCATACCACATGCGATTTGACAATCGATACATAAAGAGGTACGCGCAGTCTTGTCTGAATCTCCACTGATCTCATACTGCAATTCAGCGCCGATTTATGCTAACGTCTCTCAGCTACAAATATATTGTTTTATTGTCAATGTTCACAATAAAGTACAGGTCTAATATTAACCATTGTGTTAAACTGAAACCAGTTAAATTACTGATTGATGAGAGGTAACAATTGTGTATCGTTCTAAATTCTATCGTTTGCGTCAATATATAGTCCCGAGTATGCCCGCTTTACAATACGAGATATAAGACAAATGGAAAATTATATGTTCACATGGGACTTAAATTTCGTCAAAAAACTGTATATGTGTACGTTCAATGAACTCCTGCTGCAATATAGATACCGGTAACTTCCACCATTGGATTATTGGCTCTGTGGTTAGATATGTTTACGTTTTGTTTTTGACTTTCATTCTATAATAGGAAACTGTTATAAGTGATTGAGGATGTTTAGTAGGAATAAACCCTTTCCCATGTGCAGAAGGTTGTTGATGTATTTGCACCAGATGACTTTTGAAAATAGTGTGACAAAAGGAGAAATTTCTCATAATGAGCAATCCCTTCGATTGCGACTTTGTTTTCGTTCTTACGAACATTTAACTTATATTTATAAAGCATTTCCATGCTTTCTCACACTTGTCAGCATTCCACACAACTGTCTTCATAGTCAGATGGCAGCGTTTTCAAATAAAGTTTTAAAAGGATGAAGAATTATGATTATCGTTTCGGCATGTGTCACACATGAGCAAGAATGTTGTTGGGGTCTAAACTTATAATCCGTGGTATGCCAGTCCACGTCGCTACCGGCGCAAGGTGTTGTATACGTGATAGAGCTAATCGCAATACTTCAATTTGTTGCTATCGCCGCCACTTTTAATAGCAGTATATTACACTGAACATACGTCAGAAAAATAATGACTGATGGAAATAAGAGCCCGTGCATGATAAATAGTACAAGTTGGGATTTCTGAACAGTGTAGGTTCATATCAGCTTGTCTACCTGATCGGTCTTATCATAATTAACACACGTGGATATAACATGTTGTAAGTTATCGGTGATCAGTCGTTGATGATTCACATGCTGATCTGGATCTATACTGTTCACACAAATCCTGTCATGCACAGACTCATACTGTATGGGTAAATAGAAAGGTCTCGGATTGCCCGAATTACATTCTGTTTGTGGAATACTTATTATATATTATTCTGAAGTATAAATCGTCAACATTATGACACATGAGGCATTCGTTTGTGTTGTGTTTTTCAACAAAATATCAGTTGTATCAAGGCGCTACCTGGGAAGGTTACCAGTACTACTGGTTAATTTATCCTGACACACGGGTGTCAGTCGTTATGTAAACTTAACAACCATGAGTGCCAAGGAGGGAAAGCCATTACAGCCAAATTTCAAGTTGATGATATGACCCTGGTCGTATGAGGTACCCATATATATTCCTTGATATACCATTGCCAGAGTAATACATTACTATCTGTTGCCTTTGTCCCTGACTACTGTTATGTTTGTTGGATACAGATTCACCGACTTATATAAGGCAAACGAAACTTAATAGCTTCATCTGGGACTTAACATTTGTTACATTGATAGTCTCTAAATTCATGAAATGACATCTTTAAGATTAGTCAGTCGACATCAGTATTGAACCTTACTTATTAAAGAACATTTCCTAATTTATACATGTAATTTTTAACGCTGTGCTCGATAGCGATGGATGTAGCCAACGATTAATAATATTTGCAAAAAGATCAGTTTGCTTCCAGATTCGGCCCCACAATATGCTTTGGCTGATCTGAGATCAACATTGCTTAACACTGAGATTGAATTTATTCCTTTATTTTTTTTCAAATATTTTTCAAATGTGTAGTAGACGACAATATCGCAGATGTTCAAAAATATTGCAATCCGATATTATGAGAAGGGTGTGAGAATTGAATATTTCGCACATACAATACATCTTCGTCGACATATCTAAAAATTAAAGTTTAAATATTGACATATGAGTTGAAATCATTATGACATATGTAGACATAGATCGAGCTGTCTGCTATAGAAGAGTCGTAATGCGTCCACATATGGGACACTGTCAGTTGTTGATACTGATACTGATACTGATGTACACCGATGCTTCAAGCTAAAATATTTGCTACCAATACATGAACAAATTCAGTAAGAATTACTCCCTTTGTTATAGAGAAACACTTATTATCAAGTGTCACAAGATGGTCAAGGGTCGACAACTCACTAAAGTAGAATTGAACGCCGATGGTTGAATAAAAAAATATGTTTAATTTACAGTTCTACAATTCGAGAGGCTATAAACAAAAGAACTACTCACGCACTCTCATACACCCTCTCACCCCAGTCACTTAACTGTCCCATCACTTCCGTTACTGTACCCGGTATTTGGAATGTTCATACACGTTGTACTTCACATCCAACTGTATCCGCTTCCCGACTTCACCGAGTCGTTGTACTTATATTCATTGCGTCGCGTATATCCTTGGATTCCGGGATCGACAAGCCACACAACTGTGGATATATGGTTCTACACGACCTATGACGGCACTCCTCCTAATGTCCCTCGTTACGACGTCTTATTATGTTGTGGACTGCGTCACACACTGGTTCTTCAAACTTCTGCGTTTGGAACTTCGGTTGTCTGGCTATCGATATGGACTAGCCATAGACATAAAACGGCTAAAATTGTAATAAATAACCATGTCTTACAATAATATCAATAATGTTCCGTAAACCTAACAGCCTACCATTTTGTACTCCTATGGTAGCTCATCTCTATACTAATATCCTTTTACATTTCCCACTTCCATTCTTATCCTTTTCATACAACATATCTTTCCCAATAACATAACACATTGTCTCGCTCCTAACGGACTCAATTTCTGTAAAAAACATTCACTTCGTGAACCAGAAATTCTCTAAACAATTCAATCATGTAATAATTATCTCAATCCCTAACATTGTAAATTTGCACAGATTCCATTCCTTAATTATGCCGAAAACCCCTTTGCACAATACCTAAGAATTTACATACCCATATGCCGTGTGATTTGGTCACATCAACTACCTCTCACTATAACGAGTGAAAACCCTCTGGCGACTCCTATGATACTGACCGTCAAAACAAATGTTTGATTACACAGCTGTCATGACTCCAATGTGTGCCTAAAGTACTCATTTCACTAACTTTTTTCTGATTCCTTTACTTGACTCTCTACTCTACTTAAGTAATCTGCCCCTACATTTTCTCTACCTGGAATCGCTCTAATGCTCATTCTATAGGGCTGCAAAGATAACGCCCATCGCATTAGTCTGGAATTCGCCATCTTAGACTTATTTAAATAAGTCAGAGGCTGATGATCAGTCTCTAAGATGAATTCCTTGCCAAACAAATACCTTCGACACTCCCCAAATAACACCAAGACACTCCTTTTCAATTACTGAGTAAATTCTCTCCCTGTCTAACAATTTATTACTTGCATACGCAACTGGTAATTTCTCACCTTCTGAATCCTGTAACAATACCGCCCCTAATCCAATGTCTGAAGCATCGGTTCTAAGGATGAAAGACTTATCAAATTCCGGTAACTTTAATATAGGAGGACCTACTAAACTTTTCTTCAAAGTCTGAAAAGCAACTTCCTGACATTCTCCCCACATAACATTATTTGGTTGACCTTTCTTAGTAAGATCTGTTAAAGGTACTGCAATTGCAGAAAAGTTGGGAATGAATTTTCTGTAAAACCCAACTACCCCTAAAAAAGATCTAACCCGTTTCTTCGAAATCGGTCTTTCTGCTTTTTGAAGTGCCTCTATCTTCCCCTGAACTGGCATCAACCCACTAGCCCTATCAATGACATGTCCCAAACATTCCAGATTTCCAAATCCTATGCTACATTTACTCGGTCTAGCTGTTAACTTGGCTACCTTCAACCTACTAAAAATCTCTCTTAAAGCGGTTATATGTTCCTCCCATGTAACGGTAAATACTAATATGTCGCCTATGAAACTATCCGCAAAATCTAAATCCTTTAAAACCTTCCTCATCAATCTACAAAAAGTACTTGCTGCACAAACCAAACCAAAAGGCATCTTGTTGAACCGAAACAACCCTTTTGGCGTTTCAAAAGACGTCATATCTTTCGCCTGCTCTGTCAACGGCACCTGCCAATAACCCTTACTAAGATCAATTTTAGTAAAATACTTTGCCCTCGATACCTTCGAGAATATCTCTTCGATATTTGGCATTGGCTCAGCGTCAAACACTGTCACCCTGTTTAACTGTCTGAAATCTATACAGAAACGAACTGTGCCGTCCTTCTTCCTAACCAATACTATAGGACTCGAAAACGGTGCATTAGAATGCTCTATGACTCCTAACTCTAACATCTTACTGACCTCTTCGTTTACTGTTGCCACTGACTGGTATGGAATAGGATAACCCTTGAACCTGATGGGTTCTGATGTATTTAATTTAATATCATGTTCAACAAGTGAAGTAGTTCCCGGTATGTCTGTCAAAACATCGGCGAACTCTTCCAAAACCATGTCAACCTGCTCCCTCTGTTCAGGAGACAACTCTTTACAAACGTCTACATCTTTTTTAGACTCGTTACCTACTCTAGAAAGACACTCTAAAGGTATCTTCTCATCTACCCAATCCACGTCTGCATTATCTAATTTCCGATCTTCACTATCTTCAATAACTGCAGAACAAACCACTGCTAATATACCTTTATCACTACTACCGTCATCAGCACTTCGCTCATTGTACTGTTTCAACATATTAGCATGAAAAGTATTTTCCTTACCCTTCATATTAATTCTATAATCTACCTTATTCATCACCTTGATCACTTCAAATGGACCCTTCCACTGCAATAATAATTTATTGTGACTTACCGGAAGTAATACCAGAACCTTGGCACCTATCGGGAAATTTCTGTCCTTTGCCCGTTTGTTATAGTATATCTTCTGTCTAGACTTTGCCTTACTTAACTCATCCTGTGACATCTTACATGTCTCTTCGAGTCGCTCACGTAAATCTATTACGTACTGGTATGTCAATTTCACTTCAACATCATTGACCTCGCCAGACCATAACTCTTTCAAAATGCTCAACGGTCCTCTGACCGTCCGGCCATAGAGTAATTCAAATGGGGAAAACCCCAGACTTTCCTGTGGCACTTCCCTATACGCAAATAACGCAGCATTAATGTACTTATCCCAATCCTTGGGCCTCTCGCTACACATACGCTTAATCATCCGTTTCAATGTTCCATTAAACTTTTCCACCAATCCGTTACACATTGGGTGGTATGGCGTTGTAGTCAACTGACGTAAGGATAAAAGTCTACTTACCTCAGCCATCATCTTAGATGTGAACTGTGATCCCATGTCCGTCAACATCTCCTCCGGTATTCCTAGTCTACTGAACATATCGACCAATGCTTCCGCTACTCGTTCAGTCTCAATCCCTGGTAAAGCAACGGCTTCCGGATACCTTGTAGCATAATCTACCATGACTAAAATGTACCTGTTTTTCCTGTCTGTCATTGGTTCGATTGGTCCTACTAAATCAACTGCTACACGCTTAAAAGGCGTTTCTATTAATGGCATCTCTCCTAATGGTACTTTTTGAACCTTACCTTTTGGCATCGTTCGTTGACATATATCGCATGATCTACAATACCGACTGACTTCCGAACAAACCCCTGGCCAATAGAACTCTGCTAAAGCTCTGTCCCTAGTTTTTCGTATACCTAAATGCCCTGCCATCAATGACTCATGTGCTATCTTTAAAACCGCTTCCCGACACGTCTTAGGAACAACTAACTGATAAGACTGCTTCCGATTAGGAAATTCAAATTCCCTATACAATAGTTTGTTTTTAAACAGATACCTTACCTGTCCACCCCCTTTACAATTATGAAAAGTTTTTTCATTCGCCTTTTCTCTCGTCTTCGACAGAGTTTCATCTGCCATCTGCAGGTCGCGGTATTCTGCTTGCGATATATCTAAAATCTTACCTGGAACATGTAATTTCCTGTATGGTTTAGGATTTTGTTCTGTTTGCGACCGAGTCTGCATTGCATTTGATACATCTCCGGGTTCCGGATATTTCGCGCCTGTAATGTTACCTACAACTAAATCATAGAGTGGAGTGTCTATACATAACGCCTCCGTTGTACCCTCATAATATGGAGTCTTCACCTCTATCATTGCTACCGGAAAATAATGCTCAGATCCATCGATATATTTGCAACATCTTTCCTTACCTAAGAACTGGTGTTCCTGTACTAACCGTTTCCTTACAACTACGCACGTGGCACCCGTGTCTCTCATCATTTCTACTCTTACTCCGTTAACTGTGCCTTCCTTGGTAGGACAATTCCTTTCCATACATGCACCTAGCTGTTCCGAACTATCGTTACACAAATATATGAAACTAGAACTGGCTGTTCGTTTTAATCCCCCACGATACAGACCTCGAGGCTTTCCTCTTCCTTTGAAATATTGGTTACCCTGATTGTGGCTATACCTTTCAAATGGACCAGTACTTGCATTCCTAGTATCTCCACCCGATGTAAATCGTCCACCAGTATCGTCGACAGCAGCCATACTATGCCTACTACCCCTTTTCCTACAATCGTCCGATCTGTGATTTCCACCACAATAGCTACATTTCCAATTAGTGAAAGAATTACCTGCCTTCTGCGTACTGGAACCCTGTCGTTGTCCTGTATCGGACCTAAACCCTCTAGCAACCTGATCCTTTTCTTTATTATTTCCACTTAAAACAACATTCCTACACCCACCTTTTGCTTCAGCAAATAGATCCGCCTGTACCGCCATCTCATTACCATCTGTAAACATCTTTTCTTTCAAAAATAAATACAAGTCCTTATTGCAAATCTTTCCTAATTCAAACCAACGTTCGAGATAATTCATTGATCTCCGTAAGTACTGAACAAACGTCTCTCCCGTTTCTGGTCTAGCTACTTTGAACCGTTTTCTAAACCTTTCTTCAGTTAACTCAAAACGTTGCAATAATGCTGACTTTAACTTAATATAGTCCAAAGCGTCCTCTGCAGGTAATCTAGAATAAACATCTAACGCCTTACCTTTCAATAATGCACTAAGATGTAATGACCACTGATCATTCTTCCAACCTTGTGCTTCTGCATATCGCTCAAACCTGGATAGATAACTGTCCATATTATCCTTATCCTCGTCAAACCATGGTAATTTCGGTCCTTTGATTTTATGATCTTTAATAAAAGACTTACCTACTCCCTGTTTGGCCAACTCCATCGCCTGCTGATGTTCTACTTGAACTAACTCCAATGCTTTCCTATGCTCCCGATCCCTCAGCTCTTCTTTCTCTCTCTCTAATAATCTCTGTTGTTCTAATAACTTACTCTTAGCTTCAACTTCTTTCTCCTTTTTCTCTTTCTCGAATTCACGATCTCTCAGTCTATGTTCTCGTTCCTTTTCTTGTTCATCTTGAACGAACTTTTGAAGATTCTCACCTTCATGACCGAACTCCTTGCCCAACTCTATCAACTCCTTCATACTAGTCATGATTATCAATAGTACGATACGCTAACCCTATATCAAAACTTAATAAACTACAATCTAAGTTAATAATAACTACACTTCATTGGACTTCAAATCTATATTTGAATTCTCTGCATATCCTGTACGGTATAATCCACTTTCGAGACTCACTATGCACGACCCTAAATCTATTTATAATGTTCAGATATCAGTCTTAACACTTTTAAAGCACACCCCTTCTATCCCTCAGACTCCACGTTTTACTGCAGAAACGCTTATGGCAGCGCCGCTGTGTCTCATCACAGGGAATAAACAAAAAAATTAACTTAAAACCCCATGTTTAAATCATAAGCTATTTGTATCAAGTGTAAAATGCACTGTACAATTGCCAGTAAAAAATGAATCTAATGAAGGAATATCTGCAGAGTTACAATTAACCTATCCAATTCTACCCTAGTTCGTTGCCGCCTCGATACATCGAGCGAATCACCCCACTTCTGACACCATTTGTCACAAGATGGTCAAGGGTCGACAACTGTCGTTGTACTTATATTCATTGCGTCGCGTATATCCTTGGATTCCGGATCGACAAGCCACACAACTGTGGATATATGGTTCTACACGTCCTATGACGGCACTCCTCCTAATGTCCCCCGTTACGACGTCTTATTATGTTGTGGACTGCGTCACACACTAGTTCTTCAAACTTCTGCGTTTGGAACTTCGGTTGTCTGGCTATCGATATGGACTAGCCATAGACATAAAACGGCTAAAATTGTAATAAATAACCATGTCTTACAATAATATCAATAATGTTCCGTAAACCTAACAGCCTACCATTTTGTACTCCTATGGTAGCTCATCTCTATACTAATATCCTTTTACATTTCCCACTTCCATTCTTATCCTTTTCATACAACATATCTTTCCCAATAACATAACACATTGTCTCGCTCCTAACGGACTAAATTTCTGTAAAAAACATTCACTTCGTGAACCAGAAATTCTCTAAACAATTCAATCATGTAATAATTATCTCAATCCCTAACATTGTAAATTTGCACAGATTCCATTCCTTAATTATGCCGAAAACCCCTTTGCACAATACCTAAGAATTTACATACCCATATGCCGTGTGAATTGGTCACATCAACTACCTCTCACTATAACGAGTGAAAACCCTCTGGCGACTCCTATGATACTGACCGTCAAAACAAATGTTTGAGTAAGTTATATAGCACCAATCAACCTCTGGGTCTCCTGATGACAGGCAAAATTCCCGTGCAAATCGTAATTCACAATCAACAACTAGTTTCAATACATTTATAGGCCAAATGAAAATAGCAACATAGTTTAACGTAATTAACGTTTTTAAACCCGTCAATTCCTTAATTCTCAACGGATTTACATGAAATGAACTCTTAATATGCTTAATATCACTTATCACATATGTATATGATAATAACTTCATAAACAATGATCTCCCTGACAATCCTGCGATAAGTTAAAACCATACGTGACCAACCTGCACTGACTGACCGTCTTTTATTTAGGCCAAGCCAACTCTATTTTGTTACATCAAGGATAGCCTTTCCTTTAAGATAATATATTCGACAGAACTATGTATATTGAGCTGATCACTGCGATGAAGTGTTTGATAATCAATACTATGAAAAAAATAAACCTCGAGCCGTTTCCATCTGCAGCAGACAACTTTTGAAATCCTTTTGACAAAATAAGTAATACTGTCACCAAAAGCTTGTACATTTTATACAAGAAACGTTTGGTTTTATTTCAGTTTGAAAATCAACAATGGAGGTATCTGGAAGGAGACAAACCTGTAGTGAAGACTGTGATACTGGTGTTCCCTGCGATCCTTGCCTTATAGACAATGAACATGAACATGCCCAGTTTTATTGCAGTAAATGTGAAGAATACCTATGTGACACTTGTGCAAGAAATCACAGAAAATCAAAAGCCTCCAGACAACACCAACTTCTTTATAGGGACGAAATGCCAAGAAAAAAAAAATCAAATGTTCAGGACAAGTTTTGTTCTAAACATGATGAGAATTTAATAGAGTATTTCTGTGATAAGCATGACACATTTTGTTGTTCTGTATGCGTCACTCTATATCATGGCCAATGCGGTGTAAATAACATCGACGATTTGGCGAAAGGATTCAGCTCCAGTCAAGAGTATAAATTAATATTAAAGCAGATAAGGGACATAGAAAAACAAATTGCAGAAGTTAAAAATAAAAAGCAAAATGACTCAATTGATGTAACCAACTGTTTCAGACAATTAAAAGCCGATATTCAAGTATTTAGAAGTGAAATAAATTCGAAAATTGATGAATTAGAATATGAACTAATGCAGCAAGCTGAGCAGATTCAAAATGAAGATCTGAACAATATTGAATCCGTGAATACCTTATACAACAAGCTTCTAGTAGACATGTCGGAAATATCATCCACTCTAGGACTTCTTGAAAAATGTGAACAAAACAAAACGCTATTCATTTCAGCCAAGAAAGCGCGAACTCAGGTCAAAGCGTACAATGACAAAGAACGTAACAAGTTACAAGACAACATTTTGCGAAGGTATGTTTTATCACGCAACGAAAACATACTGAACACACTTAATTCGCGTCGTAAACTTGGATCGTTGGAGATGAAAAATGAAGGAGACAGAAGAACGACGAAAAAAAAAAAAAAAAAAAAAGAACTAATGAAGGAAGAAAATCCTGCCATTGGTGCGTTAAGTATCAGAAACAAAGAGGAAAGAGGAGAAGAGCAACAAACACAAAATAAAGAAAAGTCCATGAAGACAGACATCTTTAAACCAACAAAAGTCAAATTATTGAAGGACATTAAGATGAATCACAAATCGGACACAAAAAGAGTCACGATAATAGGAAGTGTGTTGATGTCAAGTGACCTTTTAGCTGTAGCAGAATCTGGGAACTACTCTATTAAAGTCGTTGACTTACGATCAGACACCATTAAGAGTTACATCAAACTTTATGATCAACCATGGGATATAACATGTATGGATCCGGGAACTCTGGTGGTGACCTGCAACACAAACTTAGTGTTTCTACGTTATGGTAGAAAATTATCAGTTGCAAAAAAGGTACCAATGGCGTCGAATTGTAAGGGAATTTCATATAGAAAAGGTAAATTATTTGTTACGTTTGATGGGGAACATCCGTCGGTGAAAATTCTTAATCATGAGGGAAAAGTTCTTCAAACATTCAAACACAATGATCAAGGACAAAACCTGTTTAGTAGTCCAGTCTACATTACAGTGAATAGAGACGGGGATACAATGTATGTTTCAGACTATGATCATGACTCTGTAACTAGTTTGAGTATGGAAGGTAAAGTGTGTAATATATATAAACATGACAAGTTGATGTGTCCATTTGGTCTGACTCCGGGTGATGATGATAGTATTTATGTGGCGGGGTGGGGGTCACAGAACATACATCAGATAACACCGACGTGTACATCCGTACGTATCGTATTAGAGGAGAAAGATGAGTTACTAGGTCCATGGACAGTGTTATATAACAACACATATAACAAACTGTTTGTTACTAGTCATTCTGTAATAGGTGGTGATAACCTGTTGCGCGTCTACAAACTTGAGTAAACATACAATATAGGTCTTATAATGGCTGATAATTATATTATATATTTGTAGCGGAATATTACTATCAAAAGATAAATTAGATATCATCATATTTTTTTCTCAGATATAAATCTGACGCATCTGCAACAGACACATTTTAAAAACATTGTGACAAAAGAAGCAATTGCTCATCATGAGCTATTGCTTCTTCTGTCACAATATTTTAAACTATATTTAATTGTTTCAGTTAAATAGATTTTCAATAAACTTTCCTATGTTTTTTTTTCAATTTCGTTTGTTGCAAATTTGTTGTACATGTATTTGGGAAAAGGAGGGTAAAACTAATTCATGAGCAATATATCAGTCAGATTTATTGATTGGTGTTTAACGCTGTTTTCAACACTTTTTCTGTCATTTCACACAACGATCTTTCCAAGCAACTGGCTGTTTTTCTACATAGATTGTTTGCTTATTGGTAGAAGACGAATGACGCTTGTCACAATGACTTTTGTCAAACGGTGGAAAGAATGTTGGCCGAGCTGGGATTCGAACTCACAAACCCTGGATTGACAGTCCACAATGTGACAAAATAAGCAATTGTTCATCATGAGCTTTTACTTCTTCTGCCACAATATTTTAAACTTTATTTAAAAGTTTCAGTTAAAGCGATGTTCCATAGATTAGCCTATGTTTTATATCAGTCAGCCGATTATAGTTAGTATCAACTCTTCCGATTGCATACGTTAAATAAGGAATTGGGATGGGCTCTGTGTAACCCTGTCCCACATAATACAATCTGAAGGAGATGACTTTGAAAACATCTTGGAAAAATATGGAAAACCTTTCTAAATGAAAGTGTAATTATTGAATAGAGTTGGAAGCATTATGACATTAGTTTACAGACTGGTCAGACGGCGCAGATTTAAATTTTGTGTATTATACGTACTTGTACATGTATATATAGATATCAACTTTGAATAAAATGTAATAATTTGGATAATATTTATGTTTATTGTTTGCATGAATGCTCCTACTTTACATACTGGACGTTAAAATCCAGTACTCAACGAGATAGAGTACACTTACTTAATTGATCTTATCCTATCCGCACTTCCTTCACCAAACAACATATAACTCACCACCACGTTCAAATGTTATAACAATTCCGATATAAGCTCATATTGAATTCAACTAATGTTCCCGGCTTTGGTAGTCAATAGACTAACCACTATTAAAAAGGTGCATGAACTTTGTTCGATTTCGAAACAAACTTCCAGCGTACGCGTATATTGAACACGCTCGAGGTCTGCTTTTGAAGATGTAACCAGTACTCTGGTTTGTGTGAAAAGACCGTAGCGGCGGATCCCGCTCATCAACGAATTCGAATTCGAGGCCAACACTCTAGCACATCACCACTGCTTTTGTTGCGACACCTATGTGACATCTGAACTTCCACTACAAGGCTGTATTTAATCCCTGATTGCATTGTTGAACTTGGTTTGTGATCTTTGTGTCGATTATTTAACTACACCCTGGGCCGGCGATTTTATCTCTACGATGAAAATGTAATCTAAATGCGTCATACGTTTCAAACTACGAGATAAACAATATATATATATATATATATATATATAGGACCTTGAACCGTTTTGTGGGAAGACGTTATTTAGAAGTTCTGGTGCGAGAACGCTCCTTTGATAAGTGAAGTTGTGGTCATGGGATAACTTAAATACTATTGAAAACGACGTACAATTACCACTTTTTTCAACCCTTATGTGGGAAGAGTTTTGTGAGTAGTATTGCTGCGAGAAAGCCCCATTGATTGATGCAGCGGTGGTCATGGGATAATTAAAATACTATCGAAAAGGACGTACAATAACCACTCATTAGAACCGTTAAGTGAACAGTCTTGCTGCGAGGAATCCCCATTGATAGGTGAAGTGGCGGTCATGGGACAAACATGTACACAATTCACGAATCTACCGCGCCCTACATGTACATTGTCAAATAATCATGTAAAACAATGGTATAAAACATGTCCACAAATTTACCCCGCCCTGCCGTGTCAACTAATCATGTAGCAATGGTATAATGCATGTCCACAAATTTACACTTAATTATTGCCGAAGAATCCTTGTATCAACTCAAGTAAACACGGTGTTGTTGGTCCTCAATAACACGTCTCATCAATACTGAGAATTATTTAAAGACCTATGGAGAATATGTTAATGTATAATCACATCATGTTATTCATTACCCGCTTCCATTCAAAAGAGAGTTCAGTAAAATGAGAACTAACATTTTGTTATCGAGGGTTCTGCTAATATTCGTCATTGATAGCTGAACTTGTGTTGATGATGAAATTGAAATGCCATTGAAAACGGCGTACAATTACAACCAATCATAACCGTCTTTGTTTCTCATCACCCATTGTCTAGTCGTCCATGTATATTAATAGCCTTTCTGGACCAGTTTTAACCATCAACAAACCTAAAAAGTATACGTCATTGATCAGTAAACAGATCGCCATGATATAACTGAAGTACTATTGAAAACGGCGTAAACTTTCTATGTCGTCCATGGGTAATGAAAGCCTTTCGGAACCAGTTGTACCAATCAACAAACGAAATAATGATGTCATGTTTACGCAATTGCAATAATTTCTGTTATACCACAACGACAGAACACATATCCATCGTTGCTGGTTAACCGGTACGAGTTAAGGAAATGGCTCAACAAGCCGCCGCGAGTATGAATTAAATGCCAGAGAAAATATTGTTGAAAGCGATACTTTCTTCAAGTAGAAAACTACTAACGAAATGAGAACTATAAATAACATATTGCAAAGAGTCGTCTTAATCCAAGAAGGACATGAACGGTCACCTGTAGTTACGCCTTCATAGCAGCAACTTTCAGTTTGAATCTAACGGGATCGGTGATGTGGTAGTAGAGCGATCAGAAAAAGGGCCCAAAGCCATCAAGGTCGCCATGAGCGTGATTTAAGCGTTGTAGAAACGCATGATATCGTGTTGGGGTCGCCAAGATCGCCAATGATCGCAGAGTCACGGCGTTTGTTTTTGAGCATATTCAAAACAAACGCCAAGGTTCGGTGATCTGACCTGAAACGAGGTGATAACCCGTTGAGGTCGCGAAGGTTGTTAGACAAGCGTCGTAACATCTGCATGAACGTATTACATTCGCAGTAGACGCGTGGCAAAGACGATGCGAAAATGGCGCCCTCACTACGACTCTCGCGTGTCTTCCACGACCCGACCACGCGTTCAGAATCCTTATGGCGTTGTCAGGGCTATGTCACGACAATTTCACCACTGTTGCTCGATTGCACCACGTCCGCAATGGGCTCCCAGTGCGCCTGTGACGTTATTATTGGGTTCCCACTGCGTTTATGGAGTTCTTAATATGACCATGGCGTGTTTCCCAAGCTTTTAATACGCTCCTATGGCGACCATACCTTTCATGTGCGACCTGATATAAAAGCTGGCGTTTCAAAGTTCATACATCGAATATTCCCGAAAATCTGACCAGCTTATATAGTCGCCGTGATCCCGTGGTAAAAACGCCGTGATGTCGCCGTACAGTCGCAATATACGTAGAAAAAGCGTGGTAAGAACTCAATGAGCGTGGTTAGAGCGCTGCGGGTTCGCCCTTGTTAAGCCCATATATCTCAATAGAAAACCATAAGCGCAACGATGTCGTCGCAGGTGCGCAGTGAGAAAGCGGTATGATCGCACAGGTCGCGATTAGATTGCAGCTTTTTTCAAGTTCGTAATTATTTTGGGACATTTTCTCGAATTGTTTTTACGGTTGACGGCGTCCTTGTACATTTTCTTATTCACTGTATGGTCGCGGATGGTCGCCGTCCAGTCTGACGGGGCTTTAATCTAAGCTTAAGCCTCGAATGGCTCGAACAACGTTGCAATACACATTTATACCTAGTGGAAATGTACGAGCCTCTTAAAAGAAGCGGTTCCGTAAATAACGAAATAACAAGTCGATTGCATTCCCAGAAGTAGCTCTGGACTTCTATATACTCGGACTTGATACTTCTCGCCGCCCTTGGACGAAAATCTGTACTGAGAGTTGTCAAAACTCTTGACAGAGTAAGGTCCTTGGCCTGTTCGACCCACGTGCTATATGCTTTGAACGCAGCAAATTGTAATTCATATGAAATTATGTAATAAAGAATTTGAAATTTCATCAGGAAACTGTATTTCATATGAATATTCAAAAATGTATTGAGATTCTTTTTTTAAAAACTACAATTTGATCAAACAAATGATCATGTCCTTACAAACACCAAAATATTGGCAATTATATTTAAAAGGTATTGGAAAGGCATCAATTATAGGACAAATATGCAGATCCCTTAAATATATTTTAGAAGACTTTGACCTCTACTGTACATGCGTCTGGCCACTAGACTTATATATTATTTACCCAATATTTCTATAAACTTCTCCCACATTGAACACCTATTCAATACACTGCAAATACACACCAAATTACAACACAAAATAACACCAAATAACCACATAAAATAAAACCAAATTACAACACAAAATGACACCAAATGACAATTCTACAAAAAAGTAACCTAACCACTGCCATTTGCAAGGGAGTGGTGAAAATTGATGTCATAATTGTCACGGATAACGTAT
Organism: Serripes groenlandicus; assembly: GCA_031761405.1. Lineage (NCBI taxonomy): Eukaryota > Metazoa > Mollusca > Bivalvia > Cardiida > Cardiidae > Serripes > Serripes groenlandicus. Next base: position 22,033,837 of record JASEVX010000014.1, read on the forward strand.
TAATATTGTCACATTCTACTCATTTGCAAAGTATTCACTGTGATGTGAAACCTACTTATAGTTGCGTCTTACAAGCTTAAGAAGATTTGCGATAGCAAATATATTATAGTTACAAGTGAAATTTTGAATTCAAATGATATAAATGACTGAGAACACCCACAAACATAGTGAAAACAATTCTAAACTGAATTACGAACGAAGACATAAGCAAAAGAGAAATATGTAAAATAAATTCCGCTTATTCTTGGTAACCAAATAAAATTACAAATCTTTGAATGTATAAATATAATTTTAGGTGTAATAAAGGACAAATTACCAATCGTCAGCTCTATTGTCACACTGTCCTTTAAAAGTCGTCTACTTCAGAGGCATCAAAATGCGTATGTATGAATGAAAGGGTTAACATGCTCAGTTGATGTACTACTTAAATGGTTTTGAACGATTGTTTGGACAGTATAAGTTTATAATTTCTGGGTCAATGTTGAATATCAAACTAGCTGACGTTCATGTAGTTCTTTTACGCTTTTCCACATACAGCAAATCTGCACCAGAAGACTTTGAAAACATATAGAAAAAAATATAGTACATCTCTATAAATGAAATAATAATTACTGACAAGAATTGAAAATATTGTGGCAAAAGGAGAAATTTCTTGTTTTGAGCAATTTCTCCGTTTGACACAATGTTTTCAAAATCGTCTGCGGCAAAGGCGTCAGAAAGCGTCCATATAAGGGAAAGGGTTTAAATAATTGTATCATGCAGAATTACTTAATTCCTATTCATATGCATGGAAATCAAATGTGTTTTACGTACACGATATCAAATTGGTTGATTGCATATATATACATGAGATTTTGAAATTGTTTTTAGCTAATACTCATCCAGTATAATTGGTTTAACCCTTTCCCACATACAAACGCTTTCTGACGCCTCTGCAACAGGTGCTGATTGAGAACATTGTGAAAACAGGTGAATTTTCTCATATTGAGCTATTTCTCCTATTGCTACAATGTTTCCACCAATATTTTAATAATTCCATTGATTTCCACCTATATTTTTTCATAGTTTAATAATATAAGTCTGATTTATGGTGATTGTTTAGATTTTTTCTGATATGTTTTCAAAGTCGTATTCCTCAGATTTGTTTGTATGTAGGAGCGGGTTGACGTTATCATCTTAATGAACTTCATTAGCTGTATCGTACGTTCTCTGTACATGTATTCATTTACAAACATAGTCCAGGTTTACATTCACAACAATTGTAAACTTTGATCAGAGAGATCTACATGTCGCAGTAACCTGATGATGGCATCGCTTTTAAAGATTTGATATTTATTCATCGCTGGTTTCCAACTAACGTTTGCGGCTCAACGCAATCTTCAATTTAATAAGATATCACCTTCAGATAATCTGTTAGGACTTGGGTGTGCTATCAAAAAAGTGGATAAGTTTCAGTCAAGAGGGGCCAGGTTTAATCCTCTGACAAGTGCATGTGAGTCATTGACCGAATCGTGGTTCACGAACAAAATCCAAGAAGCAGGCTACACCTACTACCAACTTCGAATGACAGAGGAAGTATTTCAACCGGTAAACCTTCTTACTTACTACAACCCTGTGAGGGTAGCCTGTGTATAATATTTTGATTAACCCTTTCCCAAAACACTTTGTGACACCTCTGCGGTAGACGTCTTTTGAAAACATTATGTGATTCTCTCCAAAGGCGTGGCATACGTGGAAACACGCATAGCATTCTGAACACATGAATGTACTTTCAGATGTTCTTTAAAAACGCCAACAAAATGCCAAAGATGTATCAATCAATCTTGTGAAAGCTCATTAAATAATGCCATCATTTATTATCACACATCTTATTGCATATGTAAGACAAAATCGATCCGTGGAGATCTACTCTGGTTAATTATTAGGTTCACATATTACACAATAATTATATAAAAAAATACCTAAGCCTAGCTAAGGTAATCAATCTGTTAGAGAAGTATGTTAAAACATTTTCAGATATAGATTCATGGTTAGACTAATTTCTTGTATCACTTCAAACATACAGTCTTACTACAGAGGAGGTTCAGATCGACTTTTGTATATGTATGAGTTGTATTCCTTAGCGCTTAGTAAGGTCGAAATATCCTGTGAAAAGTTTGGTAGAACCGTTTAAAATCAGAAAGTTAAATCTTGCTGAAATAATATCATACAATTTCTTTTCTCTTCTGACGATACTAGAGTTAATGTCATTTTGAAATGCATTTGTTTACTGATGTAAATGTTGTATAAGGAGCCAGAGTCTTAAAACAACTATGTAATTGCTAATATTATCTTGAAATATTATGTTTATAGTATCAACAAGTAAAACAAACTTCAATGTTAAATCAGAATTGTATATAATGATGTGAAATCTTCCAATCCCTATTCAAATTGAGAGCTGGTTTTAATTCGCGGAAAATACGACAATACTCTTGCATATATATGTAACACTGATTTATAGATATGGCACTTCCTACTAGCATGACGCTACCTTTAACTAATTGAGCAGTTCCGTGCGAAAAACAACATTATAGCCTCTGCATAATGTAGTGATCCAGATCAAACTGTGCAGTCCGCGCAGGTTAATCCGGGTCGACACATTCCGTATCAGTGGCATAGAGGTATAGAGTAATGATTCCCGAAACAGGAAATCCACAGGAGGCAAAGAGTGTCTGTTCGGGTTAGCCTGCGTGGCATGCTTAGGCTGATCCGCGTGGATACTACACGCACAATGTTGGTTTTCTCGCGGGACGGCTCAATTAGTGTAGTTATACTCTGATATCGCAAACATACATTTGATTAATGTCAAATCTATTAGTTATCGAAATATTCCAAAACTTATATAAAATGGGAAATGAAGATGCCTGATTTCGAATTACTTTAACAATTTCGCGCTTAAAGAGTTCATATAAACCTGCCTAGGCTTTACTTGTGATTTCCGATATATATGTGTCGTTTTAATTTAATTTCAGACCAACTATATTCTCTCCGCTATACCAGCAGTCACAATTACAGAGTTTGCAGTAGTCGTGTTCTTCAACTCCGGATATAATCTATTAGTTATGCCTACAGGCAATATGTAAGTGGAACTAAATAACAGTCTTCCTGGAAATACAGGAGTGATATGTGATAATCTACATATCAAAATATACGTTCAAATAATGCTATATAATTGTGCCTTTCCACGAGAAAACCAACATTATGTATTCTGCGTAACGTATTGACCCAGATTAGCCTGCGCAGTCCATGCAGTCTAATACAGGCCGACACATTCCGTCTAAGAGGAATAAAGTATAGATTAACAAGTCGTAAAACAGAAATTCTACAGAAGGAAAACATTGTCTGCTCGGAATAAACTGCGCCGCATGCTTAAGGTGGAATCATACCTTTGAAATAACGTCGTTTTTGACGTCAAAACGTACGTTTTTGTGACAATAACAGTGTTGTTAAAAAAATCAACATTACTTCCTCATTTCAATTTGGATTCGGATAAAATGAACTTTAAACTGAAGAGAATACAATAACCTGTGTGATGATATCAATTCCATACATCTGTCATGACAAGTAACGTAACATAAAGCGACTTAAAGTAGAAATTTCGCTAGAATATTTTAACAGTAATTTGATTATTTCTAATTTATTTAAAATTCGCCCGAGAGATTTTTTTTTAAATAAAATATAACATGGAACACCTATTCATCTACCATTTGCCAAACTTTCAAGCAAATCTATCGTGTCGATTTTTAATAAATCACAATGCCATTACACCTCTTGTGTGCGTCGTAACGTTCACTGCGGAATTAAACATTGAGACGCATCCAGGGTAATTAAAATGAATACTTTATTTTTCCTTATAGTTATCAATTTCATTCTAAATTTAAGCTATCCCCTAAAGAATAATGGTAGGTAGTATATATGTGCTTCTATTTAAAGAATTAAAGTAATTACGGTCGTAAATCATCAGAAAAACAACAAAATAATATTTGGATTTGTCATATGTATAAACTGACTCGTTAACTTTCCTGTTCAACTGTTGTTCTATATATGAAATATAATTATCACAAATATTATATGTCACCCTTGTTTTGTGTATCATATTTGAGATAACAGTATACAAATGTTGTTCTCAATATGCAATTTTGAGAATTTCGAAGTCTATACCTGTCATGCAAAGCTTTCTTGGTATTCTATCCGTGATAATGTTGTTGTCGTTTGCAGCAAGTTTTTGATTAAATTGTTATTTGTGTTTACACAGCTGCGCAGTTATGTGTGATTAAAGGAATGACCATTACTATCTCATCTTATATTAACATTGATTTGAAGCAAATAATATAAACTCCGTCATGATATATAGTTCACAATTTTTCCTTAAATAATGTAATTTTAAAGCAAATCTTGGTTTATTTAACGAACTCGCTGACTAATAATACAGTTATTACCTTACGTCTAATTTACTAAAAAAAAAAAGGCCCTAGATATTTCTTTTAAAAGAAATCATTATAATTCAGAACACCATTATTTCTCCAATTTATTCAAATTTGTTTGAAATATATCGGGCGGACTTTTAGTAAAACGCTATGCCGTAATACTGCTGACGTGCGCCGGTACGCGCATTGTGAAAATGAAACACAGTTACCCATCCCTTCTTCTATCTTTTTTTTTTTACTCCATATGTCCCCGTTATTTTAAAACTACATGTACTTCGGTTTGTCTTGAGAATTGTTTTTTACCCTAAACCCAAATTTCAAGACAAGCTATTGGGTTGATTTTAAGTAAATCACAATGCCATAACACCGTAGAAGATCACACCTCTGGTCACATGTTCGTACCTAATTACATGTGTTGTTGACACACTTCCAATAATAAAACAAAATGTATCATTACCCGACTATACACTGTCTACAATTTCTAGACACCTGTGCAATGACATCGAAGGCTCACTACATAGTGCAGACAACGATGTGATAGCACTCCACGGGATATGTATGTAGACAATAATAGTGGGTTATTTACCCAAACTATACAGGAAAATATTGTCAATAAACACCTGTTTTCAAACAGCTCTAGGTTGAATTGAACTGCGGGGCTGTGTGAATACAATCAATTAAGAACTTTCATAGAATCTTGTACATAAGGTTTTCCAAAGGGAAGAAAGTCAAATAGATATTCTCGATGTTTTTTATCATATAAAGTGTTTCCTTAAATAACAAAAGCATAATCACGGATAGAATAGATAGAAAGCTTTGCATGCTGTTCAGTTATAATCTTTGAAGTTCTGAACCTTGCTTTTTGCCTGATTAAGAGAAACGCATTCTGTATTTACTGTTATCTGAAAATACATCACAAAATACCTAGAGTGACAAATATGAAAGTAATAATAAAATATATTAACAATTTCTTCTATGATAATTCTGACGATGCTCTTGTTTGAAGAATATGTTGGGTTATGTAAAATCATGAAACTTCATGTTATATCGAATTACTATTTGATGTTCCCGTATCAATTTGTTTATGTAAATGTCGAATTACATGTATTCGAATAAGTGAAATAAAATCTATCTATAAGAACTGCAAGCGACGGTTTGAGACTAATACTAATACTAATACATGGCATGTGAAAAAATGATTTAACAGATAAACAGCGAAGTAGACAGGTCAATTTATATAAAACATATGTAATATTATAATAGATACAATTTACCACTTTCGTAAAAGAATAAAATTTATTATTTTTATGAAAAATCGGGAGTTCATTTTAATAACCCTGGGTACGTTTCAATTTAAATAACGCAGTGTACGGTTTGTCGCGTAACAGAGCCTTAACGTCATTGCGATTTACTAAAGATCTGCACGATAGATTTTCTTGAAACTTTGGTAAATGGTAGACAAAAGGCTGTTCTAAATCATATAACGTTTTAAAAAAAATCTCTCGGGCGAATGTTTAATAAATTTGAAATAACCGAATTACTGTTAAAATATTTTAGCGAAAGTTTCATTTTTACTCCCCTTATGTTACGTTAATTGTCTTGGCAGTTGTATGGAAATTACATCACTACGTAGGTAATTTTATTTTCTTCGGTCTGGTGTTAACTCTTTCCAAATACCACTTCAAACGAGAAAGCCATGGTGATTTCTTTAACAACACTGTCATTGTCGCAAAAAACGTACGTTTTGACGTTAAAACGACGTTATTTCAAAGGTATGATTCCACCTTAAGCTGATCAGGATCGATACATTACGCAGAGTCCATAATGTTTGTTTTTTCGTGGAACAGCTCATATATATCTTATTACTGTTATATATGGGTTTTGTGCGGCAACACGTGTTCTTGTTAAAGGAAAAACCTGCATTTCATTCTAAACAACTTCCAAGTTTTACAGGAAAGAAAAAAATCAAGTTTTCAATACATGTTATTAATCCGTCTAATTTGGTAACAATTATACAATTACATGCACTGAACAACATTGTCACTATTGTAAAAATGCTGTTATTTGTACCTGTTTTCGCTATCATTCATATTTCAATTTTGTTTCCAGCAATCAAGTGCAAATTGACTTTCTTACGACAGACCAGTCCGGTTTCGGGTTCCATATGGCTATAAGGATCTATAAAGGTAAATTTATCGATATGTATCGGGAATATGGGGAGCAGGAAAAAATTGCCAATCCACTGTCACCATCCCGAACACAATCTACACATTTGAGGGTAAAATAAACCCCACAAATATCCAGGTAATTTAGTTGATTACTATACAGCAAATTGGTATCAATCAAGAAGGTTTACAACTTTTGAAAATAGTCTTTGATAAGTGAAAAATAAAATCTCTGTAGTGTGCACTTTGGTTTGTTAACGTTCATTGTTTCATTGCATGTCTTCAAAACTGATAAAAAGCATACATCAATTACCTATTGCTACCAGAAAAGCATAACAGATAACATATTTGTTATGGGATGATAATATCGTAAGGAAAATTATTTTAAAATTAATAGAATATTAATTGGAGCTTTCCCGTGTGAAATGACTTTTTTTAATCCTTATCTTTAGCAATTTAGTACGTTTTCTGATTTTAGTATGCTATCACATTCTGTTACAAATGGATTCAAATATTAATTTAAAGCAATCGAACTCGAGGTGTCAAATTTATTACATTGTAGGTCTACTAGACAATGTCTACGTGGTTGATTTTCCTAATCGAACAGCTTTTTCGAACTACCAAGTGGTAAATGTCCAAACGCTACATGGCGCTGAGACCTTACAATTGCAGTACTACTACCTCTGCTAGATTGATCAATAATAATTTTTCCAAGTTAAACTAATCCGAAACTTCTGACGATTTTAAAATGAATGCCAATCAAATTGCAGACTTGTAAAGTGGGAGAACAAAAGATTAAGCAGGAAGTCAATTACAGTTCTAAGATTGGTCGACATCACAAGAACCCGACCTTCTTATGATAACATTAACTCTTACAGCGCGTATGGCAATATCGAGGTTTTTACAAACAATACAAACAATTACAGATTCAGATGAGTTAGCTCGTAGCGGGCTTTTTGACCTGAAACAGCATTGTTTGCCTTTCTGGTAATCAACTGTGTTTTTTAACCATATCTTTTAAATGTAAATTAATCTAATGTTGAAAATGGTGTAAACACAAATTAAACAAACAATCAAACAATCTTTCGATTTTACATACTAAAAAAGATTTGAGAACATAAAATATACACCTCATATTCAGTTCTGATTAACCCTTTCCTACATTTACACATCTGAAGGAGACGAGTCTGAAAACATCTTTGTTAAAGACGGAAACTCTTTGTAAATGAAAGTGTAATTATTGAATAGAGTTGAAAATATTGTGGCAAAAGGGGAAAGTGCTCATCATGATCAATGGTTTTTTTCTACAATATTTTCCAAATTCGTTCGTGCAAAAAGCGTCTGTATATGGAAAAGTGTTAATTTAAAAAACTTCGAAAGTCGAAATTGTCTAAATATAAACTTCAAGCTATTGAACTCAGCAGGCATCAGTTTAGAGACTGGTCTGACGGAGCGGATTTAACTCTTTGCCTATTATCCGCCCTTACTTGCAAATAAATACATTAACTTTGTATAAAATGTAATGGATAACTGAGTCAATACTTGTGTTTCTTGACTGCGTTAATGCTTCTTCTTTACATAATAAGTATGAAATAAGATACTTAACGCGACAGTTTACCAAGAGAATTATGTGGTTGGTTTTATGCTATCTGCCAAGCCTTCAGCAAATAATACACCACTACATTCGAATTTTAAAACTCCGAACTGTGGTTACCGGCTCTGGCAGTAAATATTCTAACCACTACAACATTGGCACATGTTTTAACGGATTAATCACGATCAAGGAGGCGTAACAATTACTCTCGCTGTTTATGTGAAGCAACGTATCAAGAGATCCCGCTCATCAACGGATTGAAACACGAGGCCCGCACTTTACGACAGCTCGATTGCTTTCGTTATGACACATATGTAAACTATGGCCCTTTACTACAAGGTGGTACTAAAACCCTTACACTACTTCTAATGTTGCTCTTGGTTTGTGATACTTGCGTCGATCAACTATCAGGTATAAACATCTACGTGTGTCTTTGAAATACATCATAAATAGAATGTGTGGACGCCTCTTACGCAATTCAATTGTCAAGACCATACAATCCAAACGTCCTTGTGACAAATGACATTCATCTTTCAACCGTGCATATTTAGCTGTGCATATTTATCTGTGCAGCCAGTTGCAGGGCAAACATGTTGTGTGGTGGGCTATCTCGTCCCATGTGTGCCAGAACACTCATGGTTAGGTTTATTGTTTGGGTTGAATTAGCTTTAAACATTTTGACAACAGTGTGAAATACATCTGACAGAGTAACCGCCCTTCGGCTGTTGTAAAATGAAGGAAGAAGCATTTTCATGGAATCGGAAATATACCGGGCAAGGATAGAAATTCGCAAAGCCTTTATGCTGTCAGAATAAACAGGTATTGTACGGAAACTGCCGAGCTCATTATGGTTATTCCATCTTCAGATGGATGTTTTGCTGGTACTGTAAAACATGAACAGTATGAATGATGATTGTCTTAACTTTGCGATAAGTGAGTGCTACTCATGAGGTGTTAAGTGTAGAGGCGTATACGCTGTTTGACTTCTGATATTTCAAAATTTCCATTTTGTTTATGTGGGAGTGATCATAAGTAAGTCTCTATAACTATAAAGATAAAACCTTGAATTGAACAGGTCCGTGAAGTTAGGTTGACGAGTGACGAATTGACGAGTGACGAACTGTGACATTTGTTTAGGTCTGTGAAGTTAAGTTGACGAGTGACGAATTGACGAGTGACGAACTGTGACATTTTTTCTAAAACTTTATTTCTTGCTTTAAGATAATGTATCTGGATGTATTAAATGCAAATTAGGCCCCATTTCATGTTTCATGGCGATCCGTCAATCAAAAGAGCTTCGTCAAGTTCGTCAATTCGTCAATTTAGTTGACGAAATTTACGAAAAAAATATTTCTTTCCTATAGATAATGTATCTGGACGTATTGAATGCAAATAAGGCCCTATTTCATGTTTCATGGCGATCAGTCAATCAGAAGAGCTTCGTCAAGATCGTATAGTTCGTCAATTCGTCAACTTGTCAATAAAGTTGATGAAATTGACGAACAAATATTTTTCTAAAAACTTTATTTCTTTCCTATAGATAATGTATCTGGACGTATTGAATGAAAATTAGGCCCTATTTTATGTTTCATGGCGATCAGTCAATCAGAAGAGCTTCGTCAAGTTCGTCAATTCGTCAACTTGTCTATAAAGTTGACGAAATTGACAAAAAAAAAAATATCTTAAAACTTTATTTATTTCCTTTAGATAAGTATCTTGGCGTTTTGAAAGAAAAATAGGCCCTATTTCATGTTTTATTGCGATTGGTCAATCAGAAGATCTTCGTTAAATCGTCAACTTGTCAATGATGCTGACGAAATTGACGAAAAAAATATTTTTCTAAAAACTTTATTTCTGTCTTTTAGATAATGTATCTGGACGTATTGAATGCAAATTAGGCCCTATTTCAAATTGTATGGCCATCAGTCATTCAGAAGAGCTTCGGCAAGTTCGTCAATTCGTCAACTTGTCAATTTAGTTGACGAAATTGACGAAAAAAATATTTTTCTAAAAACTTTATTTCTGTCTTTTAGATAATGTATCTGGACGTATTTAATGTAAATTAGACTCTATTTCAAATTTCATGGCCATCAGTCATTCAGAAGAGATTAGTTAATTCGTCAATTCGTCAAGTCAATTTTGTTGAGGAATTGACAAAAACAAATATGATTGTGTTTTCTGAGTCCTATGATTAAAACTAACTATTGTGATGAAGAATCTAGTAGAAACTGGAGAGACAATCCCTTGTTTATTATACTTTGGAATGCTCCTTTCTTTATATTGTTAGTACAATATACATAAGACCAACTATCAGAAAAGCAAAATACCTCAGCGAGCTTAATCCATGCCACAACATCCCTTTGTAACTTTGCTTGCTGATAGTATTGCAACTAAATTACTCTTAGTAAGTAGTGGTAACAAGTTGAAATTTATATTTGTTCAAATGGAGGGGTTCTCTTTGCCAAACTTCACGTTTTTGTCCAGCAACATGACGGACAGGAAAGAATGAACCTCCACCATGGCTAGAGAGAGAGAGAGAGAGATAGAGAGAGAGACAGAGAGAGAGACAGAGAGAGAGATACAGAGAGAGAGAGAGAGAGAGAGACAGAGAAAATACAAATAAAAAAAATAAAAAAATAATGTCAGTATATGAGATGCACCGTAGCTGAACTTAACTAAATGCATTTGTTGATAATAGCTTCCCACCAAAGAAACGCTTGACCGAAACGAAGAGAAAAGCGTTCATAGGGATGGGGTGCAAAACACGTGCAGAAATCAACATATCTCAACAATTAATATATACAATATTACAAAAGCACAAAAACAAACAAAACAAACATGACATAAAATAATACTGACAGTATTTATTTAACCCGGTACAATGTACTTGTAACTATTCCATACGTTATGTAAAAATAGTACCACATGTTTGTAAAACATATTTTAATTTTTAAGCAGTACGCTGTTCAAGTTTGGATTCAAACCGAATAGAGCTTCAACATACTCCTTACCATTCAAGGATTTTGTATTTATAAGGGTTACTATATCAGCGATAAAAAAATGCAAATACATAGTGTAGAGAACTTATTCATCAAAGAATACAGATTTGTGTATACTTATTTGTCTTCAAAAAATAAACTTTCAACATTTTTGGTAAATTTCAATAGGTATCTGTAGATAAGCAAAGATATATATATATATATATATATATATATATATATATGTGTGTGTGTACCAAATACCATTTACAACTAGTTATAAGCGCGAGTGGTTGACGTTTAGCATTGTTACATCTATATGTGTAAAAAACCGGTTCAAAACTAGAAATGAACGTAAGTGTTTGTAATCTTTTACTGCAACATTTAAATTTATAGCAAATTTCATTTACAACTAGAAATAATCGTAAGTGTTTGAAGTTTATTACTGTAAAATCATCTTTTGTTACTTGTACCAATTTCAATTTACAACTAGAATAATTGCAAGTGTTTATCAATGTAACATCTAAATTTGTACCAAATACCATTTTAATACAACTAGAAATAAACGTTAGTGATCAACGTTTATTACTGTTACATCTTAACTTAAATTGACAATATTTTCCGCCTGTAGAAATATCTCATCAGCCATAGAAAAGGTTTAAGTTGTCATTTCGGAACAGTGTATGTTCAGATCAACATGTAATTCACCTCTGACTTATCAGAACCTACACAAGTAGATAGAAGCGCTTAAGATGGTTATGTAATTATTAAATCGAATGTCTAGATCTTGATAAGACTGTACGGATACGTAGGTTGATCTTGATGTACACTTTTTATGTTGCAAATATATGTGTGGAAGTGAATGATTGCTCAACACAAAATGAAAGTTTAAACAAATTTATGTCTCCACCAGAGTTGTCCTTTTTCATTAAATATTGGATTTCCAATAGTACAATTTACATTTGTTACACAAATATTAAATAAGTCACTTGTACTCAAGTTAGTCACGATACTTTGGTAATCCAAAGGTTTGACACAAACAACAAATTGATAGTTAGCAAACAGGTTCTCCGTATTGATAACTGACAGCAATTAAGCGAATGTTGGAACAACTGACTATTGAGGTTTGAGGCTGCAGTTTATATACTAAGGGTTAGCAGTCTTTCAGCAAAGTTGTGAACACACTCTGAGGCTGCAGTTTATATACTAACGGTTAGCAGTCTTTCAGCAAAGCTGTGAACACACTCTCATTGACATCAAAGGCTGGTGACATGTTTATGACCTAATTGTTATATTTGGTATAGATTGTAAGATAAAACAAAAGGTAATTCACAATTTTCTGTCAGAGAAGCAATCTTACATATTGAGAAGGATTAATTAGGAGCAAAACGAAATATTTGAAAGGGATTTGACATACAATATGGGAAAGGGAATTAATTATATAGAAATATTTAGGAGTGAAAAATAACAATATTTTGAATCATAATACAATGTTCAAACAAGCCAGTTCGTACTTTTTCCCGTACTTGTGCTTATGTTTGTTTGTCTGATTTACGCCGGTTTCACCACTTTTTCACCAAAATCATTTTAGATGCGTACTGGCTAAGATAACAACTGACTATTAGTGATTCGATCCAAAATATTCTTAGATACAAACTGGCCGTCCAGTTTGATCATAGCTGCCAACTGACCCAAACCGATTATATACCATACAACTGAAACATGATACATAAACAATTTAACTACAGTGGACGCACGATGACTTGTAGTATAAAGGAACTTTTATATTACTTCGACTTAAAAATATGAGTGATCCCTCGATTTATGCTGGAAAGATTCATGTTTTTCAGATTCGTAATTCATTTATAATTAGCTGAGCCCCAGAAGCTCAGTCACTAGCGATGTGGGCTGTCAATCCAGGGGTTGTGAGTTCGAATCCCGGCTCGGCCAACTTTCTTTCCGACGACTGACAAAAGTCAATGCGACATGTGTCATTCGTCTTCCACCATTGGGCTAAGTCTATGTGGAAAAGCAGCCAGTTGCTTGGGAGGATTGTTGTGTGGAGTACTGGTGTGAGAAAACCAGGAAATGCATGAGTAGGTTAACTGGTCGCCGTGATATAACTGAGAGAATTTTAAAAATGGTGATAAACCTCAATCAATCATTTATAATTAGATGATTATTATGAAAAGCATGTCTGTGATACTATCATTTTAAGAAAATCGCACAACAGCAATCGGAACAGCTGTTACACTGATTTCAAGTGACAGATCAGTTCCAGGTTTTGGTTTGAGTTAAAGCGATTTAGTCGAATTAACACATATTCGAGTTATCGCAAGTCTATTGTCCTTTATTTTTGTTGCAGGAAAGATATTGTCCGGTCCAGTCTCGTATATGGTGTTAGAATCAACCCTCGTAAGGTACCAATACTTCTGATCTCACACTCCTGAGCGCGTAGAAAGTAAAGTCATTGTTACCATGTTTAAAGTATATATTATGACCAGGTCGGATATCGAACCCGCGAGCTCCTGCACCCGAGGCAGATTGTATGCCACTAAACCACCGAGGCGCTTGCTTTATGTACGTGTTGTCCCCAGCCTACAATTTGTTTGTTTAACCATGGGATCATGAATTAATTTTCTGTTGCCTTGATATAACAGAAATGGTGTTGAAAAAGGCTTGTGTCTTCTTAACACCAAATAAAAAGGACACATATTTCTTTTATGTGTGATCATGATCAATCGATTGACCTTTCCCTCATACGACAATTATGCAGCAGACGACTTTGAACATATTTTGTCAGAAAATAGAAAATGTCTATAATTGAATAGATCATCTATGACTAAAAGTGGAAAATATTGTGGCAAAAGAAGAAATTGCTCGTTTTGTGCAATTTCTTTTGTTATCACTATGTTTTCAAAAAGCCGCCTGCTGCACAGGCGTTAGAAAGCGTCTATATGAGGGAAAGGGTTAAGGCTGTTTTCAGCATTGTTTAACTATATCACGACGGTCAATTATGATTTCAAAGTACATTTTACGTTCGATATCATGTTACCGCCTCGTTGTTGTAGTAGTAGAGCGTCCGCCTTGGGTGTGGGAGGTCACGTGTTTGATTCCGGGCCGGGTCATACCAAACACTTAATAGCTGCCCTCTGCTAGTGAGTCATAATGCTAGCACCGCCACCCTTAACGCCAAGGATTTTTAAAGTCTTAGTATGACTCAATCGGGGATCGAACCCAAGACCTCTCGCAGGTGCTCTTCCACTATATAACCGAGGCGGTTACTTAAAGATTTGGTTCATAATAACTGACTGTCTCGATAAAATTTGCTTGCTGCACCGTGTCCAAAGGGCGTCACCAACATCATTAGTGTACACCTGATCGGATAACGTTATGGTAGTGGGAGGGGGGTTGGGGGGGGGGGGGGGGGGCTGGTAACACTATACAATATAGGAACAGACATACGCTAATTATGGCGGCGCTCTTTGGAAATGGTGTTATGATAAACCGGCTATAGAGAAAATCTTTTTTTTATTTAAAGGTTTGCTTTCCGACATCAAGTCGTAATGGTAAGGTGAAGTTGGTGTCTAGTGTCTAGTATCTAGTATCGTTTAGCATAAACGATACTGGCAACCAGAATCTAGTATCGTTTAGCATAAACGATACTGGCAACCAGACACTAGTGTCGTTTAAGGAACTAGAAATATAATTTTCAATTTCAGACTCCAGTGTCGTTTAACATTAAACGACACTGGCAACCAGACACTAGTATCGTTTAAGGAACTGGATATCTTGATAACTCGAACATATCGATATATCGAACATATCGATATATCGAACATACCGATAACTCAAACACATTGATATCTCGAATACATTGATAAAACGAATGTTTTTTACTTGAACATATTGACAACTCGAAGATATCGATATCTCGAACCTTTCGATATCTCGAACTTTTCGATATCTCGAACTTTTCGATATCTCGAACTTTTCGATATCTCGAACTTTTCGATATCTCGAACCTTTCGATATCTCGATTATTTTTCGATATCTCTAACTTTATATATCTCGAACTTTTCGATATCGATATGTTCGAGATATCGAAAAAAATGGAGATATCGAAAAGTTCGAGAAATCGTTGGAGATATCGAAAAGTACTGGATATATTGATAACTCGAACATATCGATATCTCGAACATACCGATAACTCAAACACATCGATATCTCGAATACAATGATAAAACGAATGTTTGAACATATTGATAACTCGAAGATATCGATATCTCGAACCTTTCGATATCTCGATTAATTTTCGATATCTCTAACTTTATATATCTCGAACTTTCCGATATCTCGAACCTTTCGATATCTCGAACCTTTCGATATCTCGAACCTTTCGATATCTCGAACCTTTCGATATCTCGATTATTTTTCGATATCTCTAACTTTATATGTCTCGAACTTTTCGATATCGATATGTTCGAGATATCGAAAAGTTCGAAATATCGAAAAATTCGAGATATCGAAAAAAAGGAGATATCGAAAAAAATGGAGATATCGAAATGTTCGAGATATCCAAAGGTTCGAGATATGGATAGGTTCGACATATCGAAAAGTTTGAGATATCGAATAGTTGGAAATATTGTTGGAGATATCGAAAAATTCGAGATATCGAAATTTTGAGATATCGGAATGTTCGAGATATTGGAAAATTCGAGATATCGAAAAGTTCGCGATATAGAAAGGTTAGAGATATCGTATTGTTCCAGATATCGAAAAGTTCGATATATCGAAAAGTTCGAGATATCGAAAAGTTCGAGATATCGAAAAGTTCGAGATATCGAAAAGTTTGAGATATCGAAAGGTTCGAGATATCGATATGTTCAAGTTGTCAAAATGTTCAAGTTAAAAACATTCGTTTTTCAATGTATTCGAGATATCGATGTGTTCGAGTTATCGGTATGTTCGAGATAGGAACTAGATATATAATTTTCAATTTTCTGACTCCAGTGTCGTTTAACACTAAACGACACTGGCAACCAGACACTAGTGTCGTTTAAGGAACTAGATATAAATTTTCAATTTCAGACTCCAGTGTCGTTTAACATTAAACGACACTGGCAACCAGACACTAGTATCGTTTAAGGAACTAGCTATATAATTAATCAATTTTCTGACTCCAGTGTCGTTTAACACTAAACGACACTGGCAACCAGACACTAGTGTCGTTTAAGGAACTAGGTATATAATTAATCAATTGTCAGACTCCAGTGTCGTTTAACACTAAACGACACTGGCAACCAGACACTAGTATCGTTTAAGGAACTCGATATATAATTAATCAACTTTCAGATTCCAGTGTCGTTTAACATTAAACGACACTGGCAACCAGACACTAGTATCGTTTAAGGAACTAGCTATATAATTAATCAATTTTCTGACTCCAGTGTCGTTTAACACTAAACGACACTGGCAACCAGACACTAGTGTCGTTTAAGGAACTAGGTATATAATTAATCAATTGTCAGACTCCAGTATCGTTTAACACTAAACGACACTGGCAACCAGACACTAGTATCGTTTAAGGAACTCGATATATAATTAATCAACTTTCAGATTCCAGTGTCGTTTAACACTAAACGACACTGGCAACCAGACACCAGTATCGTTTAAGGAACTAGATATAATTAATAAATTTTCAGACTCCAGTGTCGTTTAACGCTAAACGACACTGGCAACCAGACACTAGTATCGTTTAAGGAACCGGAACAAATAATTTTCAACTTTCAGATTCCAGTGTCGTTTAACACTAAACGACACTGGCAACCAGACACTAGTATCGTTTAAGGAACTCGATATATAATTAATCAACTTTCAGATTCCAGTGTCGTTTAACACTAAACGACACTGGCAACCAGACACTAGTATCGTTTAAGGAACTAGATATATAATTAATCAATTTTCTGACTCCAGTGTCGTTTAACACTAAACGACACTGGCAACCAGACACTAGTATCGTTTAAGGAACTAGATATATAATTAATTACTTGTCAGACTCCAGTGTCGTTTAACACCAAACGACACTGGCAACCAGACACTAGTGTCGTTTAAGGAACTAGATATATAATTAATTAATTGTCAGACTCCAGTGTCGTTTAACACTAAACGACACTGGCAACCAGACACTAGTATCGTTTAAGGAAACGAACAAATAATGTTCAACTTTTAGATTCCGGTGTCGTTTAACAGTAAACGACACTGGCAACCAGACACTAGTATCGTTTAAGGAACTATATATAATTAATAAATTTTCAGACTCCAGTGTCGTTTAACACTAAACGACACTGGCAACCAGACACTAGTATCGTTTAAGGAAACGGAACAAATAATTTTCAACTTTCAGATTCCAGTGTCGTTTAACACTAAACGACACTGGCAACCAGACACTAGTGTCGTTTAAGGATCTAGATATATAATTAATCAATTTTTAGATTCCAGTGTCGTTTAACACTAAACGACACTGGCAACCATACACTAGTATCGTTTAAGGAACTGGATATATCATTTTCATTTTTCAGACTCCAGTGTCGTTTAACACTAAACGACACTGGCAACCAGACACTAGTATCGTTTAAGGATCTAGATATATAATTAATCAACTTTCAGGATCATGTGTCGTTTAACACTAAACGACACTGGCAACCAGACACTAGTATCGTTTAAGGAACTCGATATATAATTTATCAACTTTCAGATTCCAGTGTCGTTTAACACTAAACGACACTGGCAACCAGACACTAGTATCGTTTAAGGAACTAGATATAATTAATACATTTTCAGACTCCAGTGTCGTTTAACGCTAAACGACATCGGCAACCAGACACTAGTATCGTTTAAGGAACCGAAACAAATAATTTTCAACTTTCAGATTCCAGTGTCGTTTAACACTAAACGACACTGGCAACCAGACACTAGTATCGTTTAAGGAACCGGAACAAATAAATTTCAACTTTCAGATTCCAGTGTCGTTTAACACTAAACGACACTGGCAACCAGACACTAGTATCGTTTAAGGAACTCGATATATAATTATTCAACTTTCAGATTCCAGTGTCGTTTAACACTAAACGACACTGGCAACCATACACTAGTATCGTTTAAGGATCTAGATATATTATTAATAAATTAGTGTTAAACGACACTGGAGTCTGAAAAATGAATATTATATATCCAGTTCCTTAAACGATACTAGTGTCTGGTTGCCAGTGTCGTTTAGTGTTAAACGACACTAGAGTCTGAAAGATGATTAATTATATATCCAGTTCCTTAGACGATACTAGTGTCTGGTTGCCAGTGTCGTTTAGCCTTAAACGACACTGGAGTCTGAAAGTTGATTCTGGAAACTATGTTGAAGAAATTAAAGTTAGATATGTAGTTCCTTGAACGACACTATTGTCTAGTTGCCAGTGTCGTTTAGTGTTAGACATTGGACATTGAAACCTAAATATTGTCCGAGCTATACCACTCACCGTCAGCGCGGGTAGACTGCGCGACCTGCCTCTTAGCATATGCGTCCATGGCTCACATTTCCCCTTCTAGCAGCGGAGTTCTAGCGTAAAACGAGGCTCAGCATTTCGCCGTCAACGCGGGTAGACTGCGGGACCTGCCGTTTAGCATATGCGGCCCCGGCTCACATTTCCCTTACTAGCAGCGGAGTGCTGACGTAAAACAAGGCTCATGACTTCGCCGTAAGCGCGGGTAGATTGCGGTACCTACCTTATAGCGTATGCTCACATTTCCCCGACTAGCAGCGGAGTGCTCCCCGTAAAACACGCAGCAGACTCGGGTAGAATAAATGAATGAATGTATATTGTTTTATGGCGCATCGACAGCTAAGGTCATTTAGCGCGCAAGACTCGGGTAGAAATCTGCCTCAACGCCGTTGTTCCTCTTCCGTGAGAAAGAGAAAAGTGTTCCACTCGATTGTGAATTTTTGTTTTGTTCCATTCCCGTGACAAGGGCCTGTAGGCCCAAGTGCACCCCGTCATACACGTGGCAGACTCGGGTAGAAATCCGCCTTAAGGCCACTCCTCCACACCCGTGAGAAAAAAAAAAGTGTTCCACTCCATTGTGAATTTATTTTTTGTTCCACTCCCGTGGCAAGGGCCTGTTGGCCCGAGTACTCCCCGTAATACACGCAGCTGACTCGGGTAGAAATCCGGCTTAACGCCGTTGTTTCACTCCTGTCATATTTAAATGACCAATGTCTACTGCCACGACATTCAATTTCTGAAAGTCCAATGTCCAATGTCGTGCAAGCACGACATTCATTTCTGAATGTCCAATGTCCAATGTTCAATATCGTGCCACCACGACATTCATTTCTTGAATGTCCAATGTCGTGCCACCACGACATTCAACTTTTGAATGTTCATTTCCCCTACTAGCAGCCGAGTGCTCGCCTAAATCAAGGCTCAGCACTTCGCCGTAAGCGCGGGTAGACTCCGGTACCTGCCGTATAGCAAATGCGGCACCGGCTTAAATTTCCCCTACTAGCAGCGGAGTGCTAGCGTAAAACAAGGCTCAGGACTTCGCCGTAAGCGCGGGTAGACTGTTGACCAGCCATATAGCACATACGGCCTCGGCTCACATTTCCCCTACCAGCAGCGGAGTGCTAGCGCGAAACAAGGCCAGCACTTCGCCGGCAGCGCGGGTAGACTGCGGGACCTGCCGTATAGCGTATGCGGCCCCGGCTCTCATTTCCCCTACTAGCAGCCGAGTTCTCGCGTAAAACAAGTCTCAGCACTTCGAGGTAAGCGCGGGTAGACTGCGGGACCTGCCGTATAGCATATGCTGCCCCGGCGCACATTTCCCTACTAGCAGCGGAGTTATAGCGTAAAACAAGGCTCAGCACTTCGTCGTAAGCGCGAGTAGACTGCGGGACCTACCGTATAGCGTATGCAGCCCCGGGTCACATTTCTCCGGCTAGCAGCGGAATGCTCCGCGTAATACACTCGGCAGACTCAGGTAGAAATCCGCCTTAAACGACACTAGTGTCTGGTTGCCCGTGTCGTTTAGTGTTAAACGACACTGGAGTCTGAAAATTGTTTAATTATATAGCCAGTTCCTTAAACGATACTAGTGTCTGGTTGCCAGTGTCGTTTAGTGTTAAACGACACTGGAGTCTGAAAGTTGATTAATTATATATACAGTTCCTTAAACGATACTAGTGTCTGGTTGCGAGTATCGTTTAGTGTTAAACGACAATCGAGTAATTAAATATCCAGTTCCTTAAACGATACTAGTGTCTGGTTGCCAGTGTCGTTAAGTGTTAAACGACACTGGAGTCTGAAAAATGAAAATTATATATCCAGTTCCTTAAACGACACTAGTGTCTGGTTGCCCGTGTCGTTTAGTGTTAAACGACACTGGAGTCTGAAAATTGTTTAATTATATAGCCAGTTCCTTAAACGATACTAGTGTCTGGTTGCCAGTGTCGTTTAGTGTTAAACGACACTGGAGTCTGAAAGTTGATTAATTATATATACAGTTCCTTAAACGATACTAGTGTCTGGTTGCGAGTATCGTTTAGTGTTAAACGACAATCGAGTAATTAAATATCCAGTTCCTTAAACGATACTAGTGTCTGGTTGCCAGTGTCGTTAAGTGTTAAACGACACTGGAGTCTGAAAAATGAAAAATTATATATCCAGTTCCTTAAACGATACTAGTGTCTGGTTGCCAGTGTCGTTTAGTGTTAAACGACACTGGAGTCTGAAAATTTATTAATTATATATAGTTCCTTAAACGATACTAGTGTCTGATTACCAGTGTCGTTTAGTGTTAAACGACACTGGAGTCTGACAATTGATTACATTTTTATCTAGTTTCTTAAAATTATTTGCTCCGTTTCCTTAAACGATACTAGTGCCTGGTTGCCAGTGTCGTTTAGTGTTAAACAACACTGGAGTCTGAAAAATAAAAATGATATAACCAGTTCCTTAAACGATACTAGTGTCTGGTTGCCAGTGTCGTTTAGTGTTAAACGACACTGGAGTCTGACAATTGATTAAGTATATATCTAGTTCCTTAAACGATACTAGTGTCTGGTTGCCAGTGTCGTTTAGTGTTAAACGACACTGGAGTCTGAAATTGAAAATTATATATCTAGTTCCTTAAACGACACTAGTGTCTGGTTGCCAGTGTCGTTTAGTGTTAAACGACACTGGAGTCTGAAATTGAAAGTTATATATCTAGTTCCTTAAACGACACTAGTGTCTGGTTGCCAGTGTCGTTTAGTGTTAAACGACACTGGAGTCAGAAAATTGATTTATTATATAGCTAGTTCCTTAAACGATACTAGTGTCTGGTTGCCAGTGTCGTTTAGTGTTAAACGACACTGGAGTCTGACAATTGATTAATTATATATCTAGTTCCTTAAATGATACTAGTGTCTGGTTGCCAGTGTCGTTTAGTGTTAAACGACACTGGAGTCTGACAATTGATTAATTATATATCTAGTTCCTTAAACGATACTAGTGTCTGGTTGCCAGTGTCGTTTAGTGTTAAACGACACTGGAGTCTGAAATTGAAAATTATATATCTAGTTCCTTAAACGACACTAGTGTCTGGTTGCCAGTGTCGTTTAGTGTTAAACGACACTGGAGTCTGACAATTGATTAATTATATACCTAGTTCCTTAAACGACACTAGTGTCTGGTTGCCAGTGTCGTTTAGTGTTAAACGACACTGGAGTCAGAAAATTGATTAATTATATAGCTAGTTCCTTAAACGATACTAGTGTCTGATTGCCAGTGTCGTTTAGTGTTAAACGACACTGGAGTCTGACAATTGATTACATTTTTATCTAGTTTCTTAAAATTATTTGCTCCGTTTCCTTAAACGATACTAGTGTCTGGTTGCCAGTGTCGTTTAGTGTTAAACGACACTGGAGTCTGAAAAATGAAAATGATATAACCAGTTCCTTAAACGATACTAGTGTCTGGTTGCCAGTGTCGTTTAGTGTTAAACGACACTGGAGTCTGACAATTGATTAAGTATATATCTAGTTCCTTAAACGATACTAGTGTCTGGTTGCCAGTGTCGTTTAGTGTTAAACGACACTGGAGTCTGAAATTGAAAATTATATATCTAGTTCCTTAAACGACACTAGTGTCTGGTTGCCAGTGTCGTTTAGTGTTAAACGACACTGGAGTCTGAAATTGAAAGTTATATATCTAGTTCCTTAAACGACACTAGTGTCTGGTTGCCAGTGTCGTTTAGTGTTAAACGACACTGGAGTCAGAAAATTGATTTATTATATAGCTAGTTCCTTAAACGATACTAGTGTCTGGTTGCCAGTGTCGTTTAGTGTTAAACGACACTGGAGTCTGACAATTGATTAATTATATATCTAGTTCCTTAAACGATACTAGTGTCTGGTTGCTAGTGTCGTTTAATGTTAAACGACACTGGAGTCTGAAATTGAAAATTTATATCTAGTTCCTTAAACGACACTAGTGTCTGGTTGCCAGTGTCGTTTAGTGTTAAACGACACTGGAGTCAGAAAATTGAAAATTATATATCTAGTTCCTATCTCGAACATACCGATAACTCGAACACATCGATATCTCGAATACATTGAAAAACGAATGTTTTTAACTTGAACATTTTGACAACTTGAACATATCGATATCTCGAACCTTTCGATATCTCGAACTTTTCGATATCTCGAACTTTTCGATATCTCGAACTTTTCGATATATCGAACTTTTCGATATCTGGAACAATACGATATCTCTAACCTTTCTATATCGCGAACTTTTCGATATCTCGAATTTTCCAATATCTCGAACATTCCGATATCTCAAAATTTCGATATCTCGAATTTTTCGATATCCCCAACAATATTTCCAATTATTCGATATCTCAAACTTTTCGATATGTCGAACCTATCAATATCTCGAACATTTCGATATCTCCATTTTTTTTCGATATCTCCATTGTTTTCGATATCTCGAATTTTTCGATATCTCGAATTTTTCGATATCTCGAACATATCGATATCGAAAAGTTCGAGATATATAAAGTTAGAGATATCGAAAAAATAATCGAGATATCGAAAGTTTCGAGATATCGAAAAGTTCGAGATATATAAAGTTAAAGATATCGAAAAGTTCGAGATATCGAAAAGTTCGAGATATCGAAAAATTCGAGATATCGAAAAAATTCGAGACATCTAAAGGTTCGAGATATCGATATCTTCGAGTTGTCAATATGTTCAAGTTAAAAACATTCGTTTTATCAATGTATTCGAGATATCGATGTGTTTGAGTTATCGGTATGTTCGAGATATCGATATGTTCGAGTTATCAATATATCCAGTACTTTTCGATATCTCCAACGATATCTCGAACTTTTCGATATCTCCATTTTTTCGATATCTCGAACATATCGATATCGAAAAGTTCGAGATATAGAAAAATAATCGAGATATCGAAAGGTTCGAGATATCGAAAAGTTCGAGATATCGACAAGTTCGAGATATCGAAAAGTTCGAGATATCGAAAGGTTCGAGATATCGATATCTTCGAGTTGTCAATATGTTCAAGTAAAAAACATTCGTTTTATCAATGTATTCGAGATATCGATGTGTTTGAGTTATCGGTATGTTCGAGATATCGATATGTTCGAGTTATCAATATATCCAGTTCCTTAAACGATACTAGTGTCTGGTAGCCAGTGTCGTATAATGTTAAACGACACTGGAGTCTGAAATTGAAAATTATATATCTAGTTCCTTAAACGACACTAGTGTCTGGTTGCCAGTAGCGTTTATGCTAAACGATACTAGATTCTGGTTGCCAGTATCGTTTATGCTAAACGATACTAGATACTAGACACTAGACACCAACTTCACCTTACCAGTCGTAATGGTCTAGTATATGAGTTTACATAAATCAGTTGTATTTTTACTTATTTACTACTTATGTGAAAGCGATATATTAGGGAAGTTGCCTAATCTAGTCGCCATTGTTGGTTCATGCCTTACATACTGATTGACTAGAGTTAACCGGGTACAATACTTCATTGTCGGTTCATTTCAGTTCTGTACTAATGTACTGAAGAACGCAGGGTACAAAAATTCATTGTCGGTTTATGCGAGCTGTACTAAACTAGTATAGAACGCCGGGTACCAGACTTCATTGTTGGTTCATGCCAGACGTACTCATTTATTATAGTTAGCTGTGTACCAAACTTCATGGTGACTTACTAATTTAATAAAGTACGCCGAGAACCAGACCACATTATTGGTTCATACCTGACATACTAATTCACTATAATACAACTGGTACCAGACTACATTGTCGGTTCATGCCAGATGTACTAATTTACTATAGTACGCCGGGTACCAGACTACATTGTTGGTTCACGCCAGACGTACTAATTTACTAAAGTACGCCGGGTACCAGACTACATTGTTGGTTCACGCCAGACGTACTAATTTACTCAAGTACGCCGGCAACCAAACTTACTGTGTTTACGTCCGTGTGTGCTATTTTTAGTCCATGAGTTGGAATATTTCATGTGTAATGACGAAATCAGGATTTACATAGGTGGACAGTGTGATGGAGTATTCGACTGTTACGATGGGGAAGATGAAATCGACTGCTGTGAGTTATATAATGGATTATTACACCTTAACTCTTCTGCTGCCTAAGGCAATTAAAGGCTTTTGCAACCAATGCATATTCAGGTGAGACACATCAAAACAAGTTGTTGAAACTGAAATCTGCATTATTTGACACTTAGACATTACATTAAATCAAATTTCCCGTTGGACAAAAAATGTAGTGGCCCAATTTTCAACATGAAAGAGTCGATTTTGTGACATTCGGCAGTAAAGGAGTTAAAATCAGTTATTATAATATGTAGAATGTTTTACATTGAATATTACACTTTAAAATATTTTCATAATTTTCTACGTGCTTTCTAATGTTTTATTTGTTTGGAATAGTTCAGTTTTAAATGTATAGGGTGAATTCGATAGGACACTTGATGCGTTGTAGTCAGATTAAATATACGTATAGCAAAGTATTTGTGTCTAATTGGTCATGGTTCGAACTGGAATAACAGTGTAAACACGTTCATAGATTGTGTGAAAGATTGTACGATTAGTTCAATCCAAGTAATGCAGCGAACTTTAGGTCTGGTTTCAATTAGATGAAGTCTGTGCTATTTAACAGATTTGGAAAATAAACCAATGTTTGCTATCAACGAGGAGGAAATGCTCTACGACAAGCCATGGATTGTGTTTCAATATGTACGATCTTTACAGATTAAAGACAGAGAGAATCCGATGGTCGCCAATAGTACAGTATCAGATCATACTGTGCAGATTGCTAATCTGGACTTAAACTGGTCGCTAATAGTTCAGTATCAGATCATACTGTGTAGATTGCTAATATATCTGGACTGTAACTGGTCGCTTATAGTTCAGTATCAGATCATACTGTGCAGATTGCTAATCTGGATTTAAACTGGTTGCGAATAGTTCAGTATCAGATCATACTGTGTAGATTGTTAATCTGGACCTAAACTGGTCATCAATAGTGCAGTATCAGATCATACTGTGTATATTGCTAATCTGGATTTAAACTAGTCATTAATAGTTCAGTATCAGATCATACTGTGGAGATTGCTCATCTGGACCTAAACTGGTCGCTAATAGTTCAGTATCAGATCATACTGTGCAGATTGCTAATCTGAACCTTAACTGGTAGCTAATAATACAGTATAAGACCATACTGTGCAGATTGATAATCTTGACCTAAACTGGTCGCTAATAGTTCAGTATGAGATCATACTGTGGAGATTGCTAATCTGGACCTAAACTGATCACGAATAGTTCAGTATCAGATCATACTGTGCAGATTGTTAATCTGGACTTAAACTGGTCTTTAATAGTTCAGTATCAGATCATACTGTGTAGATTGCTAATATGGACCTAAACTAATCAGGAATAGTTCAGTATTAGATCATACTGTGCAGATTTTTAATTTGGACTTAAACTGGACTTTAATAGTTCATTATCAGATCATACTGTGCAGATTGCTAATCTAGACCTAAACTGGTCATGAATTGTTCAGTATCAGATCATACTGCTAATCTGGACCTAAACTGATCACGAATAGTTCAGTATCAGATCATCATGTGCAGATTGTTAATCTGGACTTAAACTGGTCTCTAATAGTTCAGTATCAGATGATACTGTGCAGATTGTTAATCTGGACTTAAACTGGTCTCTAATAGTTCAGTATCAGATCATACTGGGCAGATAGATAATTTGGACTTAAACTGGTCGCTAATAGTTCAGTATCAGATCATACTGTGCAGATTGTTTATCTGGACTTAATCTGGTCGCTAATAGTTCAGTATCAGATCATACTGGGCAGATTGTTTATCTGGACTTAATCTGGTCGCTAATAGTTCAGTATCAGATCATACTGTGTAGATTGCTAATCTGGACCTAAACTGGTCTCTAATAGTTCAGTATCAGATCATACTGTGTAGATTGCTAATCCGGACTTTAACTGGTCGCTAATAGTTCAGTATCAGATCATACTGTGTATATTGTTTATCTGGACTTAAACTGGTCTCTAACAGTTCAATATCAGATCATACTGTGTAGATTGCTAATCTGGACTTTAACTGGTCGCTAATAGTTCAGTATCAGATCATACTGTACATATTGCTAATCTGGACCTAAACTGTTTGCTAATAGTTCAGTATCAGATCATACTGTGCAGATTGTTTATCTGGACTTAAACTGGTCTCTAATAGTTCAGTATCAGATCATACTGTGTATATTGCTAATATGTATCTAAACTGGTCGCTAATAGTTCAGTATCAGATCATACTGTCCAGATTGCTAATCTGGACCTTAACTGATTGCTAATAGTTCAGTATCAGATCATACTGTGTAGATTGCTGATCTGGACCTAAACTGGTCACTAATAGTTCAGTATCAGATGACACTGTGTAGATTGCTAATCTGGACCTAACCTGGTCAATAATAGTTCAGTATCAGATCATACTATGTAGATTGCTCATCTGGACCTAAACTGGTCGCTATTGATATTGTCCTGTACTTTGTATAGATAAACATATAATTGACCTATTTCAGATATCATGGTCTCGCGCCCATTCCTAATAAACCCTGGAGTATCCATCAGTGACGTGGTAACCGGGTTCTGGACCCATGGAGCCCAGCTGGTGAACTTTGTGTCCTTCACATTTTACAAAGCTAACATGAGTTACAAAGACTACTTTCCAGGCGGGAATGACACCCAGCATATGACTCCGCACTTCGATTTAAGATGTAAGTTCACATTTTTCCCACGTTGACCCTTTCTCTGTCGACTAACGCAACGTCTACTCTTCTATACATGTTTGAAATTGGACAACTACATTTTTCGCCGAAAAGGCGATTTGGTAAAATTAAATGTCTAAGTGGCAAACGGCGCAGATTTCAGGAGAGACAACTCGTTCTGAACTGTCCCACCCGAATGTGCATTGTTTGCAAAAGCCTGTAATTGCCATTGGCATCGAAAATCTGCTGCAGGTAGGTAACTATGAAAACATCTTGTAAAAATATGACAATTGTCTCGAAACGTATACTTATTTAAAAGAGTTTGAAATATTTTGACAAAATGAAGAATTGCTCCTTTTTGGCACAAATGTTTTAGTATTCGTCTCCTGCAGCGGTACCATACATTGTATGACACTTTTTACCATACACTAGCTACATTTAGCAAATCATTATATGTAAATGCATGCATCAAGGACAATAATTATATAAATCATTATTCGCCTATTTTTGAATCCATGTATGGGGATTTAAATACATGCATTTCCTACGTGAACTTGTAACTGGCTTTAACTGGAATAAATCTATCTACATACCATTGCCTACATTAAGTTGTAACTGGCTTTAACTGGAATAAATCTATCTACATGTATTTTATTGTGAAAGTAAACTTAATAGACCACTGGTATGTGAATACATCACTCGGATCACTGTAACCGAATATATTTTAAATCGGTGTCGCATATATACATGTATTCTGCATTTTGATCCCTGATACAGTTGAACACTATTTCACGGTTGTTCAAGCTTGATACATTTTAGTCCGCGTGAAAATGTATCGTTTCGCATGTTTTCCGCATTCGCTCGCTCGCTTTGTACATTTGATAGCGCATTATAAAGAACATAGCTTATTTTGTTTGATAGAGCCTCACAATTTCTTATGAATTTTGCTTGCTTGATAAATTTGAATATGCTCGCTTATCTTGTTTCCTTATTGTTAAGCTACAGTTTCCTTGCTTAATATGGCAATTCCTACATGAAAGCCGTGGTTCAGTATGAATCATTGACTTTTGTCAAAGAAATATCATATTATGTATTGACAACAGACGCCTGAATATGTCATTAGGAGCGCTGAATTCGAAATTATGCAGATACGATAATGTACCTACGTTAATCCTCACATACTTTAACCACCTCGGTGGTGTTGAAGAAGCGCTTACGTCTCAGGGGTGGAAGGTCACAGGCTCGGTCCCCGGCTGAGTTATAACAACGCCTTTAAAATTTTAGTATTGTTTCCTTCCGTGGCGCTCAGGATCATTGGGTTAGTATAGCGACTGACTCGCTGGTATCAGGATCAATGGGCCAGAAGTTATGTAAACTAACCCAGTAAACTCTTGTGATACAACAGAAAACGCTCTAACTCTGGAGAACGTATTTTTACTTTGAGCAAGTTGAAACTTTGTCAGAACGTGGTCTTGATGATATCTAGTCCATGTTGGAATATGGTTCATATCAGGTAAAAAAATAGAGATCACTATGCCAATTGAAGGAAAATCGTGTTAACACTGCATTTTGAATCTTTGTCAGAATAACTTTCTTGATGTGTTTTGCATTGCAGTACATTGTATAATTCAGTTGAGCGAACTAGGGCCGTCATGGCCCTCTTGTTTACGTTTCTTAACAATGTTAGTTCACACGACATTATGCAGTACTTTTATACTTTAAATACGAAAATAGACGATGGCCAAAGATAATATAAACACATACATGGTGAGAGTATATTGACCTCTCTTGGCTACCCACTAGCTTACCGGAGAGGAGTTGTGACCACGTGGTTTGTGACCGTCGAAGAATCGAAATTTGTTCGAATATATTTCACAAATATTTTACTGAACGTATACAGGTATATATAACACTAATCTATTAGAAAAACTTAACACATGTAAAAAAGAGTTTACATTATATCATATTGACTTTAGTACTAATCATTTTAGATAGATATCTTCGAAATTGATTTACGGTGGACTATTTTCAAGTGTAGCTGGCCGAATGGTGTATGTCCAGGTCCGCGGTCAATTTATTTCACAATACATTCAGCTCTACAAATGCATATCAATATATGAGATGCGTCAAGAGAATAGAGATACGTCTAGTGAGTATGAGTATAAATACATCGGCGAACGGTGAAAACTCAGATGATATATGAGATGCGTCTAGTGAGTACGGGTATAAATATATCGGTGTACGGTGAAGACTCGGATGATATATGAGATGCGTCTAGTGAGTAAGGGTATTAATACATCGGTGTACGGTGAAGACTCGGATGATATATGAGATGCGTCTAGTGAGTACGAGTATAAATACATCGGCTTACGGTGAAGACTCAGATGATATATGAGATGCGTCTAGTGAGTACGGTTATAAATATATCGGTGTACGGTGAAGACTCGGATGATATATGAGATGCGTCTAGTGAGTACGGGTATAAATACATCGGTGTACGGTGAAGACTCGGATGATATATGAGATGCGTCTGGTGAACAGAGATGCATCTAGTGTGTATGGGTATAAATACATCGGTGTACGGTGAAGACTCGGATGATATATGAGATGCGTCTAGTGAGTACGGGTATAAATACATCGGTGTACGGTGAAGACTCGGATGATATATGAGATGCGTCCAGTGAGTACGGGTATAAATACATCGGTGTACGGTGAAGACTCGGATGATATATGATATGCGTCTAGTGAGTACGGGTATAAATACATCGGTGTACGGTGAGGACTCGGATGATATATGAGATGCGTCCAGTGAGTACGGGTATAAATACATCGGTGTACGGTGAAGACTCGGATGATATATGATATGCGTCTAGTGAGTACGAGTATAAATACATCGGTGTACGGTGAAGACTCGGATGATATATGATATGCGTCTAGTGAGTACGGGTATAAATACATCAGTGTACGGTGAAGACTCAGATGCCATATAAGATGCGTCTAGTTAGTACGGGTATAAATACATCGGTGTACGGTGAAGACTCGGATGATATATGATATGCGTCTAGTGAGTACGGGTATAAATACATCAGTGTACGGTGAAGACTCAGATGCCATATAAGATGCGTCTAGTGAGTACGGGTATAAATACATCGGTGTACGGTGAAGACTCGGATGATATATGATATGCGTCTAGTGAGTACGGGTATAAATAC
Source organism: Serripes groenlandicus (assembly GCA_031761405.1). Classification (NCBI taxonomy): domain Eukaryota; kingdom Metazoa; phylum Mollusca; class Bivalvia; order Cardiida; family Cardiidae; genus Serripes; species Serripes groenlandicus. Next base: position 22,064,627 of record JASEVX010000014.1, read on the forward strand.
ATCGGTGTACGGTGAAGACTCAGATGATATATGATATGCGTCCAGTGAGTACGGGTATAAATACATCGGTGTACGGTGAAGACTCGGATGATATATGATATGCGTCTAGTGAGTACGGGTATAAATACATCGGTGTACGGTGAAGACTCGGATGATATATGATATGCGTCTAGTGAGTACGGGTATAAATACATCAGTGTACGGTGAAGACTCAGATGCCATATAAGATGCGTCTAGTTAGTACGGGTATAAATACATCGGTGTACGGTGAAGACTCGGATGATATATGAGATGTGTCTAGTGAGTACGGGTATAAATACATCGGTGTACGGTGAAGACTCAGATGATATATGATATGCGTCTAGTGAGTACGAGTATAAATACATCGGTGTACGGTGAAGACTCGGATGATATATGAGATACGTCTAGTGAGTACGGGTATAAATACATCAGTGTACGGTGAATACTCGGATGAGTCCTTACAGCGTTTATCTCACCGTACGGATTAAATATTATGTATGTTTTACAAACCTTAACGTAGCTTCTGACAAAAATCTTATTATACGAGTAATGATCCAGAAGTAAAAGGACTTTTGTTATCGACAAAAATCAAACTTGTAAACAAATAAACCTGATTTAATCAAAAGTTCGCATTTTCCTAACACACATGACACATATTTTAATAATTGGTTGAAAAATAAACGTTTTGTGAGATTGTGAAAATGTTAAGTACCATGGGGTAGGGCCATGGTAGTAACCTCATTCTGACTGTCGCCGTTTGAAGCGTAACACATTGGCTCGAAAACGTGAGTTAATCTTTTAATAACAGTAACACCAACACATATTTTGCATACAATTCCCCATTCACTATTGCTAAATGACATTGTATAACCACGGTTCACCGAAATGCCAAACATATGATGTGTAACGAAAGACAATTATTATGGTGAAAAACGACACTGGCAACGTTCTTTTCAAAGTCAGAACAGGCTCGCTTGTAAGTGGCATTAGCATCCCACTGATTTCTCTCCTCCAACCATGAAACAAGTGTATACATGTATACGTTGCTACTCCTCCATCCATGAAACAAGTGTATACATGTATACGTCGCTACTCCTCCATCCATGAAACATGTGTATACATGTATACGTCGCTACTCCTCCATCCATGAAACATGTGTATACATGTATACGTAGCTACTTCTCAGACCATGAAACATGTGTATACATGTATACGTCGGTACTCCTCCAACCATGACACAAGTGTATGCATGTATACGTCGCTACTCCTCCAACCATGAAACAAGTGTATACATGTATACGTCGCTACTCCTCCAACCATGAAACACGTGTATACATGTATACGTCGCTACTCCTCCAACCATGAAACAAGTGTATACATGTATACCTCGCTACTCTTCCAACCATGAAACAAGTGTATACATGTATACGTCGCTACTCCTCCAACCATGAAACAAGTGTATACATGTATACGTCGCTACTCCTCCAACCATAAAAACAAGTGTATACATGTATACGTCGCTACTCCTCCAACCATGAAACAAGTGTATACATGTCTACGTCGCTACTCCTCCAACCATGAAACAGTTGTATACATGTATACGTCGCTACTCCACCAACCATGAAACAAGTGTATACATGTATACGTCGCTAGTGACTGCTTGACTGCATAGTTTTTAATTTGACGCCATTTTGTACATCACGTTATGGCATGTCACATATTTTGTTAACTGGTTGACAAATAAACGTTTTGTGAGTTTATGGAAATTGTAAATACCAAGTTGGCATGTTCATTCATAAGTACCATGCTTCTGCTAGGGCTTTCATATTTGGAATATAAATACAGAGTATACTTTTCTTCACATTGAATGCTGAAGATGCTGAGTGTGACCTTCTCTTTAGGATATAAAACATGGTTTAGGGTGGTTAAAGTTTAAGGGCAAGTAGGCATTTTCATTTTCATTTTTGGCTCTCAAAGTGCTCAAGGTGAGTTATTGTGATGGCCTTTCCATCAAAATTGTCAAAATTGCTATAAAAGAGGTTGTGAACACAAAGAGCCTCCATTTACTATTTCTTTTACTTTTTAGCTCACCTTTTGTGTTATTGTGATCGCCTTTTGTCCGTCGTCCATCATGCGTCATGCGTCATCCATCGTCCGTCAACATCTTGTCCTTAGTAACCAGTGGGTCAGTTGGGATGAAACCTCACAGAAAGCATCCTCTCAATGACCTCACCAGTATTCCCTCAATTTTTTGGGATCCATGCATAATTCTTGTTTCCATGGCAACAAAACGAAAACAAACTTTAAAATTCTTCTTGCCAATTTTTAAATGATTTTGTAGAAATGTTCCTTGGATGACCCTGTATCAGATTCCTTTAAGCCATGTTGATTGGTCAAAAAACGTGGCTTCCAGGGGGCGGAGCTATTTTGCCTTATACAGCTATAGTGGAAAATTAAAAAGTCTTCTCCTCCGAAAGTGTCAAGTTGATTTTCAAATAATTTTGTTCCTTAAGTGACCCACTATCAGATTCATTCAAACCATGTTGATTGGTCAAACAACATGGCTGCCACAGGGCCGGGCAATTTTGCCTTATATGGCTAAAGTGAAAACTTTTTGAAGAAATGTTTCTAGGGTGACCCTCTTTCGGAAGCTTTCAAGCCATGTTGATTGGTTGAAAAATATGGCCGCCAGGTGGCGGGGCTTATATGGCTATATAGAACAATAATAAAATCAAGTGAGCGATCCAGGGTCATCATGGCCATCTTGTTATACATATCATAAATGGGGACTTGCATGATTTTAGCCTGTTCCATTGCAGAAAGTTTCACGGGTTATTGAAAACAATAATATCCTGTGTGTTACCAATGAACGAAAAAACAAACAATTTATGTTTTTGTTTGCTTATTATACATTTGTTAGGGCAACATCAATAGTGATTCTCAACAGGAAATATGCCCTTTAGCCTTGTCTTTTTATTTCAATATTTCGATAAGATGCATTTAGATTGTTGAAGGATGTTTCTCTCATACTCTCATAAATAAATAATAACCCACCGCGGTGAGTTGTTATAAAGGACATGGTTGCATAAGCATGAACAGTAATTAGAATAAACTAGTGTTGTAAGATAACAATTCAATGTTTTTGGTAAAGAAAATGAAGCATTAACCATGTGTGACTTTCTTTGGAGAAAATCTTGAGTGTAAATTATATCTGTTTAGCTACATTTTGAGACCTTATAGATTAAACTTGTAAAACACCTGGTCTAGCCAGGAGTTCTGAGTTCAAATCTCAGTGGGGACAAAATGACACTGTAGCTAAATACATACAATTTAATGTATTAACTGACATTTGTATTTGGTTTTAGCAAATCTAAGCACAACATCCTCATTGTGAGCTTTTGTGATAATCCTCCACCCACCATGCACTATCCATCAGCAACCATTGATTTAAACAGCAGCTGCTTTAAAACTACTTGACAAATTTTAACTGAACTGCACAGAAATATTTGTTTGATGTCCTCTTTCAATATGTTCAAACAGGGACACTTTATGTAATATAGTGTCCCTGGTTCAAAGGAATACATTCTGTGTTAAAATCTGGGAACTGCTGCATCAAAAAAGAAGTAAATTGACAGAATGTTAAGGCATTATCTTATTTCTGTATAATTTGGCAGGAAAGTTCCTTATGTAACCCTCTATAAAAAGTATTTAAATCGTATTGATTGGTTGAAAAATATTATCCTCAGGTGGCATGATAAAAAGAAGAACTTACTCATATCATTTCAATTTCAAAGTTATAACACCAACACCGTTGCATTAATTTTCTTTTAATTTGTGATCATCCATACAATTATTTAAGTCATGATATGTATTAATTAATTGTTTCAAGATAATTTGGCTGAAGAATTCATTATCAAAATCAGATGGCAGAAAAGTTCTTTTCTTTCAAAATGTTGATGCATTAATCCAGAGATATATACATATTGTATATGTTAATGCATTTAGCATGGCTTCGGTGATATTCCCTTTAAACGTCAAGGTCATACTCATATCTACACTTTTCTCAAGCTCCTAGGAAAATTAGAAAATCACATTCGGGAAGTAAGTTAACTCAGCTTGATGAACTTGAACTCTCAACACCTGGATTGACATCTCTATCCATTATCAATTTAGCAAATAGTAAATGCGTTATTGCACAACGGCTTATCAATCTTTTTAGTAGGGGATTAAATCTAATGGGACTGAATGCACTTACCGAAACTTTCAAAAGCTTTGCCTTATTTCATATTATTTTCCAATCGATAAAATAAAGAGAGTTCTCTGCATATTTAATAATATACACTCTACAGAGTATGGATTAGGCGTATCGGCTCTTTTCATGAATCTTTTTTAATTCATGTCCAAATAACTTGCTTTAAGTTTTAGACTTTGTTTATATGTATTCCCCATAATATATCCCAAAATGTATCGAACATGTATCCAGTGAGGACATTATTATTTTCTGTTCATTAAAGTATAGAGTGTTTATTGCTTTATTTTCTGATTAATACAATACACTCTACAGTTTTAGGTCTCTGAAGTTTTCATTGAACTCTATGTATACTTGAACATTCCCCAATATCCTGCTGCAATGGAGATACCGGTAATACCACACGTGGAAAATCGTTTTTTGTTTATATATGTTTACGTCCAGTTAGTTTTCAACAATCCTTCTATTATAGGACTGCTTTGGCGCCAGGTTGGAACAAATTTTATATTTTTGTCTCCTGTCCGACAACAGGCAGCAGCCTTTCGACGTATCTGCAACAAATGATTTTGACAATAGTGTGGCCTAAGTAAACATTTATTATCATGAGCAATCCATTCTGTTGCCACATGTTCGTTATATATTTCCTCTATTGTATCGGGGTTTTCAAAGACAGCTGCGGAAACTACGATTTATGATTGTTTGATTTGGATTTAACGCTATTTTAACATTTTCAAACAAATCACGGAGACTAATAGCAACTCTTGTAATTCTACGCTTATAACTTATAACCCTTGGGTTTGTTGACAACCCGCGTCACTACCGGGGCTCGGTGTTGCATTATCGCAGTACTTAAACATTTTACTATCCCCGCTGTCGAGTGGTAAGATACATAGTAACATTCTTCAGAGCTTGATAAGAGGATATACGGAGTTTTATATCTGAAAAGTGAACATTCAGATCACCTTATCCATCTGATTGGTCTCATCAGAATCTACACAAAGCGACGGAGTATTATATCAGAATTGTGTAAGTAATATGTGTAAAGTGTAGGTTCAGGTCACCTTGTACATCTGATTGGTCTCATCAGAATCTACACAAAGCGACGGAGTATTATAACAGAATTGTGTAAGTAATATGTGTAAAGTGTAGGTTCAGGTCACCTTGTACATCTGATCAGTCTCATCAGAATCTACACAAAGCGACGGAGTATTATATCAGAATTGTGTAAGTAATATGTGTAAAGTGTAGGTTCAGGTCACCTTGTACATCTGATCAGTCTCATCAGAATATACACAAAGCGACGGAGTATTATATCAGAATTGTGTAAATAATATGTGTAAAGTGTAAGTTTAGATCATCTTGTACATCTGATCAGTCTCATCAGAATCTACACAAAGCGACGGAGTATTATATCAGAATTGTGTAAATAATATGTGTAAAGTGTAGGTTTAGTTCACCTTGTACATCTGATCAGTCTCATCAGAATTTACACAAGGCGACTGAGTATTATATCAGAATTGTGTAAGTAATATGTTTAAAGTGTAGGTTCAGATCACCTTGTCTATCTGATCGGTCTCATCAGAATCTACACAAAGCAACGGAGTATTGTAACATAATTGTCTAAGTAATATGTGTAAAGTGTAGGTTTAGATCACCTTGTACATCTGATCGGTCTGATCAGAATCTACGCAAAGCGACGGAGTATTATAACAGAATTGTGTAAGTAATATGTGTAAAGTGTAGGTTTATATCACCTTGTACATCTGATCGGTCTGATCAGAATCTACACAAAGCAACAGAGTATTATAACAGAATTGTGTAAGTAATATGTGTAAAGTGTAGGTTTATATCACCTTGTACATCTGATCGGTCTGATCAGAATCTACACAAAGCAACAGAGTATTGTAACATAATTGTGTAAGTAATATGTGTAAAGTGTAGGTTTATATCACCTTGTACATCTGATCGGTCTGATCAGAATCTACACAAAGCAACAGAGTATTGTAACATAATTGTGTAAGTAATATGTGTAAAGTGTAGGTTTATATCACCTTTACATCTGATCGGTCTGATCAGAATCTACACAAAGCGACGGAGTTTTATATCCGATTTGTGTAAGTAATATGTGTAAAGTGTAGGTTTATATCACCTTGTACATCTGATCGGTCTGATCAGAATCTACACAAAGCGACGGAGTATTATAACATAATTGTGTAAGTAATAAGTGAAAAGTGTAGATATTGACCAGAATGAGAGGATGCACTGGCTGGTTTGGATCTATACTGTTCACAAAATACAGTTTGTGCCTTGTTCATGAACTCATATAACTTCTTCGGTCTCATCAGAATCTACACAAGGCGACGGAGTTTTATATCAGAATTGTGTAAGTAATATGTGTAAAGTGTAGGTCCAGATCACCTTGTACATCTGATCGGTCTTATCAGAATCTACACAAAGCGACGGAGTATTATAACATAATTGTGTAAGTTATATGTGTAAAGTGTAGGATCAGATCACCTTGTATATTTGATCGGTCTTATCAGCATCTACACAAGATAGGTGAAGAGTTGAGTCTGCTTTTAGAAGTTTGCACAAAAACAGCGCGCGTATTGGTTAAGTCTCGAGGAAGCAGACATTGAGTGTGAGTAATGTAAACTGAAAATGTGTTTCTTCATAAATGTAAAATAAATATTTTTAAACTAAATAGATAGGTCTCGGATTTCCCGACACATTTTCTGTTTGTGTAATAATCATTATAAACCATGACATAAGTATGTGTCGGTGAAAAGAAATTCGTAATCATTATGACTTATGAGGGATTGATCTTACGCCGCTTTCAACATGTGTTCAATTCTTACACAGCGTGTCCTCATACCAGCGAGTAAGTCGTGCTGCTAAAATAACCCTGAGCCCCAATGTGGCAAAGCCCTAATTACCATGTTTGAAGTACTTGATGTGACCCGGGTCGTATGAGACAAAAATGATTATTTCTTTAATATACCATTGACAGTGTAATACATTAAGATATAGTGCCTTGGTTCTTAACTACCCAATTTGAATCACTGAATTCGAATATAAATGCGCATAGGGAAATGAAAATTAATACGTTCATCATCGTCAATAACTTTATGAACACAAATATTTAAGATAGGTTATTCGATATCATTATTGAATCTTACTTATAGAACATTTTTGAAATTATCGTGAATTCTCTAAACAAACCCACCACTTTACGTTGATCTGAGATCCATTATATTTCAGCTGTTTTGAATAGTTTTCTAGCGTGTAATAGACGACAATAAACCTGACGAATAAGAACAAAGCTTTGCCATTGGATATCGTGTGAAGGGTGTATAATATGAACCCTTTCCACATACAGTAAATCTAAAGCATACGACAATTATATAATATAAGCACAGCGTTATACATTATCAATAAATAAAAGTATACTTATTGACATGAGTTCAAAACTTATAGCAAAAAGAGAAATGACTCATTGTGAGCATTATGTGTTCAAAAGCTGAAGAAGCGTCAAAATATATCTACATGTGGGCAAAGGTTAACGTATATAACGTATATCATTATTTACTCTTATTTTCTTCCCTTAACGTTCTGAAATCTTAGTTGTTGTACATGCAGTCTAAAGGATTATGTTCCAATTCTACATTTGAGTGGTATGTACTCCCTGTTTATAGAGAAATCGTTTATGACGGGTAATCTGTGCCTTAATATAAGAATAATTTAAATGTCGACCAGAAACTGTAACATACAGCAGAAGAAAATATATGTGTTGATGTGATCACTGCGGCAAAGGGTTTAGCAATTCATACAATGACAATACTAAACGACGCTATGTATCCCTTTCTATCTGCAGCAGACGACATTTGAAAACAATTTGACAAAATAGGTAAATGCTCATTAAGAGCACATTCTTTATTTTCTAAATGTATCTAGCTCTATTCAATAAATATACTTTTATTATTATATATTTACCATATTTTTCCTAGATCTTTTTCAAAGTTATCTGCTGCATATTTTGGATATTTGGGAAAGGATAAACCGAACATTGCACATGCGCATGACGAGGGAACTCTCAACGATATATATTTTAAACAATCGTTAACAAACCAGATTGGATAATTATGAATTCCGAATAGAATAGTACACTGTAGCTACAAAACTGAATCAACATGTAACGAAAACAACGAAGTAAGAGTTCATAATTATCATATTCTATTTTATAAATACATATAGACTGCACCGTTTACCTCGGATAGTTATTTTAACTGCAATATGTTTCAATATGCGTTCTTGTCATTTTTCCATATTGACTTTCGTGTTTAGATAGCAACCACTGTAAACACAAATGCCATAGAGTTTTCTTACTGCATTTTCAATAATATTTCAGTTATATGAAGGGGACCAGTTCACCAATTGATTGATTGATTGGGGTTTAACGCCGTTTTTAACAATTTCTCAGTTATATCACGGCGGCCAGTTCACCTACTCATGCATTTCCTGGTTTTCTCACACCAGTACTTCACACAACAATCTTCCCAAGCAACTGGCTTCTTTTCCACATATACTTAGCCCATTGGTGGAAGACGAATGACGCATGTCGCATTGACTTTTGTCAATCATCGGAAAGAAAGTTAGCCGAGCCGGGATTCGAACTCGCAATCCCTGGATTGACAGCCCGCGTCGCTACCGACTGAGCTACCGGGGCTCGGCACCAGTTTACCAAACCATGTGTTTCCTGGGTTTCGCTCACCAGCCTCTACACACAACATCATTTCAAAGCAACTGGCTGATTTTCTATATAGACTGTTATCCCTTTTTTATTCAATATAAATAAATGTTTATAAAGTAGTCATTTGCAGACGCTTCTTAGAAAGTATTTATCAGGAAAAGGGTTACCTCAGATTTAGTTTAATTACTGTACTTATTTTATTTCATATATATACAATTCTAGTTGTTCATGATGTGTTTTGCTTTTATTTAAGTATTAGTCATATTTACTAATAGCAATTTTGAATAATGAATAATGTAGACTCATATCATCTTGTAAGGCTGCTAAGTCTTATCAAAAGTACGATTATTTTAACAGTATAAACCTTTCCTCGCTATGATACACATAGTCTGTTTTAACAAAATGAAAGCTATTGTATTAACATGAACATTACCGACAATTTCACCACATACAAAACATACACACTGAAAATCTTCATGAATCATATCATTTAACTATTGAACTATCGATTACACTTCAACAAAATGTGGCAATCGCAGAAATTGCTCATTAGGAGTCATCTGATGCAAAGACATCAACATTCGTCTATATGTGAGCACAGATTAGAAAACATTGTAAGTCAGAGGTTATTACTTGTCTGAGCAATTCATTAGTTTTATGGGTTCTTTTACTGAAATTCTTCTTTTGCAGAGGTGTCATAATTCGTTTGTGTGATGGAAATTATTTAGTAATCGGCTAAAACTTCAATACCTTTGTTATAATCCTTTCCTACTTACATCAAATATCTGGTGGGACGTGTTAAACGAAGACATAACTTATACTGAAGTAGGATATGTCGATTTATAAACGTTTAGGAAGCGCTTGAAAAAAATATATTTCGCTAGACCAAAGGTAAAGAGAGATGCCAATTGTGGGCATTTCCAGTAGCAAGATGCAAAGTCCCGTAATACTACTGTAACACTTGTGTTTGTCTTTAAAAGTATACTTTCTTAAACATTTGAAGATAAAGAACAAACGGTTTATACAAATTTAAATGTTTTCAATAATGAAATAACACTGTTTACACGTGCAATAAGACTTAATTAAGTATGATTGGCGTCACAATACCACACCTATAATTATTGTCTAATTTTACAGTATTTATTAGAATTTGTAAATACTGGAGAAAATAGGAAATTATCATTAGAGGTTTCGCGAACAACGTATATCCACACAAGTCTGCCCCTGCACGCATTCTACTACGGATATTTGCAATCTGTTCGTTAGTCGCACACACATTCGAAACACCTTTTTACATAGCACTGATTATAATTGCTGGCAATTGCATCCTCATTTCATATATATATATTTGAATAAATCTGATAAATCTCCAAAAGCATGTGTAACATTTGTTTAATGAATAATTTATACATTTATGGTTATGTATAATACAATACAATCTATCAATACAAATCATAGGATTCATTGTGATTGTAAATAAAAACAAATAGTTATTATATAAACTAAAAGCTTTGTTTTCATTCAATGTCTTCAAATATTACCTGCTATTGGAGACGTTGAAAGTCCGCCATGTTACGGAAAGGGTATAATATTATAACTCGGTCGTCTTAACCCTTCCCAACATACACCAAATCTGCAACAGACGACTTTGAAAACATCTAGAATGAACATAGCAATTCTCTATAACTTCAAGAATTTTCATTGAACAGAGTTGACAACATTGTGCCAAAGAGGAAAATTGCCAATTTTGAGGATAAAATTACTCCATAATCAATTACTGCAATGTTTTCAAAAGTCGTCTGCTGAAAACGCGTCAATACGTCTGCTTGTGAGAAAAGGTTGTCGGTGATTTTGTCTATTGTTTCAATCAAAGACCTAATAATAATGTGTTATTTGGTCTTTGTTTCAATCTATTGTTTAAATGACAATAGACACCGGCCGATTATTCCAACCCTTTTGTTAGACTGAAACCAGTCTCTAAAATGTATGTACTGATTGATTAGAGGAACTATTTATATATCCTTCAACAAAACATCAGCATTGAAAACACATCAATCCAGGAATGCCCGATTTACATTCTGTTTGTGGAATATTTATTAAAAGTATTGGTATGTGTGCCTGTATATACAAATGTGTCAATAGTACTACATATAAGGGAAACTATATAAGCCAATATACCATTGACAGTGTTATTATTTAAGATATGGTGCCTTTGTTCCTAACGACTCTTATGTTTATTGTATACTTATTAACTGAATTTATAAAAACAATTTACAACAAGGTATCTGATATAAGGCAAGCGAAAAGTTATGTTTTCACCTCGAACTAAACATTTGTGAGAACACAGAAATATGAGGGTAAAAAGTACTTCCTCACTAAATATTTTAATTATTATATTAAAGGTTTGTCAGTCGATATGATTGTTGAACCTTACTTATTTAAAACTTAAGGAATACAAATCGTCTCTAAACAACTATGAAGTGTATCCTTTGCTCGCAAGCGATGAATGTCTACAACCGTTAAATCCGTATGCCAAGAGTTGAGATTGCATCCTGATCCTGACCCCTACAAATTGTCGGGGCTGATCTCAGAACTAAACTATTCAGATTGATTATACTTTTGCAAGAAATTGACAGGACAACAATAGTTTGCCAATATATTGCTGTCGACAATGAAGCATGTGACACTAATTATGCGTGCACAAAGACAAAGTTCTACAATTCGATATGAATATTGTGATTTGTGTATAGTATAACCCTTTGCCATATATACAAGCAATCCACAGCAGAAGACATTGAACATAGCGAAAGCAGAAATAAGGAAAATATATATTAGTGGATGTATACATACTGAAACAGAATTTAAAACTTGTAACATATGGTAAAAGTGCTCAGTATGAGTAGTTCATTGTTTTTTATTATGTTTTAACTTCAAAACGTTTCTACTTGTGGGATAGGTTTGCCGTTTGTATCGCATATCAGCATAAACTCTTATACAGTATCCTTAACCTTCTTCACTGTTAGTTGGTGTACAATGTGCGTAGAAAGTTTAATAACAAATAGTCTGTTTCATTTCGACATAGACCATTTCATTGATATATACTTTGATTAGGGAAACACTTGATTCAGTATAGTCTGTCTCTTAAGATAAGAGGAATCCAAATGGGAAACAAATTCTGCAATATTCAGAACGACGATTAAAATGACATGTATTCACGTAAGTGTGTGCACTACGCTTATACACAGAACGATGATTACGTATGCACGTAAGTGTGTGCAATACACTTAAAGACAGAACGACGATTAAAATGACATGTATGCACCTAAGTGTGTACAATACACTTAAAGACAGAACGACGATTAAAATGACATGTATGCACGTAAGTGTGTGCACTACGCTTATACACAGAGCGATGATTACGTTTGCACGTAAGTGTGTGCAATACACTTAAAGACAGAACGACGATTAAAATGACATGTATGCACGTAAGTGTGTGCAATACACTTAAAGACAGAACGATGATTAAAATGACATGTATGCACGTAAGTGTGTGCACTACGCTTATACACAGAACGATGATTACGTATGCACGTAAGTGTGTGCAATACACTTAAAGACAGAACGACGATTAATATGACATATATGAACGTAGGTGTGTTCAATACGCTTATACACAGAACGATGATTACGTATGCGTTGGTATACCCTACTCACCGAGGTAAGTCATAGAAGTACACAACCACTGACCGAGGTACCAAAAACTACCGAGGTATATTTTCCATTACCTCGGTGTGTTTACCTCTAAAGTAACGCAGAATGCTCGTCTATGTTTATATCTTTAAACATGTACGATACCTCGGTGTGTCAATTTTGGGCGTGTAAGGTTGATGTGTGTGACCCCACACACCTCGTCCCGATATTCTACTTAAACACATGAGATACACACAGCTGATGTCTTTGTCTCCTATTAAATTCCTCCGTTTGTCAACAAAGTGTTTACTGTGTGTCCCATACCGATGTTGCTGTGTGTCCACCGATGTTGCTGTGTGTCCCATACCGATGTTGCTGTGTGTCCCATACCGAGGTTGAGAGTGTCCCATACTGAGGTTGTTACCTCGGTGTGTTTACCTTGTACTGGTTTCCAAAAAATTATACTACCCCAATTTGCTTATGAAAGATGACATTCAGGACCAATTCTTTATGCCATTACATTTGTCTTATATTTGAAACATGTCGAATGAGCATAGACCTCAGTGTGTTTGTGTGGAATTATATACCTCAGTGTGTTGGGTATACCAGTAGGAGTGCACGTAAGTGTGTGCAATACACTTAAAGACAGAACGACGATTAAAATGACATGTATGCACGTAGGTGTGTGCAATACGCTTAAAGACAGAACGACGATTACAAGGACATGTATGCACGTAGGTGTGTGCAATACGCGTATACACAGGACGACGATAACAAGGACATGTATGCATGTTAGTTTGTGGAATACGCTTATACATAGAACGACGAATAACATGACATGTATGCACGTACGTTTGTGCAATACGCTTATACACAGAACGACGATTACAATGACATGTATGCACGTACGTTTGTGCAATACGCTTATACACAGAACGATGATTACAATGATATGTATGCATGTTCGTTTGTGCAATACGCTTATACACACAACGACGATTACAATGACATGTATGCCAGTTAGTTTGTGCAATACGCTTATACATAGAACGATGATTAAAATGACATGTATGCACGTAAGTGTGTGCAATACGCTTATACACAGAACGATGATTACGTATGCACGTAAGTGTGTGCAATACGCTTATACACAGAACGATGATTACGTATGCACGTAAGTGTGTGCAATACGCTTATACACAGAACGACGATTACAATGACATGTATGCACGTAGGTGTGTGCAATTCGCGTATACACAGGACGACGATAACAAGGACATGTATGCATGTTAGTTTGTGGAATACGCTTATACATAGAACGACGATTAACATGACATGTATGCACGTACGTTTGTGCAATACGCTTATACACAGAACGATGATTACAATGATATGTATGCATGTTCGTTTGTGCAATACGCTTATACACACAACGACGATTACAATGACATGTATGCCAGTTAGTTTGTGCAATACGCTTATACATAGAACGATGATTAAAATGACATGTATGCACGTAAGTGTGTGCAATACGCTTATACACAGAACGATGATTACGTATGCACGTAAGTGTGTGCAATACGCTTATACACAGAACGATGATTACGTATGCACGTAAGTGTGTGCAATACGCTTATACACAGAACGACGATTACAATGACATGTATGCACGTAGGTGTGTGCAATTCGCGTATACACAGGACGACGATAACAAGGACATGTATGCATGTTAGTTTGTGGAATACGCTTATACACAGAACGACGATTACAATGATATGTATGCATGTTAGTTTGTGGAATACGCTTATACACAGAACGACGATTACAATGATATGTATGCATGTTAGTTTGTACAATACGCTTATACACAGAACGACGATTAAAATGACCTGTATGCACGTAAGTTTGTGCATTACGCTTATACATAGAACGACAATAAAAATGACCTGTATGCACGTAAGTGTGTGCATTACGCTTATACACAGAACGACGATTACAATGATATGTATGCATGTTAGTTTTTGCAATACGCTTATACACAGAATGACGATTAAAATGGCGTGTATGCCCGTAAGTGAGTGCAATACTCGTATACACAGGACGACACCAACAATGACATGTATGCATGTAGGCGTGTGTAAAACGCTTATACACAGAACGACGATAAAAATTACCTGTATGCCCGTTAGTGTTTGCAATACACTTATACACAGAACGATGATTACGTATGCTCGTAAGTGTGTGCAATACGCTTAAACACAGAACGACATTTAAAATGATAAGTATGCACGTAAGTTTGTGTAGTACGTTTATACACAGATCGATAATTAAAATGACATGTATGCACGAAAGTGTGTGCAATACACTTATACACAGACTAAAATTACATGTATGCACGTAAGTGTCTGTAATACGCTTATACATAGAGCGATGATCAAAATGACATGTATGCACGTAAGTGTGTGCAATAAACGTATACACAGAACGACGACTAAAATAACCTGTATGCACGTAAGTTTGTGTAATACACTTATACACAGAGCGATGATTAAAATGACATGTATGCACGTAAGTGTGTTCATGACAATTATACACAAAACGACGACTAAAAGTACCTGTATGCACGTAAGCGTGTGCAATACGCTTATACATAGAGCGATGATTAAAATGACATGTATGCACGTAAGTGTGTGCAATAAACTTATACACAACGACTAAAATAACCTGTATGCAAGTAAGCGTGTGCAATACGCTTATTTACAGAGCGATGATTAAAATGACATGTATGCACGTAAGTGTGTTCATGACAATTATACACAACACGATGACTAAAAGTACCTGTATGCACGTAAGCGTGTGAAATACGCTTATACACAGAGCGATGATTAAAATGACATGTAACACGTAAGTGTGTTCATGACAATTATACACAAAACGACTACTAAAAGTACCTGTATGCACGTAAGCGTGTGCAATACGATTATACACAGAGCCATGATTAAAATGACATGTATGCACGTAAGTGTGTGCAATACAATTATACACAGAACGACGACTAAATGTACCTGTATGCACGTAAGCGTGTACAATACACTTATACACATAACGACGATTAAAATGACATGTATGCCCGTTAGTGTGTGCAATACGCTTATACACGGAACGACGAATAAAGTGACCTGTATGGACGTAAGTGTGTGCAATACAATTATACACAGAACGACGACTAAAAGTACCTGTATGCACGTAAGCCTGTGCAATACGCTTATACACAGAGCGATGATTAAAATGACATGTATGCACGTAAGTGTGTGCAATACAATTATACACAGAACGACGACTAAAAGTACCTGTACGCACGTAAGCGTGTACAATACGCTTATACACATAACGACGATTAAAATCTCCTGTATGCCAGTTAGTGTGTGCAATACGCTTATACACAGAACGACGAATAAAGTGACCTGTATGGACGTAAGTTTGTGCATCTTTCGTTAGTTAGCAGAACTGTTGGAGCATTTATCCTGACACTAATGAGCTGATCGAAATGTTATCCCCATACTCCTGAGCGCCAAAGAGATAAGCCATTTGCTTATGCATTTAGTATGAAGCTTACGTTCTACCCCTGCACAACCGAGGTGGTTTGGTGATATTTCCTATTTTCATATTGCAAATGTTCACTGCTGCAAAAGCATTACATATCGTCTCTGTTATAGTAGAAAGGAATTATTCAGATTAGAATAAAGCAATCCCGATTGCGCGTCATGAATTATAAACACATTCCATTTCCTATTAATACTTTTCAATAATCATAAAATAAACCATTATGAAGATTGTACTAGCGTTTAAACCCATTGGATATTACCCTTACCTAAATGCACATTCATTATAAAGCCTTTTATAGAAGATTACTTCCGAGAACAAACGTTACTAAAGGAGAAATTTCTTATGATGAACTAGTTTTAACTTTTTTTCAATGGTTATACATTCCTTTCTTATCTGTTTTCAAAGCCAATGTGAAGATTTATTTTGTATATGGTAAATGATTAAGTACAAGCCGATAACCCTTAACGTTAACTTAATGTTTGAATTTACGAAGTCGTCTGTTTTAAGAAGTATCTGTTGAAAAGAGTTATAACGTCTTTGAAATTGGGTATTTATTTATAAAACAATGTTAAAAACATTTTGGAAAAGTTTGCTTGTTTAACGCCACTTTAAACGTTATTCCCCAGTTATATCGCGGCATTTCTTTAGTAAGTTACCAGTATTACTGTTTCAGTTATCCGAACACAAACGAGTGCGTCATAATGTTAACGCCACTCTCGCAAGCGCCAAAGAAGAAAGACATTACCATATGTATATCCTATCCGGTGACCGAACCCGGAACATTTCGCTTCCGAGGCGGACGCACTACTACTACTATTACACCACCGACGCAGACGCTCTACCTCATCACCACCGATGCGGTTTTGGTACATGAGAGAAATCGCTCGTGTTTGCGGTGTGCATGTTATTTTTGTTTTTACAAAAGTCGTCTGCTACAGAAGCGTCATATATATTAAGTATCAGAAAAATGGGGGACGGTCCAATTGAAAAAAGAAATCACGACTATGTGTACTGATTTAACACGTTTTATAAAGTCGTCACTTTAGTAAACACATAAAAATGAATAAATTTAAAGGAATGTATTTAAGCAGACGGCTTTTGAGTTAATTTTATTTGTTGAAACCTGAGAAATCGCACCTTTGAACAATGCATGATTGTCCAGTAATGTTTCTAAAAGAGTCGTTTGCATAGGCATCAAAAGCCGTCGTTATCAGGGGAAGGGTTAAGTCAAAGTTGAATTATAAAGTTCTACCGTATAAACATAATTAACCAGTCCTCGATATGCTATTTATAGTCTGTATTGAATACAGTAAATTATAATCTTTCTAAAAGTCATCGTTTGCATTGGCATAAAAAGCAGTCTTCATCAAGTAAAGGGTTGACTCAAAGTTGAAGTATAAAGTTCTACCATTTAAACATAATTAACCAGTCCTTGATATGCTATTTATAGTCTGTATTGAATACAGTAAATTATATAAACATGAATAGTATACATAATGTTAAACCTTTCTCCCATACAACAAATCTGCAGCCGACGACCTTGACAACATTTAGGCATACGCCTCTATACATGAAAGTTTTAAAACTGAATCCAGTTTAACACTGTCTGACAAATAGGGAAAATGCTCATCATGAGCAATTTCTCCATTTCCAGCGATGTTTTTAGATGTCGTTTGCTACACATTTGTTCAAATACGTTTGCGGGTTGCTATTAAAGGAAAACATTCATTTTCCCATTTGTTTTACCGGCAATGTGATAAGAAACATGTTTATATCTGTACCAGACGATTTTTAAAAAGTGTTGTGGCAAAAGGTGAAATTTCTCATAATGAGTATGGATGTTTCCGTTTCAACCAACAGTTAAATAGCCCTACAACACTGGCCGCGATTGGGGGGAAATCACTATCTACAATTTTAAATACTTTTATAGGACTCAGTCGGAGATCGAAACCCCGACCTCCCTTAACTGATATCACCGATAAGGGGAAATATTCACTTCTTCAATAGACCATTGTCCGTGCAAATAGAAAGGTTCTGAATTACATTCTGTTTGCAGGTTACTTGCATAAGCATAAGTATATGTCGGTGCGAAAAAAGTCGTTACCATTATGGTGTATGAGGGAAAAAAATACATTATCCAATAAATTATTGACAGTTATCTCTGACTACCATTTTCTTGTACGATACGTATTCACTGAAGTTGTGGACCATCTCGGTGGTGTAATGGTAAAGTGTCCGCTTCGAGTCGCGAGGTTGATCACTAGCCAGGTCAAACAAAACATTATTATAGGATTTCCTTCCTTGTCACAACGGTGTGGGGGTCTATAATAACGACCGACTCGCTAGATTCAGGATACATTGATAAGAAGTACAAGTACCTTGAACAGGACACGCCGTGTTATAACTGAGAACATGCGGCGTATAATACTTAACAAACAAACCGAACAAACCTTTTTTTTTTTATTTAAAAAAAAATGCATATAGCTATCTAAAATAAGGTTAATTTAAATTGATATATACCTAGGATAAACCGTTCGTCAGATCACTAATGTATTAGGGTAAATACATACTGAATACACAATTTATAATTACACATGTTAAAGATTTGCCAGTCGATATATCAAGGTTAAACATTATATGTGAAAACGTTTGGAAATTATAACGTCTTTAAATAAACTCTAAATTAACTCTTTGCTCACTAGCGGGCAGATGTCTTCAACTGATGATAACCTATGCTACAACTTCAGCTTGCATTCATATCGGACCCCACATGTAGAATGGGCTGATCTGAGACCCATACTGTTTGAAACCTAGGTTGATGCCATTTAAGATTGAATTAATTGAGTAGAAAACGACAATTAATCAGAAGAAAATAACATTAAGTTTTGCTTATTAATATCATGTGAAGAGTGTACAATTTAAGTTTTGAGCACGTACGTCTTGTCGCAGGACAACTAAGAAATCTTACAAGCACAACTAAAATAAAAATCAATTAAAGTATGCGTGAGTTTAAATAAATATGACAAATAGGGTCATGACTCATTAGGAGCCACATCTTCCTTTGACACAATGTGTTTAAAAATGCATAAGCGTCAACATGTGTCTACTTGTGCGAAAATATACAAATGATGCGTTTGTATCTTATATCAATATCCCCTCTTATATAGTTTCCATAATGTTCTTAACTGTTAGTTTGTGTACACTGTAAATTGATAATTCTGTCTGAAATGTTCGATTCCAATTCTAAAAGGACATCTTTAATGATATACACCATGTGTTAATAGAGAAACAGCTTATAAAGGGTAAGTGTCCCTTAAGATTAGAAGAATTTAAATGTCAAACAGAAACTACGGCATACAGAAGATGAATGTATATTGATATGATCACTGCGGCGAAGAGTTTCACAATCTATACAATGAATATATTAAACCTCATGACTGTATCCTTTCCCTCGGCTGCAAACGGTCTTTGCAATCATTTTGACAACAATAAGTATTTGCTCAATATGGTGTTTTCTTCATTTGCCCAAATGATTTAAACATTTACGGATAATTTCCTTAGTTTTATCTCGGTGTTTTCAAATACGTCTGCAGAACCTGTTTCATGATTGTTTGATTTGGATATAACGCCATTTATAACAATGTTCAGCAATATCACGGATGTTTCTTCTCCTGTACACGTATTTCCACGCTTTCTACGCCAGTTCTCCTGTCATCATTGTTTCGAAGCAACTGGCTGTTTATTCACATGAACTTTGAATAACTAACAATGAGTGTCGCATATACTTTTGTCAAACATCAGAAAGAATGTTGGTCGTACTTAGAGCCGAACTTATAACCTCTAGGTTAACATCCCGCGTCGCTACTGTGGCTCGGTGTTGTGTGTGTATGAAAAGCTGTATCGCACTACTTAACTATTTTGCTATCGCTGTTGCCGAATGGCAGTTTAAATAGCAATAAATTACTTAACATCCGTCAGAACATTGCTTGCTGAGAGGAAATGTAAACCCGTGCATGACAAATGGTACAAATTGTCATTTCTGAATGTGTAGATTCAGATAATCCTGCCTAGTCTGATCATAATCTACACAAGTTGACTGCAATAGTTAATTGTCTGTGTTAATAGATAGGTCCCCGATCGCCGGACAAACATTCGGTTTGTGGAATATTTGTTATAAGACATGTCATAAGTATGTGTCGGATAGCAGAAATTCGTCACCATGATAACTTATGAGAGATTCGTGTTTATGGTGTATTATGCAGCTTGCAACAATATATCAGTTATATCACGGCGTTTCATAGGACAGTTACACAGTTCTACTGGTTCATTTATCCTGATACAAGGAAGTCAGTCGTATTGCTAACACAACAACCCTAAGCGCCAAGGAGGGACAGTCATTTCTACCATTTTTAAAGTATTTTGTATTACTTGGGTCGTATGAGGTATAATGTATATTATCCAATATATCATTGGCAGTGTAATATATTAACATCCGTGGTGCTTTGGACCTTCACTGCTAGTCTATTTATTGAATACATACTCACCGAATGTGTACATAATTGCAAACATCTATCTGATGTAAGACGAATGCAAATTATTACGTTCTTTTGAGAGTATAACAAATAGTCTGAAAACTGTTGTATGAAGGAAATAATTACTAGTTTACTAAATGTATGAATAGATATAGTTAAGATTCGTGAGTCGATATAATTATTCTACCTTATTTATAGATCCTTTTGTAATTAATACGTCTCTAAACAAACTCACTATTTCACTTACTCTCGCTAACGTCAGATGTCGCAAATAGTGATGCCCCATGTTCACTTTGCATCTTGAACGGACCCACAATATGTTTATGCCAATCTGCTGTTTGACACCCAGATTGATTCTATTTCAGCATTGTAAACTAGTTTTCGAGAGTGTAGTAGACGACAATAAAGCAGACAAAAACTTTGACACTCGATATCTCGTGAAGGGTGTATAACATAAATCCTTCCCACATACAGTTAATCTTCAGCAGACTACTTTAAAAATCATATAAACACAACTATGTAAACTATCTATGAATTAAAGCATACTAATTGACATGAGTTGAGGACATTTTGACAAAGGGCGAAATGACTCATTATGACCAATATCTTCTTTTGACAAAATAAGTTCAACAGCTATAGAAGCATCAACAAATGACTACTTGTTGGAAAGGGTATGTGTTGCCAAGCATTCCTGTCTCTTATATATTATCCCCAATGTTCTTAACAGTTAGTTGATGTAAAATGTACATGAAAATTCAATCTAGAAAAAAGTCGTTATAATTATACTCCCTACTTTGTTAAAGACACGTAATCAATTGCAGTCTGTCTCTTAAGCTTAGAACAATCGTAATTTCAAACAAAACTGCAATATACAGGAAACGTATGCATATTGATGTAATTACTGTGGCGAAGGGTTAAAACATTCATACAATGACAATATTAAACTTCTTAATTTAACCCTTTCCAGCTGCAGCAGATGATGTGTGAAAATATTTTAACGAAATACGACATTACTCAACATGAACTCATTCTCCTTTTGCAAAAATAATTTAAACTTTAAGAAATATCCTTTATTAATACGGATTGACCTTATTTTGTTTAGACGTTTTCATATTCGTCTGAAGCATAGTTTGTGGTGTATGTGAAAGGGTTAATAGAGCATTGCACATGCGCATGACGATGTTCTCTTATTGATAGCCATGGTATATATTAGTTTACAAACCCGATTTGATTGTTTTCTTATTCAGTTAAGAATAGTGGCTACAAAACGGAAACTGCATAAACTGAAGGAAAGCAAGTAAGAGCTAATATATTTCATATTCTATTTTATAGATTTGTTTATCCTTCATCTACAGCTAAAGGCAATTGAAAAGTTAATTTGAAATAAATAAATTTCCATCTTTTTCTCTGATTTTTCCATTGCAATATTTATTTCCGTATGTAGATTATTTGTGTAGACACACTTATGAATTATGGACTTCTTCTTACTTAGTTTAAGCGTTATTTAGGGTTTAACGTCGTTTTTAACTGTTGTTCAGTTAGATCACGGCGGCCAGTTCACCTACTTTTGTTTTGCATGGCTTTACCACACAAGTATTCTCATGAAACTGGCTGCTTTTCAACAAAGACTTTAAGGAGGAAGACGATTGATGTTTTTCGCATTGACGTCAGAATGAAGGATGGTCGAGCTGGTGTTCGAACTATCCACTCTTAATGTACAGCTCGCATAGCTACATACAGAGCGTTCGGGGCTCGCGTTACATAATAACATGTCATTGCAATTAACACATTAATGCAGAAGCTGATTTTAATGGTTGCTATTAACATTTGAATAATTAAAATGAAAAATGTTCATGATAAAAGACAAAGTCAATTTCAGAATATATACATGTTCTATGCAATCAGTCGTACACAATATTCTAATACATTTCAATGTGATTCTGTACATATATGCCTCTCAGATAGGATTTTTTACGGACATGGCTTTTCAAATACCTGATAACAAATTAAACGATGCGTATCATTTGGTGCCTGTCGTTTAAATTATTTTTGTAAGATAGAAATTCAAAACTATCTTTTGTATATGATTCCAGTTTCTAATGCTGTTTCAACAACCCTGTGCGTTTTTTAAACAAATATACCGTTTGTTTTTCTTCAGTTTAACAATCCGCCATGGATGTATCTGGCAGAAGACGAGAAGATTATAGTGAGGAATGGGATACTGGTATTTCCTGCAATCCTTGCCAGAGAGATAATGTAAGGGAAAATGCCCAGTTTTATTGCACTAATTGTGACGAATTTCTTTGTGACAATTGTGCAATACACCACAGCAAACATAAAGCCTCTATACAACACCAACTTCTTGATAGAGACGAAATGCCAAGAAAGAAATTATCTTATGTTCAGGAGAAGTTTTGTGCTAAGCATGATGGGAAATTAATGGAGTATTTCTGTGATAAGCATGATACATGTTGCTGCTCTGTGTGCGTAACTCTAAATCATGGCAAATGCGGTGCAAAGTACATCGACGATTTGGCAAAGGGTTTCAACTCCAGTCAAGAATACAAATCATTATTAAAACAGATAAGGGACATAGAAAATGAACTTACAGAATATAAGAACAAAACAAAAAATGACTCAATTGATGTAACTAATAATTTTAGACGATTAATATCTGATATTCAGGTATTTAGAGGGGAAATCAATTCGAAAATCGATGAATTAGAACATAAACTTATGCAGCAGGCTGAGCAAATAAAAGAAGAAGATTTGAAAACTATTGAATCCGTGGATACACTATACGACAAGCTTCAAGTAGACATGTCAGAAATATCATCCACACTAGGTCTCCTTGAACAATGTAAACGAAACCAACAGCTATTCATTGCTGCAATGGCAGCTCGAACGCAGGTCAAAGAGTACAAAACACAAAGCATATCACAAGAAAACAGTGTGAGAAGATATGCATTTTCACGAAATGAAAACATACTGAATACACTTAATTCGCCTAGTAAACTTGGATTGTTCGAGATGAAAAATGAAGGAGACAGAAGAACGACGATAAGAGAGCACACAGAGAAAGGACTAATGAAGGAATACAATCCTACCATTGGTACGTTAAGTATCAAAAACAAAGAGGAAAGAGGAGAAGAGCAGCAAACACAAAATGAAGAGAAGACCATGAAGACAGACATCTTTAAACCAACAAAAGTCAAGTTCATGAAGGACATTAAGATGAATCACAAAACGGATACAGCAGAAGTCTGGATAACAGGAAGTGTGTTGATGTCCAGTGACCTTTTAGCTGTAGCAGACTGTAATAATAACTCTATTAAAGTCGTTGACTTACGATCAAACACCATTTCATGTTACATCAAACTTGACGATACACCATGGGATATAACATGTACGGATTCGGGAACTCTGGTGGTGACCTGTGACACAAACTTAGTGTTTCTACGTTATGTTGAAAACTTATCAGTAGTAAAAAAGGTACCAATGGAGTCAGGTTGTCAGGGAATTACATATAGAAAAGGCAAATTATTTGTTACGTTTGATGGAGAACATCCGTCGGTGAAAATCCTTAATCATGAAGGAAAAGTTCTTCAAACATTCAAACACAATGATAAAGGACAGAACCTGTTTGAATGTCCACAGTACATTGCAGTGAATAGTGACGGGGATACAATGTATGTTTCAGACTATGAACAGGACACAGTAACTAGTTTGAGTATGGACGGTAAAGTGTGTAATATATATAAACATGACAAGTTGAGTGAACCAACAGGTCTGACTCTGAGTGATGATGATAGTATTTATGTGGTGGGTAAGAGGTCAAACAACATACATCAGATAACACCGACGTGTACATCCGTACGTATTGTAGTAGAGTGGAAAGATGGGTTAATACATCCGTGGACAGTGTTATATAACAACACAGACAAAACACTGTATGTCAGTAATCATTTATCAGGTGAGCTGTTGCACGTCTACAAACTTGAGTAAACATACATCAAATAACACCGACGTGTACACCCGTACGTATTGTAGTAGAGAGGAAAAGTGGGTTAAACCGTCCATAGACAGTGTTATATAACAACACAGACAAAACACTGTATGTCAGTATTGATTTATTAGGTGACCTGTTGAAAGTCTACAAACTTGATTAAACATATATCAGATAACACCGACGTGTACACACGTACGTATTGTATTAGATAGGAAAGATTGGTTAATAGGTCCATGGACAGTGTTATATAACAACACAGACAAAACACTGTATGTCAGTAGTGATTCTGAATCAGGTGACCTGTTGCACGTCTACAAACTTGAATAAATATACATCAGATAACACCGACGTGTACACCCGTACGTATTGTATTAGAGGGAACAGATGGGTTAATAGGTCCATGGACGGTGTTATATAACAACAAAGACAAAACACTGTATGTCAGTAATGGATCAGTTGGCCGGTTGAACGTCTACAAACTTGAATAAACATACACCAGATAACACCGACGTGTTCACCCGTACGTATTGTATTAGGGGAGAAAGATGGGTTAATATATCCACAGACAGTGTTATATAACAACACAGACATGTATGTCAGTAATGGATCAGTTGGCCGGTTGAGCGTCTACAAACTTGAATAAACATACATTTTAGGTCTTATAATGGCTCATACGTATGTTATATATTTGTAGCGGGATACTAGAAACAACAGATCCACCAGATATCATCATATTTATGTCTGAGATATAGATGCATTCTGACGCATCCGCAACAGACACATTTTAAAAACATTTTGACAAAAGAAGCAATTGCTCATTATGAGCTATTACTTCATCTGCCACAATACTTTAAACTTTATTTAAAAGTTTCTGTTAAAGAGATTTTCAATAAATTTGCCTATGTT
Organism: Serripes groenlandicus; assembly: GCA_031761405.1. Lineage (NCBI taxonomy): Eukaryota > Metazoa > Mollusca > Bivalvia > Cardiida > Cardiidae > Serripes > Serripes groenlandicus. The sequence continues at coordinate 22,090,390 of JASEVX010000014.1, forward strand.
TTTTTCAATTTCGTCTGCTGCAAATTTGTTGTATTTGCGAAACGGAGAGTAGAACTAATTGTGTGGCTATCCATGAGCAATATATCAGTCAGATTTATTGATTGGTCTTTAACGCTGTTTTCAACAATTTTTCTGTCATATCACGGCAGCCAGTTCACCTATTTATGTGTGTCCTGGCTTTGTCACACCAGTAATACACGCAACGATATTTCCAAGCAACTGGCTGCGTTTCCACATAGACTGTTTGACAATTGTTAGAAGACGAGTGACGCTTGTCACAATGACTTTTGTCAAACGACGGAAAGAATGTTGGCCGAGCTGGTTTTCGATCTCACAACCCCTGGATTGACAGACCGCAATGTGACAAAAGGAGCAATTGCTCATCATGAGCTTTAACTTCTTCTGCCACAATATGTTTAACTTCATTTAAAGAGATTTTCCATAGATTTGCCTAAGTTCGATATCAGTCAGATGATTATCGTTAGTATCAACTCTTCCGATTGCATATGTTAAATAATGAATTGTGATGAGATAGCTCTGTGTAACCCTGTCCCACATAATACAATCTGAAGTGGATGGCTTTGAAAACATCTTGGAAAAACATGGAAAACCATCGTAAATTAAAGTGTAATTATTGAATAGAGTTGGAAGCATTATGACAATAGGATGAATTGTTCATCATATGAACAATGTCTTCTTTTGTCGCTATATTGTCAAAATTTGTCCGTGCAGAGGCCTCAGAAAGTGTTTGTATATTAAAAAGGGTTAATTTAAAAGAACACGAAATTATCTAAAGCTAAACGTCAAGTTAAGATTGATTTATTGCATGTCGTTTTACTCCACTTTCAATTATTCTGCAGTAATATCACGGCGTTTTCTGTGAAAGCTTGACCAAATTTAGTTAATCGTTTGTTCGTTTCACTATTTGCCTCTACAAAACACTTTGATTGTGTTACATTAATTGTGCATGATACGACTACGACTCACACGAAATGATATATATGAGATGACAACTACCATACTTACATACACTTTCGAATATCTAGACCATTATAATTTATTTGTCCCGACTTTAGTTTAATAACTTTTTGTTGCCAGAATACTTTAATTATGATTCTCTTTTAACAATACCGCTGTTGTCGTGTGGCTTTGGTTTAACAATTTGATTTTAATGGATTTATCAAGTTTTTGGAAAAGGCAAGATAACAAAATTGAATTAAACGGCCATTAGTTTACAGACTGGTCAGACGGCGCAGATTTAACTTTTGTGTATTATACGTACTTTTACATGTATATAGATATATCAACTTTGAATAAAAGGTGTAACTTGGATAATATTTATTGTTATTGTTTGCATGAATGCTCCTACTTTACAGACTGTATGTTAAAATCCAGTACTCAAAGAGATAGTTTACACTTACTTAATTGATCTTATCCTATCCATGCATCCCTCAGCAAACAACATATAACACACCACCACTTTCGAATTTTACAACAATTCCGATATGAGCAAATCATGCATCCAGCTATGGTTCTCGGCTCTGGTAGTCTAAACACATGCTTATATATATATATATCAACTTTGAATAGAATATAATAGTCTAACCACTTCAGCATTGGAACTGTACATAAATGTACATAAACTGTATTATAGTCCATCGATTGCGATACAAACTTCCAGCTTACGAGTATATTGATCAGGCTCGAGGTCTGCTTTGGCTTGTCTGAAAAAGTTGTAGCGGCAGATACGGCTCATCAACGGGTTCGAACTCGGGGCGTTCTTGAGTGAGACATACACTCTACCACATCACCAATGCTTTTGTTGTTACACCTATGTGAACTAATGAGAAGTATTGCTGCTACCTTTACAGGTGAAGAGATCGCCGTGGGATAACTTAACTATTATCGAAAACGACGTACAATAAAGCGAACCTTTACAGCAAATAACATATAACACACCACCACTTTCAACACTTTCGCAGTCGCGATATACGTAGAAGACGTGTAGTAAGAACCCCATGAGTGTGTTTAGAGCGCCATGAGATCGCCGTACAATCGCGATATACGTAAAAGACGTGTAGTAAGAACCCAATGAGCGTGGTTAGAGCGCCGCGAGGTCGCCGTGCAGTCGCGATATACGTAGAAGACGCGCAGTAAGTACCCCATGAGCGTGGTTAGAGCGCCGTGAGGTCGCCGTGCAGTCGCGATATACGTAGAAGACGCGCAGTAAATACCCAATGAGCGTGGTTAGAGTGCCGTGAGGTCGCCGTACAGTCGAGATATACGTAGAAGACGAGCAGTAAGAACCCAATGAGCGTGATTAGAACGCCGTAAAGTGGCCGTGAGGTCGACGTACAGTCGCGATATACGTAGAAGACGCGCCGTAAGAACCCCATGAGTGTGGTTAGAGCGCCATGAGGTCGCCGTACAGTCGCGATATACGTAGAAGACGAGCAGTAAGAACCCCATGAGTGTGGTTAGAGCGCCATGAGGTCGCCGTGCAGTCGCGATATACGTAGAAGACGTGTAGTAAGAACCCCATGAGTGTGGTTAGAGCGCCTCGGGATCGCCGTGCAGTCGCGATATCCGTAGAAGACGTGTAGTAAGAACCCCATGAGTGTGGTTAGAGCGCCTCGGGATCGCCGTGCAGTCGCGATATACGTAGAAGACGTGTAGTAAGAACCCCATGAGTGTGGTTAGAGCGCCATGATGTCGCCGTGCAGTCGCGATATACGTAGAAGACGTGTAGTAAGAACTCATGAGTGTGATTAGAGCGCCATGAGATTGCCGTGCAGTCGCGATATACGTAGAAGACGTGTAGTAAGAACCCCATGAGTGTGCTTAGAGCGCCATGAGGTCGCCTTGCAGTCGCGATATACGTAGAAGACACGCAGTAAGAACCCCATGAGTGTGGTTAGAGCACCGTGAGGTCGCCGTGCAGTCGCGATATACGTAGAAGACGCACAGTAAGAACCCCATGAGTGTGGTTAGAGCGTCGTGAGGTCGCCATGCAGTCGCGATATACGTAGAAGACGTGTAGTAAGAACCCCATGAGTGTGGTTAGAGCGCCGTGAGGTCGCCGTGCAGTCGCGATATACGTAGAAGACACGCAGTAAGAACCCCATGAGTGTGGTTAGAGCGCCGCGAGGTCGCCGTGCAGTCGCGATATACGTAGAAGACGTGTAGTAAGAACGCCATGAGTGTGGTTAGAGCGCCGTGAGGTCGCCGTGCAGTCGCGATAGACGTAGACGACGCGCAGTAAGAACCCCATGAGCGAAGTTAGCGCGCCGTGAGGTCGCCGTGCAATCGCCAATTGATGGAGTCGAATAACTATTGTTGCATTGGAATTTGTCAAACGCCGGAAATAATGTTTGCCGAACTGGGGTTCGAACTCACAACCAATGGATCGACAGCCCGCGTTGATACAGACAAAACTACCGGGGCTCGGCTCTTTATACGTATGAGACTATATGAACGTTTGACAGTGTAGATAAATACATGTCTTCTGAACCAATGCCATCAGATTGAAATGCATAATGTTTGTAAATTTGCTTCTGTTAGATCAAGATCAAACACCAAACAAGGAACAGATATATCCGGTTCTACACTGTTCGCAAATGCACTGTAGTTGATTGTCATAGAGCACAGCTGAAACTTCTTTAAATATCGATAGTTTATGAGTCTAGATGTTTGGTGTGCGTGCGGACGTGATTACGAGGACGTTAGATGTTATATACAATAATTGTTTAATGTTTGTATGACATTTAATGGTATTCAAGTTATACATCGGAGCGACACTGAACTAATGAACGATTACGGGCAGCGTTAAGATAGCTGTTGAGAAAGGTATGCATGTCTTGGATGTAAAACTATTGAACATTTTACTCAAGTTTTGTTAGGGTTTTGCACAGTTTTCGACAGTATTTCATTTATATCAGAGAGATTATACACTCATGAACTGTAGTTCTGATAATTTACCCTGGAAACACCGTATTTTGACTGAAATACATTTAAATAGGCATGAAACATCATCAAACGAAAACAATATTAAACAGTTTTCGCTTTTGATAATTGAGACACCGAAGTCATGAAACTTGGCCCTTTAATCCGGAAGCGACTTAATTATTGTTCTTTCTTTTTTTGCCCACATGATTAAAAGCATGTAAGTAGCCACGCGGACCATATTACATTTTAATGTCCAAATACGGCTGTCCGGAAACGATCGCCAATGGATGGCAATCCGGGAACCTCAGTATTGCAACGGAGAACGAGATCGATATCTTCAAAATCAATAAATACGCAAATATGACGCTCCATTTGAACATCGACGGAGAGAAGGGGGAGCCAAGAAGCGTCGAAGAAACAAGAGGTACCTATCTGCAAGGACCGTTTTGGAGGAATGGGTTTGTTTCGTCATTTTGCTCCAAGTCTTCACAACATCCATTGAACGCACAAGAATGGCCGTTGGGCTTGAACGTTTTGTACCGCACAGGGGATCAATGTCCAAATGGTAAGCAAGTACAATGGTGATAACCGGATTATAGCCGTATCTATTTTTATTTTTTCATGGTTATGTTATACAATTTTCAACAAATACACCTCTAGGCTACTTATACTTAATCTAAAGTCGAAATAAACCATATTTGAAGATAACGTTATGGTCATGCTATTCGTTACTAAGGCAATCCATTGTCCTTTTATCGGGGCTGGTGTCATATTCCGCTTTAATGTAAAATACTTTAGTGAAATTAAACAGTTTTTAGAGAGTTTAAGAGAATTTTGACGAAGACACTTATGATTATCATTTATACTATATGGTTTAGGTCCAACAAGGTCGAATGCCTAAAAGGCAAGTCCAAACAGGCCGATTATCGGTCAAGAAAGGCTAATTTCCAAAAATGTATGGTCCAAAAAGGCCGATTATGCTTATATTCTCAGCTCGAATATTTGAAAACAGTATTGGAACGTCGTATGGGTCAAATCGAAACATTGTGGTAAAAGGGAGAAGACATGAACAATCACTTTAAACTATTGTAGAAAGTGGAGATGTTAAACAACACTGGTTTATTATCACTCTTAATGATATGCCAAACATAACAGCTCGAAGTTTTGAAAACATTGTGGGAACGTTGTATGGGTCAAATCGATACATTTTGGTAAAGCACGCTGAGATCCAATTACACGCCAACCCAAAAAATAATATGTAGATTCTCCATTATAATAAATTGTTCACAAACAATCAATTAATTATCTTCGTTAACTCTTAATTCACTTTGTTATGATTCGGCCTTTTTGGTAATTGGCCTATCTGGTAATCGGCCTTTTAGGATTTCGGCCTTTTTGGAGCTGAACTATACATTGACGAGAAAAACACATACATTTCCATTAGTCTAGAACATTACACTTTACATATACTACACATGGCAAAGATGTCAAACCATCAATTTAACATACACAACAAAACAACAAAACAACCAAACAAAACATATATCGTTCATGGAATGACAGAAAAGTGGACAAATACGTCGTTTCGGTAAGGATTACCTCCCTTCTTAGCTCTTTAACGGGATTGTGCAGAATGATATTAAAAAGCGTGATTTAACGGACTTGTTACGTTACTATTCTATATTCTTCATGCGAGTGGAAAGACTGTTATAATGACCGGTTACATCGTACTCATTGAAAATGTCCAAAGAAGAGCAACAAAGCTAATACCGCAGCTAAAACACAAAGAATACCCTGAACGACTAAAAATACTAGGACTTCCAACCTTAAAATACAGAAGACTCCGGGCTGACATGGTTGAAACATACAAAATGCTCAACAATATTGACAAAGTCGATGTCAAAAAATTATTTCATTTAAACAAATCAACAACTAGAGGTCATAATTTCAAACTTTATAAACAGCACTGTAGAACTAATATTAGAAAATATTCGTTTTCACAACGAATTATAAACCCCTAGAATAATCTTCCTGTGGATGTTATCAATGCCAAAAGTGTAAATAGTTTTAAGTCACTACTAAATAAGTTTTGGGGCAACGAGCCATTCAAATTTGTGTTAGCAAATGAAGGACCGGAAGCGGGAAAATATTCCCAAAGACAAAATGGACCGGAGAGGCGGAAGCCTATATGGGTCTCTATACCAAGGTAAACCAAGGTAAACGTGCTTGTTTAGTTTCTTTTAGTTTTGTTTTTTAAACGGTAATTTCACAAGTTACACAAGTGTAAGATAATTCGGATATATTGCATTTCGGACACCAAGACATTTGAACACTGAACCTTTTAGAAATATCAGATAAGTGATTTATTGTATTATCTATACCCATATATTTATTGTTTATAACTATACAAATCTATTCAAAAGCATATTTTGTGGCAGCTGTTGTGTTGATTTAGTTTCTTAATAGTTATTTCACCAATTTCCATTTCAGTCTTAAACACTCATTTTATGCCAATGAGTCAAAGAAGGTTTCAAGAAACTTCTAATTACAAACAATGTACATTAGGATAACATTTTATGGATACACAGACAGATTTTTATTTAAATGTAATGATGTATATATGCTGAAGTTAGTTTTCCTGAGCAAAAGCAATTGCAAAAGAAATTAAGCCATTTAACAATATTTTAGTTATATCATGATGGCCAGTTCACCTTACCATGACTTTCTCCCACCAGTACTCCACACATTTTTAACAAGCAACTGGCTTCAACCCTTTCCCTCATATAGACGCTTTATGATGCTTCTGCAGCAGACAGCTTTTTGAAAACATAGTGACAAAAGAAGAAATTTGCCAAAATGTTTTCCACTTTTTGTCATAGGTTATCCATTCAATTGTAGAGATTTTCCACTTTTTGACAAAATAAGTTCAAAGTTGTCTGCTGCAGAAATGTCGTATGAGGGCAAGGGTTAAAATTAAGAAATTTGTGCAGAAATTAATGAATTTTTCAAAGTTTATGGTGCCGTCGATTTGGCGTGACCATTAGTATATATATTATGAGGCAAAAATCTGCAAAATTCTGCAAAAGTATTCAAAAATTGCAAATGAAAACTGTGATAACTTCTTATCTATTTTAGGTAACTTAAAAATTTAAAAAGTTATTTGCTCCATTTTAGAGCTCTATCATTTCCAATTAGAGGGACAAAAAAACATAAACAACAAAAATCAGCTGGGGATGCTTTTTACACTTATCTACGTTTCTCCTAAGATCCTGAACATAAACACTAAAATAAACTACATTGTCAAGTATGAAATGAATCTTTAGACATCAGAAAATAGTAACACACTTCTCAATTGACGGCGTACATAAAGTCATTGGAGAAAAGGAAGAAAATAATGACGTAAGGAACTTTAGATAGATCACGAAGTTGGAACGTTCTACGATATATCTATGTTATATCATTGAAGAGTCATTTTATTTCCATCACATTTTGAATTGTTTATGTTAATAAAATGTATGACCTATTTCTTTGTGAGATTTATTTTCTTTTTTCAGGACAATACATAATTTGTAACAGTAATCATTTCATGCAGACAAAGTGACAGTTATAAGACTTCTAGAACATGTTACATACATATGGTAAGTAAGCATATTCAATATATATCATATATGTAAGTATTCAGGGATCTCCACAGAACACTTTGAAACTGTAGTGACATAATAAGAAAATTCCAAACATCTAATGCATCTGCAGCAGACAGGTTTTGAAAATATTGTGGGAAAAGGAGAAATTGCACTTAACAAGCGATTTCTCCTTTTCTCACAAAACTTTCTATTCAGTCTCAATATTATACAGCTAAAATACAAGAAAATTAAGTTGTAGGGGGACTTTTCAAGGTGTAGGGGGTATTGTGTTGGGTTTCTTGAAGGTGTAGTTTATTGACCTTGGGAGAACCCTGGACTATTTATAGAACAGAACATGCTCCTTCTAGGGACAGCATTGGTGAGTATGTGATAACATGGCTTCACATTTACATAAGGTTTCTTTACTGTAGCAGTAATTCAAACGTTTCCTTACTGTTTTCAGACACACCACAGTATATACATGTTGCATTGAACATGTATACAACTACAAAGTGTCTGTTGGAGCGTTAAACACATACCTGAAGATAATCCAGAGGTTGATACCATGTACCAAATACCGTTTACAATTAGAAATAAACGTGAGTGTTTGACGTTTGTCACTGTAACATCTATTTTTGTACCAAATACCGTTTACAATTAGAAATAAACGTAAGTGTTTGACGTTTGTCACTGTAACATCTATGTTTGTACCAAATACCGTTTACAACTAGAAATAAACGTAAGTGTTTGGCTTTATTGCTGTAACATATATATATATATGTATTAGACTGAGTGATCGACATTTATTACTGTAACATATATATATGAGTACCAAATACCATTTACAACTAGAAATAAACGTAAGTGTTTGACGTTTAGCACTGTTACATCTATATGTGTACTAAAATCCATTTACAACTAGAAATGAACGTAAGTGTTTGGCGGTTTTTACTGCAACATTTAAATTTATAGCAAATACAATTTACAACTAGAAATAAACGTAAGTGTTTGACGTTTATTACTGTAAGATCATCTGTTGTACTAATTACAATTTACAACTAGAATACTTGCAAGTGTTTATCAATGTAACATCTAAATTTGTACCAGATATCATTTTAATTAAACTAGAAATAAACGTTAGTGATCGACGTCTATTACTGTTACATCTTAATTTAAATTGACAATATTTTCCACCTGTAGAAATATCATATCAGCCATAGAAAAGGTTTAAGTAGTCATTTCGGAACAGTGTATGTTCAGATCAACATGTAATTCGCCTCTGTCTTATAAGAACAGGTAGGTCTACACAAGTTGATAGAAGCGCATAAGATGGTTATGTAAATATTAAGTGGAAAGTCTAGATCTTGATAAAACCAGGGTTGTCAAAAACCCGGGTTTTATGAGTATTGCCCAGCCCAGTACTGGGCATAAGAAATACTAGTATGTTTTACTTGTTTTGTGATTTTAAAACTTCAAAAAAGAATTGTTTTATAAGTCTCTGTCTAAGGCCCTTGTTAGATACTGTATTAATCTGACTGATAATTTTATGGATGGACTTACTTCAGGAAGAAGACCTTGCTCCTTATTTGAAAACTGTAGAGAAGTGATTTAACCAAGCATTGACCTCCAACCACTTCTTAGCTAACATTCTGCAACCTAGATACAGGGGAAAAAAACTAAAGTCTAATCAGATAATATCTGCACAGGAAATGCTTCGAATCAAAAGGAGAATCAAGAACTTCTGCCTGATTTAATGAAATTTATGTGTGAGGATAAAATCCTACCAAGGACATTAACAAATGAATCTACAACAATGAATGTTTAACCAACTATTTGGTGAAAGAGTGCAGAAAAACTAACAGTAATTAATGCCTTATTTTGTCAGCTAGCCAGGAAACTAAAATTTGTTTGCCTGTCTGCAAGATCTGCTTCCATTGAGATAATATTTTCCAACTTTGATTTAATTTAAACAAAACTTAGAAACAAACTAGGCATACACATATGTACAAAACTTGTATTCTGTTATAGAATGTTGAGAGGAAAAGGTGAAATTGAATGGCGAACTAGTTTCTCTGAAATGTTTCTGTGTATATAATGCATATATTTAGCAATAATACAATGTAATCATAGCATGTCTTAACTATTCTTTGTAAAGATAAGCTTAAACAATCATATTACCCAGCATTGCACAGTACTGCCCATTTCAGGGAGTATTGCCCAGCCCGGGAAAACCTGGGCGGTCAATACTTTGCCAACCCTGGATAAGACTGTACGGATACGTAGGTTGATCTTGATGTACAATGTTCAAACAAGCCAGTTTGTACTTTTTCCCGTACTTGTGCTTATGTTTGTTTGTCTGTTTTACGCCGGTTTCACCACTATTTCGGTCACATCACGGCGTGAACTAACAAAATGATATCCAAATAACATATATAATTCTAGAGGCCAACTAACCATAACATATTCTATCCAAAATCATTTTAGATGCTTACTGGCCTTAACATATTCCATCCAATATAACGGATTCCAGACAAAATTCTTTTAGATGGTTACTGGCCTTAACATATTCCATCCAATTTAATCTTAGATGCTAACTTGCCATAACGGATTCCAGACACAATTATTTTAGATGCTTACTGGCCTTAACATATTCCATCCAATATAACGGATTCCAGACAAAATTCTTTTAGATGCTTACTGGCCATGACATATTCCATCCCATATAATCTTAGATGCCAACTGGCCATAACAGAGTCCATCCAAAAACTATCTAAGATGCCAACTGGCCATAACAGAGTCCATCCAAAAACTATCTAAGATGCCAACTGGCCATTACAGATTCCATCCAAAACTATCTAAGATGCCATTTTGCCATAACAGATTCCATCCAAAACAATCGTAGATCCCTATTGGCGATAACAGATACCAGCCAAAATAATTTTAGATTCCAACTTGCCATTACAGAGTCCATCCAAAATGATATTAGATGTCAACTTGCCATAACATATTCCAACCAAAATGATATCAAATGCAAACTGGCCGTAACATATTACATCCATATTAATCTAATGTGCAAACAGGGCTAACAGTTTTCATCCAAAATAAGCTAAGATACCAACTGACCATAAGCAATTCGATCCAAAATATGCTTAGATGCAAATTTGATCTTAGCTGACAACTGACCCGAACCAATTATATATAACATATAACTGAAACATGGTATATATACCATTTAATTACAGTGGACGTACACTGACTTGTAGTAGAACGGAACCTACATATTACTTCGACTTACCGATATGTTCGAGTGAACCCTCGATTTATGCTGGAAAGATTCATGTTTTTCAGATTCATAATTCATTTAAGAAATATATCTCAATTTGAGTGATATACCGGCTCGTATTGTTACGTGCCACCCATCTGGCCTGTCTGCTGGTAGGGTTGATAGGTTTTAAGCCACTTGGCGGAACGAAATAAAACGAGAGGCAAAGATAGACATTTCAGTTTCCTTTAATTCTGCTTGAGGTCACAATACACTAAATACATTCCTTCTTTGTTTCCATGTAAATCGACCAACGTCAGTCATCAATTGTCACACTTTCTAAGCATTTCCCATACAGAACACCACATATCATTGAAAAGAGTTACCTCTTAGCTTTAAAACAATCCAAAGAAAATGTGGGGTCATGTATTATGCAAGAAAGAACTCACCAGGCGAAAATGGTTACCGTCATTTTCGACAAAAAAGGTCCCGGACAAACCGGTGTTTAGCATTCTCTACTTTCACTTTCAGACAAGGTCAAACAAATAAAAGTGATCAAATCAATCATTTCCAGTGCATCCTATACACATTCGCAATGCATTTAAACTCATTGTCATATATTCAATACATACTGGTGATGGTATACACTCATTTCTACACAAACAACGGTTTATTTAGGGACTTCTGCGAGGTAGCGTTCTGGGTCGATGACTCAGCAGAAACATTCCCACAATGCACCGTAACAATGGCAACTTCCTGCAGTGTAAACAATAAAGCGTGGCGGACGTTTACGTAGTTCCAGCGCTAAGGAAGAACAAAATCAGACTTCACTGACTGTTAAAAGGTATTGTTCAGATTGAATTTAACCGTTTGCTTATGGTCAAAGGGAAGCAATTCATTTTACATAGGCGACCATTGTAGCGTTATGGGTTATGGGTCTTTCCCAACATCTCAATGGAGCCACAAACCTGTATTAAATCAAAGTCCATTCTTATATCTACCATTACAGCACCAGAAACTCAGGGCTCATGCTACCATTTTTTTAGCTATGACGTCAAATGCTAGGTCACCCTTATCCCGCACTGAATTTCACTCTAAATTTCAGACAATACAGGATGTTCTAAAAAATACTCTGAAGGTGTCAATACAGTCAAAAGCAGACCAGGGTTTGGTTACAAATCACTCACAGGATAATATAGTTTTCAAAAAAAGAATTCAACTTTCAGCAAAATCATTATTGTCCAATGGGTGACAATTTCAGTCTTACATATTCATCTGAAATCCCCTGGACAAAATTGTCTTCCCGGCAAGCTGATCCGATTCACCTCCCTTTGACCTAAAGTGAACGGGTTTTTTCGACCAACCGCATAACAAAACCATTTTAGTATACGAATGATTAATGCAGATAAGTGTTCAAAGTTTTCGGTTGATTTTGTCCAATGGTTAGCAAAATATAGCAATTACCCTTTACACTGTACTGTGTTCTTTTCTGACATATTGATAGCATTCTTTATTTATGATTGAATGTTTTCAGCGTTTAATTTGTGTCTTGTTTTATCATGCTGAAAAGTATTTTATGATGGCTTTCTCTTTGAATGAGTTTGTTCAACATGTCAATGTGTATATTTTATATAACATTTAAATCTATTCAATTTTAATTACCTTTTAAAGACATGATCTCCCATTTTTCGCTTGAAAAAACAATATTTAGATGATATTTCTCACTTAAAATGCTGTTTTGGAATTATTTTGATTCACAAAGAAGTTGAACTGTTTCATTGTACTAAATAACACTGTAATAGCCCAGATATACAGTACTCAACACCTTGATGTTGTCTATTCTATGACAAAGAAAGTAAAGGGTGCAGAGTCAAAATTACATGAATGTGACAATATTAGAGTGCTTTGGTGTAAGAATTATGAAAGCAGAGGTGGCTTCTTTTACATCAATGACTCAGTAAATAGTTAAGAAGCCTCTAGGATTAATTAAAGCATTTGAAACACAGAAATATGGGAACAAAACCCTTTTTCTTAGCAAAATTAGGCCTAAAACACTTAATTCTGGTTGGTTTTTCTGCAACGACACGAGAAAAGGGGTCTTTGGATAGGTGAAAATTGTGTGGTACTAGTGCATTTCTATTGCCTGACAGAGCACCCAATAATTTGCAGTCATTGAAATTGTACCGAGGATTTGAAGGGTACAGATTTCGATCTAAAAAAACCATCTGTGGATCTAGATTTGTCGCAGATGTCCGAAAGCCCCCTTTTTCCTGCCACAGAAGTTCAAAAACAATGATCGTTATGCTCCAATAAAGAAATGTGAGGCATTTCCACTTGAAAAGAGTTCAATGTGACATCATAATGCTACAATTAGATGAAAAACATGCCATTTTATCGGTTTCAATACAAATGAAAGGGAGGTAACTTTTAAAGTATTTGTGTCTACATACAAATCTGAAGCTTTTGGGGATTTACAGCACTCTATATGATAGACTGAAGTTGTTTAAAGATTTATTTGCATGTGTTTCCATCACTTCTGATCAAGGCGATGTTCAAAATAGACAAAAACCCAGGTTTTAGTAAAAAATAAAACAATGCGAACAAGAAAATACTGCTCATTCAGAGGAATTTAGCCCCTTTTCCCAAAATGTTCTGACAGGTGATCTGCTGGAGGTGCAAGAAATTGAAGGTTTGTGAGAGAAAGGTTATGTACCTGGCAAATATGTTGTTGAATATGTGGCTGGGTTGACATCCCAAAAGTCCCAGGTTATCATTATAGCATTCTAACCCAAGCCTGACAGAGAACAACAAAAACAATAACATTGATCTAACCCCTACTTACTTAATCTGAGCCTCTTGGAACTTTCTGGGGGTTGGTTTCTGTCATTTTTCCCAGCATTTTATTGCTGACAGATTAAATTAGCTTGTCTGAAAATTTCGTCTGTTTAGTATGAGTACAACGGACTAAAATGAGCAAAAAGGGGTGAAAACCTATTAAAAATGAAGGCCTGTTTAGGTCAAAGGGAAGCAATTCATTTTACATAGGCGACCATTGTAGCGTTATGGGTTATGGGTCTTTCCCAACATCTCAATGGAGCCACAAACCTGTATTAAATCAAAGTCCATTCTTATATCTACCATTACAGCACCAGAAACTCAGGGCTCATGCTACCATTTTTTTAGCTATGACGTCAAATGCTAGGTCACCCTTATCCCGCACTGAATTTCACTCTAAATTTCAGACAATACAGGATGTTCTAAAAAATACTCTGAAGGTCAATACAGTCAAAAGCAGACCAGGGTTTGGTTACAAATCACTCACAGGATAATATAGTTTTCAAAAAAAGAATTCAACTTTCAGCAAAATCATTATTGTCCAATGGGTGACAATTTCAGTCTTACAAATTCATCTGAAATCCCCTGGACAAAATTGTCTTCCCGGCAAGCTGATCCGATTTACCTCCCTTTGACATAAATACTAGTAAGTTTTCCCAAGACCGCAACTATAATTAACATGAAAGTAATGGGAATTCGCGGATGCATGTGACTCGACCTCATTTCGCTAATATCCAAGTAAACAACGTTGGAACTGGATACAGTCAACGATCAATGATAAGCTGCTTACATTGGAGACATATATCGACAGACATGATTGAACTGTATATGTCAGATGGCCCGTGACTCAAACTGGGTCATCTGCACATTAGAAATGTGGTGTCTGTCAAATACAACAACGACTAAAGGATGCACAGATGGGATATTCCACGGCCTGTCGCAACAACGGGTGAGTACCCTTAACAATAACATGATTAATAAGTACGATTACACAAATAAAACAACTCACACAATAGCATACCGTATGGTACTTATCGCTGATACACTTATTGTATTGTACCCTTTAAGATTCACGACTTAAGATGATCGCTGTAAATCAATGGGGTGATAGTTCTTATCCCTCGCATTGAGTGATACAACTGTTTCCGCAATGTTTTACCATGCTGATAATAATGCTTTGACTTGGTGCAGGCTAGCACCCGCGATTTTGCAATTTTTTGAGGAAGCGCTTACGCGCTTCATGGATTTGCAAAATGGCAGCCGAGCGTTCATACTGCATGAACGCACGAAAAAGAACAGTCAATCCTAAAGTGAACACAGTAGAGCCTCCATTTACTATCTGATCTCACCAAACTTAGATAATAGTTAAATATTGATGAGAGCTTGGTTCCTTTCGCAAACCAGCCAGATCCGCCCATGCAAGACTGGATTATGGCCCTTGAAATTGTAAAACTTGCTATAACACAGCCTCTGAACACAAAAGAGCCTCCATTTACTATCCTATCTTCACCATACATACATGCTCTGGATTAAAAATGACCGAAAAACCATACCAGTAGAGCATAGGCCCTCATGGACCTCTTGTTATAGTTATATCACGACGTTTAATGTGCCTCAACCCTTTTTCTATGACAACGATTTATAACTAATCTACAAATGACATTATTCAAAATAATAAGTCGCCGAAGTAATGCAATGAAAATGTACATATATATATGGTATGAAGTACACCCATACACTTAATACAAAAGTTATTAAGAAAGTCCTATTACTTTTTGATCACTCTTCGTAAGCTGTACGTTTGATCTATTTATTCTGAGACTATTGTAATGCAAAACAAAATGTACATATGGTATGCAGTTCACCAATACACTTTAATACAAAAGTTACTATAAAAGTATTTTTACTTTTTGAATCACCCTTCGTAAGCTACCAATACTTCTGATCTATTTATTCTGACACTATTGTATCAGTCATAAAGCTAAACTCACACTCCTGGGCGCATAGGAAGTAAAGTCATTATTACCATGTTTAAATTATATAGTATGATCAGGTCAGATATCGAACCCGCGACCTTCTGCACCGGAGGCAGACTGCATGCCACTTAACCACTGAGGCGGACGTTTTATGTACGTGTAATTCCCAGCCTACAATTTGTTTGTTTAACCAAGGGATCATGAATTGATTTTTTGTTGCCGTGATATAACTGAAATGGTGTTGAAAAAGGCGTGTGTCTTCTTAACACCAAATAAAAAAAATAACTATTTCTTCATACTGTGCAGATTGTTTAAGCAAGGGATATAACTGAAATGGTGATGAAAAAGGCTTGTGTCTTCTTAACTCCAAATAAAAAGAATAACTATTTCTTCATACTGTGCAGATTGTTTAACCAAGGGATATAACTGAAATGGTGTTGAAAAAGGCTTGTGTCTTCTTAACACCAAATAAAAAGAATCACTATTTCTTCATACTGTGCAGATTGTTTAACCAAGAGATATAACTGAAATGGTGTTGAAAAAGGCTTATGTCTTCTTAACTCCAAATAAACAGATTAACTATTTCTTTTATGTGTGATATAACTGAAATTAAATGAGAGTCAACATCCTCCTATATCATTAGGTCTTTAATTAAGGATGACTGATACCTGAAATATACATGTAATATACATATACAGTAAATGAGTAATGATTAGTTATCTCCTCCCCCCGGGGACAAGTTTTTTAGGATAAAGAAAACTTAAAACAAATTATGACTAGTCCATAAGTCCATCTTAATTAAATGGTCTGTCAGCCTACTGTCAACATAGATAACTGAAAACGTGTAGTCACATCACTGATTGTAAATTAAAAGTCTCGAAAAACCACTAAGCATGTTTGTTATACACACTCCAATATAAGTCTCTGAAATCACTAGACATGTCTTATTATTGTTCATTCATCGGAGTATCTGGTTAAACCCTGTTTCGGCGTCTAGGTCTGCTTGAAGTCAATAGTTCTTTTTCCCCAGCGTTATTGTGAGGCTGAAGGCGGGAAAGAGCACGTGGCATCCGGGTTATGGTAGGCCCATTTGGTCCAGGACTGTGGTGTAATGATTGGTCCAAATCGAGTTGTCGAGGCAGTTGAATCGTCTGATTTTCCAGTTCCAGTGTAGGGGATTCAATCGCCGGGACTGGCGGGTTTTGGCTACTTGGTGGCGATGACGGAATGAAAGGCGGTGGCACCTTTGGCAGTGAAGCCTTTGAGGGAGCTTGAGAATTTGAGATCACTTCCTCAGATTGAGCCATAGTGGGAACCAACAATGTTCCTTTTTCAGGGGTATTTTGAAAAGGAGTGAACTTTCGAAGATGCTGGCGGTTGCGGATAGTAACACGGCCTGTGCCATCTACACGGACAACATACTGGTGGTACTGGCGTGCTTCAACAACGGTTCCAGTCCGTTCCCATCTCCTTGGGTGGTTCCCCATTAAATTTTGTTTGTAGACATGATCTCCAACCTGCAATGGTGGCAAGCGGTGAGTGTGTTCATTCCAACGTTCATGTTCCCTTGAATGCCGTCTGGCAAGTGCCATTTCTCGATGGGACATCAACTCAGTCCATGTTTCGTGAGGAGAATATCTACCCATCAGTATGGGAATAGCATCACGAATGGGTCGTCCAAAAAGGTTCAATGCTGTGGATGCTTTTGTCTCTGGGTCAACAGAGTTTCTATACATTAGTAATGCTCTCTGGAATTTATCTACATCAAGTGATCCAGTTGCCGTAATATTGTCCATGAGCATGCGTTTTATCGTCTTTACAGCCATCCCAGCCCTGCAGTTAGCGTGAGGGTTTGCAACTGATGTAAGCCTATGACGAACCCCCCACGCATTTAAGAACTCCTGTGTCTTCCCTGCTGTGAACTGTGGACCTCCATCAGACGTCAACTCTTCTGGGATGCCAAACGTCACAAATGTCTCCCGTAATCTCTTAACAAGGCCTTCTGCACCTAATTCTGACTTGTATACCATAGGCCAGTTTACATACCTGTCAACAATGACTACGTAGTCCTTACTGTTGTATGTGAAGTAGTCACTGCAAATCATCTGGAACGGATAGTCTGGTGGTGTTATGTCGGATGGCGGCTGCATCGGGTTTGACTTGGCCATCCGATGGCAGTGAGTACACTGGTCCCTCACCCTGGCAATATCTACTGTGATATCCGGCCAATAAACAGAGTCCATGGCCCTCGCACGCATTGCAGTGACTCCTTGGTGGGCTGCATGGAGAGCATTGAGTACTGGCTTGCGAAGAGCAGATGGGATAACAATTCGCTGGCCCATGAGAACTACACCATCCACGGTGCATAGACTTGCTGCGAAGCGATGGTAAGGACGCAAGTCTGACGGGAGCTCCTTGCAGTCCTCCGGAAACCCAGCCTCCAGTTGGTTGATGAGATTGGTAAATGTAGTATCCGATGATGTGGCCTCACATACCATGTCCCAAGTAACAACTGTGATAATGGCATTCAAAGCACTAGTGGCAGCAGCAACTGTGGAACTGTCCCTAGCTGTATCATTATCCTCTGTATGTAGGCATAAACTGATGACCACATCATGGTAATGAGTGGACATGCTTACAAGGGACTCCAGTTCTGGTGCTTCACCAGGTAGGTGTAGACGATCAGGTGGGCCAACCGGGTGTCTTGAGGCTGCATCCGGGCCAAGGTTCTTTTTGCCAGACACATGTACGATTGTGAACCTGTACCCTAGTGTTTTCTCTTTCAGGTTTAGGAGTCTTCTGTTGTCAATGTCTGTGAGTGACCGGTCATTCAAAATCTGGAGTAATGGTTTATGATCAGTGGCGACAATGAGGTCTTTGCACCCTAGAACATAGTAGCGAGTTTGGTGGAGTGCATACACAACAGCTAATGCCTCACCTTCAATAGGCGCATACCTGCTTTCCGCCGGATGTGTGAATCTACTGCCAACTAGACATAGTTTCCAGCCATCGTTACAACAAGTAGGAGTTTTACTTGCACACTGACAGTACTTCTGCATCAAGAGAAATCCAATTCCGTCAACAGACCAGTCGGTGGCCAGGCAAGTCATACGAGTAGGGTCAAACAGGCGTACACCTTCCTTCATCTCCTGTACAATGATCTCTTTGGATTCGTGAAATAATTTATCAAGCTCATCTGTCCAGCAGAACATGGTGGACGGTTTTAGAAGGGCACGAAACGGTCTCATCTGTCTAGCCATGGCAAATGCATATGCTCCCTGGTTTATTAACCCGAACCAAGCTCTCGCACCAGTAATGTCAGTTGGTGTAGGGAAGTTTCTAATAGCATCTAGGAACTTGGTACTAGGTCGTATGTTTGTTGAGGTGATTGTAAGTCCTGCAAAATCTACAGTGTCCAGGGCAAATTGGAACTTCTTCGGGTTCAGAGTGATGCCGTTGCAAGCACACAGGTTGAGCCATTCACATGCTTGATAAAATGCTGCTTCAACGGAGTTTGCCCACATACATGTATCGTCCACACATTTAACCTTGTCCTTGAAGTTTGATATGATAGCATCGAAGCGTTGGTTATAAGCATCACCACTGGCCATAAATCCCTGTGGAGCAACCTTGTATCTGTAGCGCCCCCATGGTGTAATAAATGTTGTGAAATGGCGATATTCTTCACGAATAGGCACTGAGTGGTACCTATTCCAGGCGTCTGTCACTGTTTTTTTCATGCCCTGAGGGACGCGGTCAGCCAGATGAAATGGGTTTGGAACGTGATGGGTTTGACGGACAGAATGGCGATTTTTTGGTTGTAGGTCTACAGTTCGCCTTGGAGTGCCGTCAGATTTGCCGGTTACCACCATCCTGGAGCACCATGTCGTAGGTGTGTTTTGACTGACTTGTTCGAGTACGCCAATCCGAACATCCCTCTCTAAATCGGCATAAACTTGGTCTTGCCAATGGATTGGAACAAGTGCCGGCTTGTGGACAGCTACTGGTGTGGCATTAGGATCAACATAGAGTTGGAGAGGCTCGCACTTCATAAGCGGCAAAGGCTGATGTTCGCAGACATTAAATGTTGTGGCACCATAGTAATCAAGAAGCCACTTTTTCAGAGTATCAACATTTTCTTCTGTGGCAATCAACCCCGGTGGTAAACTTGTGGGAATTGGGGGTGGAGTAGCTTGTCTTCTAGGGCAAGAGCAGGTGGCTTCGGTGTTTTCCATTGAGGCGACAACGTTTGGAGATATACCGGCTGGAACATTAGGGAACTTAGTGTGAATAATTCCCAGAGAGACAAGTGCTTCCCTGCAAAGGAAAGCTTTTTCCATGGCATCAGAGACATAACACAACAAGCGTGTTGACTTGGTGGGTCCGGGACTGTCTATGGCTGTAACGTTAACTGCAATCCCTCCAATTACACCAAGGTCTTCCTTAATGGCCCCACGCATTACAAGCTTGACAGGGAGGAGATCCTGTGCTGCTACTCCCAGGCTGTTTGCAGTTCGTAATGGTATAATTGAACTTTGGCACCCTGTATCAGCCACCATGGACATAGTGATTGTCTTAAGTTTGGAGGTATCTTGGATGGGGTGTCCGAATGATGCATGGTCCTCAGGCAGGGGGGACATGCTTACCAATAGCATTGGGTGGGGTTTTGAAGGTCGAGCCACCCACGTTCCATCAAATATATAATGTTCAAGACATGCCACATGGTTTTCCTGCTCTGATGTGGAGCACAACTGGTCATAGACATAGCCAGCTTTGTCATGGTTTGTGTCTTTGTTCGATACCCAAGAGGCCCCTTGATTTTGTGGATTCCTTTGGCCCTTACCCTGAGGGCAGACTCGAGAGGATGAATCGCGATGGCCCCAAGCTCCACAGGCAGTACACCTGCTACACGATTTGGTGAAATGGCCTTTCACTGTGCATTTTGCACATGTAAATGTCCAGGCTTCGCAGTATTTGGACCTTGCCTTTCGGTCGTTTTTCTGTCCATGAGTGGGACCACCACATGCTCAGCATTTCAGTCCAGGTGCTGGGGGTGGTTTGGAGTTATGACGAGCAGCACAAATTGCACCAGTTGAGTCTCCTACTGCACTCCTAGTCACTTTACCCTGCTCCTTCTGGGCAATAAACGACACAGTTTCTTCTAGTGTTCTGTCTGTTTTTGGGTCGCCCAGTAAATCAGACATGATTTCTAGGTCCGCAATACCCCTCATAAGATTGTCCTTAATGATTTCGTCACTATAATCAAATAAGTGTGCGCAACCTGGTTCTTTGCAGATGGCTCTATAATTGCAGAGTGAGGCCTGGCCTCTGAGACTGGCCAAAAATGTCCTTATATTTGAACCAGGAGATTGAGTCATCCTGTTTAATTTAATGCGCTGGACAAGTGTGCTCTCGTCTTTGACAGCCAGCCTTTTGATTGCATTCAGAAGATCTGCCTCTGTCATGTTGGCAACATCTCCCTGAAGGTCACGCATAATGTCTGTACGAAGATCAGTGTCGCAGCAGTAGAATAGGGCAGTGGGCAAGACATTGTCAGCGATCGCCATTCCCACCTTATACATATTCCACTGCCTGGTGAATGCCGACCATTGGTCTGGATCACATCCTGTAGCTATGGTAGGTGGGTCCAATCTTAACTTATGCATTGTTGGTTGAGCCAGAGGTGGATGGACAGTTCTGTCATGAATCTGAAGAGCAGTGGTTAGGGCAGCTGCAAATGCTGCATCCAGGTCCTGGGATCTCCAATCACAGTCGTCTATAGGGCACCTTAGAAATGGCATGTTTATGAATTTCACTTCACAGTATGTGTCTCGTGATTATCTTGGAGAGAAGGATAAAATAATAAAAAACATTTGACGGATCATACGATGCATTCATGACTGCCAAAAACAGAGATCTTTAGAGATGGGTATCAGTCATAAATGAGAGTCAACATCCTCCTATATCATTAGGTCTTTAATTAAGGATGACTGATACCTGAAATATACATGTAATATACATATACAGTAAATGAGTAATGAGAGTTAGAAATGGTGTTGAAAAAGGATTGCGTCTTCTTAACACCAAATCAAAGTAATAACTATTTCTTTTATGTGTGATCATGATCAATCGATTTGAGCTTAACCCTTTCCCTCATACGACAATTCTGCAGCAAACGACTTTGAACATATTTTGTAAAAAAATAGAAAATCTCTATAATTGAATGGATAACCTAAAAGTGGAAAACATTGTGGCAAAAGAAGAAGTCGTTTTGAGGAAAAGGGTTAAGGCTGTTTTCAGCATTTGTTTAACTATATCACGACGGTCATTTATGTTTACTTCAAAGTACATTTTACGTTCGATATCATGTTACCACCTCAGTGTTGTAGTAGTAGAGCGTCCGCCTTGGGTGTGGGAGGTCACGTGTTTGATTACGGGCCGGGTCATACCACACACTTTAAAAATGGTAGTAATAGCTGCCCTCTGCCAGTGAGTCATAATGCTAGCACCGCCACCTTTAACGCCAAGGAGGGCAGTCATTTCTACCATTTTTAAAGTCTTCGGTATGACTCAACTGGGGATCGAACCCAAGACCTCTCGCAGATGCTCTTCCACTACATAACCGAGGTGGTTACTTAAAGATTTGGTTCATAATAACTGGCTGTCTCGTTAACATTTTGTTTGCTACACTGTGTCCAAAGGGCGCCACCAACATCATTAGTGTACACCTGATCGGATAACGTTATGGTAGGGGCAGGTAACACTATACAGTATAGGGACAGACATACACTAATTATGGCGGAGCTCTTTGGAAATGGTGTAATAATAAACAGGCTATAGAGAAAATCTTTTTTGTAGATTAACCTGAATAAAGTTTGATTTCAGACATCAAGTTGTAATGGTCTATTATATGAGTTAACGTAAATCAGTTGTATTTTTACGTATTTACTACTTATGTATGAAATATGAAAGCGATATATTAGGGATGGTGACTACTCTTCATTGTCGGTTCATGTCAGATCTGTACTAATGTACTAAAGTACGCAGGGTACAAGACAATCTCATTAAAATCATCTCCTATTAACGCTACGCATAGGATCTGAGGACAACCAATAGAGGGTCACGTTCAGACACCTTTCCGCCAACCAATCAGAACTTTGCTTTCCCGTTTTTGAAAGTGAAAGTAAAAGTCTATATTTACCAAAAAAAATATATATTTAGCATGGGGTCCCAATTTTTGCATAGTGATTTACACGCATGTATAGTTCTTATGACGACCGCATCATGGCTACAAATGCAGAAATGAAGCAAAACACCGATACAGTCTTTTCCTGACCATACAGCATCCAAAATTGTTCTTTGCTCTCGTTTTAAATAGTCTATTTTAAATTTGCTCAACTTCATCAATTGACGCCATTTTGAAGGTTAAGCCAAACGTTTGTTGAAACGAGTCCTCTGATTGGTTCAAATTAAAATAGCTTGGTGGATCTAAAAAATAGCGATATTGGAGATCCGATAAAACAAGAAGATAAATTCGAATGGATCGCCATCAGATCTTATATTTGGTCAGATCGTGTACTTTAGTCAGATTGGGTACAAGACTTCATAGTCGGTTTATGCCAGATGTACTAAATTACTATAGAACGCCGGGTACCAGACTTCATTGTTGGTTCATGCCAGATGTACTCATTTATTATAGTTAGCTGTGTACCAAACTTCATGGTGATTAGCTAATTTAATAAAGTACGTCTGGAACCAGACCACATTATTGGTTCATTCCTGACTTACTAATTTACTATAGTACGCCGGATACCAGACCACATATTTTTCATTCCTGACATAATAATTTACTATAGTACGCCGGATACCAGACTTCATTGTTGGTTCATTCCTGACATACTAATTTACTATAGTAAGCCGGATACCAGACCACATTATTGGTTCATTCCTGACATACTAATTTACCATAGTACACCGGATACCAGACCACATGATTGGTTCATTCCTGACTTACTAATTTACTATAGTATGCGGATACCAGACCACATTATTTTTTCATTCCTGACATAATAATTTACTATAGTACGCCGGATACCAGACTTCATTGTTGGTTCATTCCTGACATACTAATTTACTATAGTACGCCGGATACCAGACCACATTATTGGTTCATTCCTGGCATACTAATTTACCTAAGTACACCGGATACCAGACCACATGATTGGTTCATTCCTGACATACTAATTTACTATAGTACGCCGGATACCAGACTACATGATTGGTTCATTCCTGACGTACTAATTTACTAAAGTACGCCGGATACCAGACTACATTGTCGGTTCATGCCATATGTACTAATTGACTATAGTACGCCGGATACCAGACCACATTATTGGTTCATTCCTATTGACTATAGTACGCTGGGTAACACACTACATTGTCGGTTCATGCCAGATGTACTAATTGACTATAGTACGCCGGATACTAGACTCCATTGTCGGTTCATGCAAGATGTACTAATTTACTATAGTACGATGGGTACCAGACTACATTGTCGGTTCCAATCTCCTATCGCAGAGTGACCGTTCCTTACACTCACTATCATCTCTGCAAAAGGCTCAATGTCAAGATTCTTGACGAAACATGATAACTGTATTTTAATTGACTCAGTTGTCACTGATGTAAGCACTAACCTTTACACTTGTGACAGGATCTTTTTCGAACTTTGCTAATCAAAAACAAAATATTTATTTAGCAAAAAGCTACGGACTACTTTTCGGTAGTTTTACACATTTAAAGATTAATACATCTGTTATGTAGGTCACTTATATATATAGATGTAAACAAAAACAAACACAAATGAAGCTGAACATTGACGACAACATCAGTATATGGCCATGATCACGTGACTAAAAAGTTACGTGAAACCCAAAAGTAGTTTGAGCCTGTGACAGAGGTAAATGTAATAAACCGATAGTGTAAGGGAGTGTGTCGGTTCATGCAAGATGTACTAACTTACCATAGTAACCCTGGTACCAGACTATATTGTCGGTTCATGCCAGATGTGCTAATTTACTAAAGTAAGCCGGCAACCAAACTGACTGTGAATACGTCCGTGTGTGCTATTTTTAGTCAATGAGTTGGAATATTTCGTGTGTAATGACGAAATCAGGATTTACATAGGTGGACAGTGTGATGGAGTATTTGACTGTTACGATGGGGAAGATGAAATCGACTGCTGTGAGTTATATAATGGATTGTTAAACCTTAACTCTTCCGCTGCCTAAGTAAGGCAATTAAAGGCTTTTGCAACCAATGCATATTCAAGTGAGTCACATCGAAACAAGTTGTTTCAACTGAAATCTGCATTATTTGACACTTAAACATTACATTAAATCAAATTTTCCGTTGGACAAAAAATGGAGTGGCCCAATTTTCAACATGAAAGAGTCGATTTTGTGACATTCGGCAGTGAAAGAGTTAAAATCAGTTATTATAATATGTAGAATGTTTTACATTAATTTTTTTTTATTTGTTTGGAATAGTTCAGTTTTAAATGTATAGGGTGAATTCGATAGAACACTTGATGCGTTGTAGTCAGATAAAATATACGTATAGCGAAGTATTTTGGTCTAATTGGTCACGGTTCGAACTG
The DNA here is from genome assembly GCA_031761405.1 of Serripes groenlandicus. Lineage (NCBI taxonomy): Eukaryota > Metazoa > Mollusca > Bivalvia > Cardiida > Cardiidae > Serripes > Serripes groenlandicus. The sequence continues at coordinate 22,115,686 of JASEVX010000014.1, forward strand.
GAATAACAGTGTAAACACTTACATAGAGTGTGTGAAAGATTGTCCGATTAGTTCAATCCAAGTATAACAGCAAACTTTACGTCTGGTTTCAATTAGATGAAGTCTGTGCTATTTAACAGATTTGGAAAGTAAACCAATGTTTGCTATCAACGAGGGGGAAGTACTCTCCGACAAGCCATGGATAGTGTTTCAATAAGTACGATCTTTATAGATTAACAGATTAAAGACAGAGAGAATCCAATCTCCCGTCGCGGAATGCTTTGGCTTATCCAGGTCGATACTTTATGCATAGTTCACACTGTTGGTTTTCTCGACAAACGGCTCATCATATGCTGTTTTGTGGAAAAATCTTGAAATATTTTGTGACGTATTAGCGAAAAGTTAAGTATCAGATCATACTGTGCAGATTGCTAATCTGGACCTAAACTGGTTGGTAATAGTTCAGTATCAAATCATACTGTGCAAATTGCTATTCTGGACTTAAACTGGTCACGAATAGTATCATCATACTGTGCAGATTACGAATTTGGTCCTAAACTGATTGCTAATAGTTCAGTATCAGATCATACTGTGCAGATTGCTAATCTAGACCTTAACTGATCGCTAATAGTTCAGTATCAGATCATACTGTGCAGATTGCTAATCTGGACCTAAACTGGTCGCGAAAAGTTCAGTATTAGATCATACTGTGTAGATTGCTTATCTGGACTTAAACTGGTCGCGAATAGTTCAGTATCAGATCATACTGTGTAGATTGTTAATCTGGACCTAAACTGGTCGCAAATAGTTCAGTATCAGATCATACTGTGTAGATTGTTAATCTGGACCTAAACTGGTCGCTAATAGTTCAGTATCAGATCATACTGTGCAGATTGCTAATCTGGACCTAAACTGATCGAGAATAGATGAGCATCAGATCATCACACTGTGTAGATTGCTAATCTAGACCTAAACTGGTCGCTAATAGTTCAGTATCAGACCATACTGTGCAGATTGATAATCTGGACCTAAACTAGTCGCTAATAGTTCAGTATCAGATCATATTGTGCATATATTGCTAATCTGGATCTAAACTGGTAGCTAATAGTTCAGTATCAGATCATACTGTGCAGATTGCTAAACTGGACCTAAACTGGTCGCTAATAGTTCAGTATCAGAAAATACTGTGCAGATTGCTAATCTGGACCTAAACTAGTAGCTAATAGTTCAGTATCAGATCATACTGTGCAGATTGCTAATCTGAACTTAAACTGGTCGCTAATAGTTCAGTATCGGCTCATACTGTGCAGTTTGTTAATCTGGAAATCAACTGGTCGCGAATAGTTCAGTATTAGATAATAATGTGCAGTTTGTTAATCTGGACATAAACTGGTCACTAATAGTTCAGTATCAGATCATACTGTGCAGATTGCTAAACTGGACCTAAACTGGTCGCTAATAGTTCAGTATCAGATCAAACTGTGCAGATTGCTAATCTGGACCTAAACTCGTAGATAATAGTTCAGTATCAGATCATACTGTGCAGATTGCTAATTTGAACTTAAACTGGTCGCTAATAGTTCAGTATCCGCTCATACTGTGCAGTTTGTTAATCTGGAAATAAACTGGTCGCGAATAGTTCAGTATCAGATAATAATGTGCAGTTTGTTAATCTGGACATAAACTGGTCACTAATAGTTCACTATCAGATCATACTGTGCAGTTTGCTAATCGAGAACTGGTTGAGTAACCAGGAAGCAAACGGTTATCAATTCATCAAGATTAATCAGGTAATTGCACAGAAAGAAAGTATGTATCGAAAGTTATACTGAACCCACAGTGATGTCAAAATGCACAGGGGGCGAAAGAAATGTGTTTCGGACTACGAATGGTACCGTAAACTTTGGCAATAATCCCCATTTATTATTTGATTGTGAATGTTATCCAGTTACAAACTCGCTGTATGGTTTTTAGTATCACTTTTCTAACAATCTAACTTTAGCAAAAACAACACCACATCTGCATTTAACAAAACAATTAATTATTTTTAGCTCACCTGTGCACGAAGTGCTCAAGGTGAGTTATTGTGATCGCCCTATGTCCGGCGTCCGGCGTCCGTCGTCCGTCAACATTTTCTCCTCTGTAACCGGTGGGTCAACTGGGATGAAACTTCACAGAAAGCATCCTCACAATGTCCTCACCAGAATTCCTTAACATTTTTGGGATCCATGCAGAATTCTGGTTGCCATGGCAACGAAACGAAAAAACTAGTGAAAACTTAAAAAATCTTCTTCTCCGAAAGTGTCAGGCCGATTTTCAAATAATTTTGTAGAAATGTTACTTAAGTGACCCACTTTCAGATTCCTTCAAGCCATGTTGATTGGTCGAAAAACATGGCCGCCAGGGGGGCGGGGCTATTTTGCCTTATATGGCTATAGTGAAAATTTAAAAAATCTTCTCCTCCGAAAGTGTCAGGCCGATTTTTAAATAATTTTGTAGAAATGTTTCCTGGATGACCTTCTATCAGATTCCTTCAAGCCATGTTGATTGGTCGAAAAACATGGCCGCCAGGGGGGGCGGGGCTATTTTGCCTTATATGGCTATAGTGAAAACTTAAAAAATCTTCTTCTCCGAAAGTGTCAGGCCGATTTTCAAATAATTTTGTAGAAATGTTCCTTAAGTGACCCACTTTCAGATTCCTTCAAGCCAATTTGATTGGTCAAAAAACATGGCCGCCAGTGGGCAGGGCTATTTTGCATTATATGGCTAAAGTGAAAACTTAAAAAATCTTCTCCTCCAAAAGTGTCTGGCCGCTTTTCAAATCATTTTGTAGAAATGTTCCTAGGGTGACCCTCTATCAGATTCCTTTAAGCCAAGTTGCTTGGTCGGAAACTATGGCTGCCAGGGGGTGGGGCTTATATAGCTAAAGTGAAAAAAAAAATCAGGTGAGCGATTCCAGGGCCATCATGGCCCTCATGTTCAGTGTTTAAAATGACACATTCGCTATGTAGACAATATCAAAATATACAATAAAAACAGGTGTTTCATCGGTATGTGGTAGAATTGCGTTATTTTTTGTTGGAATATTATGCGATTGTTAATTTTATCCACATTTACGAAAAACGCCGTTGATCTTGTCATGTCCTTGGTATAGATAAACATGTAATTGACCTATTTCAGATATCATGGTCTCGCGCCCAGACCTTATAACCCTGGAGTATCCATCAGTGACGCGGTAACCGGGTTCTGGAACCATGGAGCCCAGCTGGTGGACTTTGTGTCCTTCACCTTTTACAAAGCTAACATGAGCTACACAGATTACTTTCAGGGCGTGAATGACACCCAGTATATGACTCCGCACTTCGATTTAAGATGTAAGTACACATTTATATAGGAAATGGTTTATAAATCCCCATACATGGATTCAATTTATTTATTTATTGGGGTTTTACCCCGCTTTCAACATTATTTCAGTTATATAACTGGCTTTAACTGGAATAAAACCATTGATTTTTAGCTCCACTGGCTGAAGGCCAGTCGAGCTTATGTCATGGCGAATTGTCCGCCGTGCGTGAGTGCTTTTTCCTTTAAACAATTTCTTCTCCCTAACCACTTGGCCAATTTGGTTGAAACTTCATGGGAAGCATCCTCTCAATGTCCTCTACTAAATTCCTTCAAATATTTTTTATCCATTCGAAATTCTGGTTTCCATGGCAACCGAAAGAAAAAAATAGTGAGAACTTAAAAAATCTTCTTCTCCAAAAGTGTCAGGCCGATTTTCAAATAATTTTGTAGAAATGTTCCTTGGGTGACTCTTTATAAGATTCCTTCAAGAAATGTTGATTGGTTGAACAACATGGCCGCAAGAGGGCTCGGCTATTTTGCCTTATATTGCAATATTGAAAACTTAAAAAATATTCTTCTCCGAAAGTGTTCAGCTGATTTTCAAATAATTTTGTAGAAATGTTCATTGGGTGACCCTCTATCAGATTCTTTCAAGCCATGTTGATTGGTCTGAAAACATGGCCGCCAGAGGGCTCGGCTATTTTGCCTTATATGACCATAGTGAAAACTTAAAAAATCTTCTTCTCCGAAAGTGTTGAGCAGATTTTCAAATAATTTTGTAGAAATGTTCCTTAGGTGACCCTCTATCAGATTCCTTCAAGCCATGTTGATTGGTTAAAAAACATGGCCGCCAGAGAGCGGGCCTTATATGGCTAAAGAGAAAACTTAAAAAATCTTCTCCTCCAAAAGTGTCAGGCCGATTTTCAAATAATTTTGTAGAAATGTTCCTTGGGTGCCCTTGTATTAGACTCCATCAAGAAATGTTGATTGCTTGAAAAACATGGCCGCCAGGGGGTGGAGCTATTTTGCCTTATATGGCTATATTGAAAACTTAAAATATCCTCTCCTCCGAAAGTGTCAGGCTGATATTCAAATAATTTTGCAGAAACATTCCTTGGGTGACACACTACAAGATTCCGTTAAGCCATGGTGGTTGGTCAAAAACATGGCCACCAGGGGGCAGGGCTGTTTGGAGATTTTATTTTTCCCTTATGGACGTGGAGCGATACTGGCCCTCTTGGGCCTCTTGTTATCCCCTCGGTTACGAAGTAAGCGAGAAAGGGATATAATAACGGGACCGTCCGTATGTGTGTCCGTCCGTCCTTCCGTCCGTAACAAACCTTGTCATCACTCTACACTGACCATTCCTTGACCGATCTTTATAAAACTTATTATACAGTTAGTTTATGATAATATTTGAAGCCTATTGATTTTCAAGGTCATAGGTCAAAGGTCAAGCCCAAAATTGCACTTACACTATTTTCAGCTGTGGCAACCTTGTCACCACTCTACACTGACCATTACTTGACAGATTTTAACCAAACTGGGTATAAAGCTACTTAATGATAATATCTTGAAGCCTATTGATTTTCAAGGTCATAGGTCAAAGGTCAAGCTCAGAATTGGACTTACAATATTTTCAGCTGTGACAGCCTTGTCACCACTCTACACTGACCATTCCTTGACCGATCTTTATAAAACTTATTATACAGTTAGTTTATGATAATATTTAAAGCCTATTGATGTTCAAGGTCATAGGTCAAAGGGCAAGCCCAAAATTGCACTTACACTATTTTCAGCTGTGGCAACCTTGTCACCACTCTACACTGACCATTACTTGACAGATTTTAACCAAACTTGGTATACAGTTACTTAATGATAATATCTTGAAGCCTATTCATTTTCAAGGTCATAGGTCAAAGGTCAAACTCAAAATTGGACTTACAATATTTTCAGCTGTGGCAGCCTTGTCACAACTCTACACTGACCATTCATTGACCGATCTTAATAAAACTTATTATACAGTTAGTTTATGATATGTCTTGAAGCCTATTGGTTTTCAAGGTCATAGGTCAAAGGTCATGCCCAAAATTGAACTTGATTGAACTTACAATATATCTCAGCTGTGGCAACCTTGTCACCACTCTACACTGACCATTCCTTGACAGATCTTATCCAAACTTGGCATACAGTTAGTTTGTGACAATATTTTGAAGCCTATTGATTCAAGGTCATAGGTCAAAGATCGAAGTCAAAAATTGGACTTAAATATTTAGATCACAAGAGAACTCAATGTGATGATTGAAAGCCGAGGGGATGCATCCGCTTTGCGGTGCCCTTGTTCTTATTATAAAAATAAAATTAATAGACCACTGGTACATGAATACATCACTCGGATCACTGTAACCGAAGATATGTATGTTCCGCATTTTGGTTTCATGATACAGTTGAATACGATTGATTATATTTCGCGGTTGATAAGGCTTGACACATTTTAGTCCGCCTTAGGTTACAATACACCAAATAAATTCCTCCTTGTTTCCATGTAAATCGACCAGTTTCAGTCCTTAATTGTCACACTTTCTAAGCGTTTCTCATGTAGGGCACCAATATCATTGAAAAGAATCACCTCTATGCTTTAAAACAATCTAAAGAAAATGGGGGGCCATGCATGATGCAAGAAAGAACTCACCAGGTGAAAATGGTTATCGTCATTTTGGACCAAATCGGGATCGGACAAAAAAAAACGGAGTTTAGCATTTTTTACTTTCACTTCCCAGTGCATCCTATACACGTTTACAATTAGTTTAAACTCAATGTCATATATTCAATACATTCTGGTGATGGTATACACTCATTTCTACTCAAACAAAGCTTTATTTAGTGACTAGATCAGCATGACAGCGGATATATTTGGCGTAATTTGACCTGATACTGTATCGTTTTGCTTGTTTGATATATTTAACAAAAACTCATTTGATAGAGCCTCGCAATTTCTTTTGAATTGTGCTTGTTTGATAAATTTGAATACACTCACTTATCATGTTTCCATATTGTTAAGCTACAGTTTGCTTGCTTAATATGGCGATTCTTACATGTACATGAAAGCCCTGGTTCACTATGAGTCATTGACGTTTTTCAAAGAAACATTATATTTTTTATTGACCACGGATTGAATAGAACCGCTGAATTTGAAATTGTACAAGTACGATAATGTACCTTCGTTAATCTTCACATAATTTAACCGCCTCGGTGGTGTTGAAGAAGCGCTTACGTCCCAGGTGTGGGAGGTCACGAGCTCGATTTCCGGCCGAGTTATAACAACGCCTTTAAAATGTTAGTAATTTCTTCCCTCCGTGGCACTCAGGATAATTGGGTTAGTATTACGACTGACTCGCTGGTATCAGGATCAATGGGCTATAGGTTACTTACCCAGTAAACTCTGTGATACAACATAAAACGTGTTGAAATCTGCTTAAAACATCATACCAAATATTGCACAAGTCAATCAATTACATTCGTAGAACATTATTAGTAATGGGTGATGAAGCCAGGAAACATATATCGTTTGCTTAGTTGGTCGACCGATATATAATAAATCGGGTTGAACATGGCGTTAAACTTCTTTGTTAGAATTACAACAATCGCTTAATTCAACAGTCAACAAGGAGCATTGCCTGATAATCCATGATACAATTAAAAAACTGTTGAAAACGGCATTATAATTCCAATTAAATAGCTTATTTGTTTAAATTAATGTCCAGTCATGGAGCAATACTTGGTAATCCAAAATACAGTTGAAAAACTGTTGAAAACGGGAGATAAATTTCAATCATTCAGCTTATTCAGATAGACATTATTTTCCCAGCATTAGTCTCCGGAAAAAAGATAAAGAGCTGACAGATTGTTGAACAATTTGAACACTCTTGGTGTGAGATGGTTCAATATTCATTAGTCATTACGTGTTTGATGAAGAAAAACCTAACATCCTACGGGGCCAATGTAATATATACCGGATAATTAATTGCATATGCGCGATATTGGAATGTATTTTACCTAACGTGACTTTGTTGTGTTAAATTATCATATACTCATCATGGGCAATTTCTAACTTTTCATGCTGATAGTACGTTTTTGACAAGTTGCCATGATACTGTCACATAGCATTGCGTCTAAACATGGGCAATTATGTTTCCCATGTCTGAGGTGGAACTCGCTTATTAAAATGTTTCGTAAACGCTTATTAAAATGTGTCGTAAACTCTTATTAAAATGTGTCGTAAACACTTATAAAGATGTGTCCTAAACGCTTATGAAAATGTGTCGTAAACGCTTATTAAAATGTGTGTTAAGTTACAGAATAAGTTGAATAAACATGAAAGTTGTGTAATGGTGAAATGACTTTATGCTTCGCCTCGCCTCGGGTAACAGTATTTCCCTCATGTTGATGACAATACGTACTGTTACACTGTGAGCCATGCCATATTCATTGTATTATACCGTAAACAAATATAGTTAGTCATTTCACCATCACACAACTTTCAAGTTTATTCTGTAACTTATTCACTAACATTTGATTAAAGTCTAAAAATGTATAAAAGAACACACTGTCATAAATTATTGAAATATCATTTAAACAATGATACTTACTTAACAAAGAGTATTTTTGTCATGACTGTTTGTTTACATTTGAAGTCATTTTGTTACAAAAGTCCGTTGGAAAAGTTGTAAACACCTGAAAGTACAGTAACAGATTTAAAACACATTATCATAAATTCTTTCCATCTCAGACTTGGAAAACCAAAATTTTCTTTTGTTTTAAGATGCCCGTGCTATGTGAGACAGTTTGAAATTGCAAATGATGACTGTGTGAGAATTTAACACGACAACGTAACGTGAGGTATAATAATGAAATATGTCACACTAATTGAATACTTCCAAGTTTTAAAACATGTTGCACGTATGAGTTTTATCATATGGTTACGCCACATTAAAGTGACAAGTTTATCTGTCTTAACATGGACGTGACATCATCAAACAATAATTTACAAGTTATTATCACGTTTTGTCATTCGCCTAAATATATAATACACCATTTTAGTTGGGTGTCTATTCCAGTTATAAAAGAATTAAGCTATTTATGAAATTAACAACAGATAACTCTAAAATTAATTAACATGTGCAAGGTTTCTCTTACTGCATGACGTGTTTGATTTTGAGGAACCGAATACATGTATTGGCTATTTTTAACTTATATAGTTTTTGGCTTTGGAGAAAGTTAGCAGAAATCGCAAATCTTATAAACAACAAATATATTATAATACATAATGTAAGCTATAATTCATTAATAAGTTTAAATTATGTATTGTTATTATAGAGACTAACAGTTTCTGTTCTGATTGAGCATAAGCTTTGTTTAGCTTCTATAGGCCCATTTGGTAGTGTACACTATATTGAATCAGTTAGCCAATACAAAAAGCAAATACTTTTATATTTTTTAAAAAAGGTGATTTTCAGTTTTTCGAAGGCGATGTTTCACAGCCCTACGCCACTATCCACACTTTGATGTTTCACAGACCGTTCTATGCTATAAATGTCCGATTGGTTCCTGTTCCACCTGTGAAAAGGTTGTGCATCAAATTTGAATTGATGATATTATGGTATGTTTTGTTTGTTTTATTTGTTGTTACCTCCTTGTTAAAATAGTTGTTTATTGATATCACAAGGCCGAGCCCCAGTAGCTCAGTCGGTAGCGATGTGGGCTAACAATCCAGGGGTTGTGAGTTTGAATCCCAGCTCGGCCAACATTCTTTCCGACTTTTGACAAAAGTCACTGTGACATGCGCCATTAGTCTTTCACCAATAGGCTGTTTAACAGTCTATGAGGAAAATAAGCCAGCTGCTTGGAAAGTATGTTGTGTTGTATACTGATGTGGGAAAACCAGGAAATGCATGAGTAGGTGAACTGATCTCCGTGATATGACTGAAAAATTGTTAAGAACGGCGTTAAAGCCCAATCAATCAATTATTGATATCAGAGAGATAGCAGGCTTTGTTTGAATGGTGGTAATGCCGGTTTCAACCGTGTTCAGTTATATCACGCAGTTTCCTGGGTAATGTACCAGGACTACTTGTAGAATAGTGTTAATGCCGCTTTAAGCCGTGTTCAGTTATATCACGCAGTTTCCTGGGTTATGTACCAGGACTACTTGTAGAATGGTGGTAATGCCGCTTTAAACCGTGTTCAGTTATATCACGCAGTTTCCTGGGTAATGTACAAGTACTACTGGTCCATTTATCCTGACACCAGTCGTTATGCTTATCCCGCAACCATGAGCGCCCGTAGAGGCCATTACAACCATTTTTAGAGTATTTGGTATGACCTTGCCGTGAATAGAACCCTAGAGCTCCCGCACCAGAGGCGGACGCTCTACCACTACACAACCGAGGAGACATGCTAATCACTGGGCACCTTAAAGGATTGAAGTAGAGCCATTGCGTTTCATGGGCTAATTGCATATGCGTATTGTGTGGAATACCGTTGCAAGAAAGCCAGAACATATAGGGTTAGGTGAATTTGCAATCGTGACATAACTGAACAAACTATTGAAAACTGTGTTAAACTCCACAATCAATCAATCAATCATGTTAGTATCACAGTTTGACCTATTGACTTGCTTTGATTGGTTACGTTTATATATTTTAAGCCCCTCGTTCAATGAACTGTTTGGTCGACTCACACAAAATAACTGTAAACACTTCAACAACATTTGCCACGTTTGAGAGACCTACTAGCAGACACATAGTCACATCACGGACTGGCTGTCATGATGTGTGTATGACCCTGGACACTCGATGTAGCATATTCGAGCACTGACCTGACCATCAGCTGTGTCTCGTGTATAAATATAATGGTACTGCGAACTTGAGAATGGTCTTGGCGATGCAATAATGACATTAACTATACACTAACAACTCATTTCTGTATGGATGGTGAGTCGTTTTCTACTTATACAATACAATGTTTTGTACTCTACAATACACAACAATCATTGCGTAATAATTGAACAATAATGTGTTGGTCAAGTTTTTAACGCAGAACAACGCCGAAGGATAGAGCCTCAAGAAATATTTTTTTCATATTCACACAATTACCGTTTATTGTTTAATGTGTCAAAAATGTGTCTTTTTTTATATTTTCAATTCTATAGATCTTTTAAAATGTTGAAAATTGTTTTGATTTTGATTTTTAATTCTTTTATTTTGTTTATTTTCCCACATATAAGCTATAGACAGTTAAATAAACGATGGTCAAAGAAAGAAATAATACACCAATGGTGAGGAAATATTATACAATTATGGACTTTTCAGCTGTTATATACATGATGTGATATGCACCAAAAAAATCATTATTGACCTCGGCTATCGCCTCGGTCAATAATGTTTTTTTTTGTACATATCAACATCATGTATAACAGCTGAAAAGCCCATAGCTGTTTTATTATATAACTCTCAATTTACAACATAGTAATTCCGTAGCGTACGGATAAAGGCGAAGGATATTAATAGGCGGCTCATGGGATTCCCCGGTCTTCCCCTGTTACTATTTATAAAACGGGTGCATATCCGAAAAAACGGTGCATATCGCGAGACATTTTTTCTAAAAAGTTACTTTTTAGCCAATGAGAAATCGTCTATTTATAGGTTATATAATAATAATATATATTGATACCCAAAAGTTATCATAGAGGGAACGAGACATATTAGTATCCTCATTTTGAATACAAATCACGCTAAATCGCGTAAAGGAACGAGATTACAGTAGGTGCACGGAATCTGTAAACAAAACCTGCTGGGAGATGCCATGTTTTCATGATAAAAATGTGAAATAAGTCATAAAAATAACAATATGCAACCTCGGAGTCAGTCTTCCAAATGTCTTGCTTATAGTTTTACTTTTTCTATATATGTTTTCCCAATATATTCATATGTTTTCAAAAGGATAACATACTCACCATGAGCATTTCCCTTTGCGACAGTGATGTCAAAAGTCATCTACATGTGGGAAAAGGTTAAACAATGTCTCCTCCTAAACCACTTGGTCCATTGCAATGAACCTTCATAAGAATGTTCCTTAATGGTTGGTTGTCCTATTTACAACGAAAATGCATAATTTATGAAAATAGTGGCCTAATTTAAAAATTATTTGGCCCTATTGTTCCTTTGGTGAGCCTCTTCAAATATTGATTAAATTATTTCAATCCTGAAAAAAAAAAAAAAAAAATTTTTCCCTTGTAAATGCATTGAAAAATCTTCTTATGCTCATGTTTAACTTAGTAAATAGGTGATATGGTATAAAGGACATGGTTGCATAAGTCTAAACAGTAATTAGAATAAAAAAATGTTGAAAGATAACAATTCAATGTTAAGAAAAACATCATTTGTTAGGCATTTTTAAACCTACAATCACAGGCTTATTAGGAATTCCTTTTTTTGGTAAAGAAAATGAGGCATTAACCATTTGTGACTTTCTTTGAGGCCAATCATGAGAGTAAATTAAATGTGTTTAGCTACATTTTGAGACCTTATAGTTTTAACTGGTAAAACAACTGGTCTAGCCAGGAGTTCTGAGTTCAAATCTCAGTGGGGACAAAATGACACTGTAGCTAAATACATACAATTTAGTCAGTTAACTGACATTTATATTTGGTTTTAGCAAATTTAGGCACAGCATCCTCAATGTGAGCATTTGTGATAATCCTCCATCCATCATGCAATATCCACCAGCCAACATTTATCTAAACAACAGCTGCTTTAAAACATAACTACTTGAATTTTTTTAACTGAACGGCACAGAAATATTTGTTTGGTATCCTCTTTCAAAATGTTCAAAGGAATACATTCTGTGTTGAATTCTAGGTACTGCTGCATTAGACAAGAAGTAAAGTGACACAATGTTAAGGCATTCTCTTATTTCTGTATAATTTTACAGGAAAGTTCCTCATGTAACCCTCTATAAAAAATATTCAAATCATATTGATTGATTGAAAAATATTATCCTCAGGTGGCATGAGAAAAGGAAGAAGTTGCTCGTTAACTTTCAATTTCAAAGTTATAACACCAACACCGTTGCATTCATTTTCCTTTAATATGTGACCATCCATACAAGTATTCAAGTCATGATATGTATTACTTAATTGTTTCAAGATAATTTGGCTTACGAATTCATTATGTCGCCCTTTCCATGTCGTGGTTAAAGATCAATGCTGCCAGGCGACACCAGAAAGGAAGTAAAATAACAATTGACCTCTTATACTTATTGTTTGGAAAAAACTTTCTTTAATTCACACGCTACATAAATTGTTCAAAGGATATTGATAAGTTCAAAACAATGCTGAAATGTAGCATCAGAAAAATAGTAAAAGACAACTAAAAAAAGATCTATTGGCAGAAATGTTGATTTTTTTTCTCAAAATGTTGATGCATTAATCCAGAGACATAAACATATTGTATATGTTAATGCATTTATCATGGCTTTGGGGATATTCTCTCAAAGTTCATGGTGATACTCCGATCTGTACTTTTTTCAAGCTCCTAGGAAAATTACAAATTCACTGGTAAAAGTAATATTTGACATTCGGGAAGTAAATTGACTCAGCTTGAACTTGAACTCTCAACCCCTGGATTGACATCTCTATCAATTATTAATTTAGTAAAAAGTAAATGCGTTATTGCACAACAGCTTATCAATCTTTTGAGAAGGGGACTAAATATGTTGGGACTAAATGCACTTCCCGAAACTTTCAGAGGCTTAATTCATATGATTTTCTAATCGATAAAGTATAGAGGGTTCTCTACATTTTTAATAATATACACTCTACAGAGAATGGAACAGGCGTATCGGCTCTTTTCATAAAACCTTTTTAATTCATGTCCAATTTATTTTCTTTAAGTTTTAGACTTTATATGTAATCCCCATAAGATATTCCAAACATCGAACATGTATCCAGTGAGGACACTAATAACGAGCACAGCTCGTTATGAGGTTTAACCTTAATAAGGGGAAATTTCCTATATTCAGTATGGAAACAAAATTGGTGCAAAGATACTACGGCCCAGCTCACGAAATCCAAATGAAATTATATAGATCAAAGCAGGGAACCATGACCGACATTTATTCATATCCGGCTGACGTCACATCCGTCCAAATCAAGCTGGTTCCCGAGCTAACGCCAAAAACTTTTTTGTTTACAGTAAAGGCTGATAACCAGAACCTATCGGCTACGAGTCCCTTTGCTTTAGGTAAGAATGTTTATCTCTCTCGTTTTCGTAACATATATTAACACAGACAATATAATTTTGGCGTTCTTGTAGGTAAAGATATAAGATCTAGCTGTATTGTAAATCTGAATGTTTTGCATTCATTGACGGATATTCCTGGCGATGGGGTAACTGTCTGATCTAGGTCTAAGGATGCTCTTCGTGGTAAATTTGTTTCACTAGATCAATGAAAATGCTTCACAGACCTGCTCAAGTCGTCAGTCCTTCTGACAAAACTCCTTTGGACGGTCACAGATCGATGCAAAAAATGGTTGAACATACACCCTCTGACCAAATCAGAGACATGTATTTATGTCTCTGCCCAAATACACCAAACAATGTTCATGTGTGTGACAGACAACACATATAAGATGAAAGGTGGGATATTTTGCCATTAAACTGCAAAAGTTTCTTTTAAGTTCTCAATTCCTTTAGTCTAGATATCACTATTTGTTTCGTTAGTGATCCGGAACTCCCACGCTTACTGTATGATGTAATAAATAAATATGACCCTAAGTCCCTATGCATAAATATCACAAAAATAGCACATAAGAAAGTAAATCTATTTTTAGAAGTGTTCTTCGAAGTTCTGAAGTGCAGATTGTTTACACATTTAATGACGTAATATCTTACGTGTCTACTGCATGGCATCAACTTCATTTTTTAGTGGTGAACACATTTGTAATGTGGACAGTTTATTTAAGACTAATGGCTAATCAGTTAAAACTAACAGCTTTTTAGACTAAAAGAACCCAAGAAGAAACGTCCCCAGTGTATTCAAGAGACATATCGGGTGTCCAAAAAAAGGAATTTTGAACAAGTTTTCTAAAAGACTTGACTGGAGACACATATCCGTGGCCGAGACGGATTGATATGGGTATGCCTTGTGCTGTGTGTTTTGAACAAAATTTTAAAAAATGTTTTTACAAGTGATAAAAAGGATGTGATAATCGAAAATGAATCTTAACAATTAGGCACATTACATGTGAGGACGGTAGCCAGAAATCTCGACCCCATTATCGGTTTATATAGGTGTGAATGGATGATTTAACACACAAGTGTCATAAACGAAAGACTGATTATTGATACTTACTTACCTGTTGATTGATTATTTAAATGATCTTGATGTGTTCTAAATGGTTAATCTGCTGCAGACAACTTTGAAAACATTTGGTGAGAAAAGGAGAGTGTGTACATGACAGGTTGACGTCTGTCTAAGGTATAGTTATATTAATGAATTAGGAAGATTGTGAGAAAAGGAGGAAATGTCCTCTATCAAACAATTCTTCAAATCTTAAGAATACTTTGAAAACTATGATATAGGATAATTTATAACAATATTAAAACATACATCATTATTACATTAATTATTATCTAAATCAGGGTGACTATAATGTAATATAGTCACCCTGTCTAAATGTAGTGATTATACAACAAAAGAACCATCATCCATTCACACCTATATAAACTGGGGTCTAAATTGGGGTCGACTATATTCTTAGGAAATTGGGGTCGAGAATTCTGGAAGCCGTCAAGACCACAGGGATGCTTAAAAGAATCCACCCTGCAGCTAAACATCATTCAAGTAAGTATAAAAACATCTTGCAAAACAGTTGAATCTTAAGAATTGGAAAATGCACAATTGATTTTTATTCAAAAGCATTGTGAGAAGTATAATTGCATATTGTCAACAGTTTGACCTTTTATCACAATGCTTTCGAACATCATATGCTGTAAGGTCAAATGTCATCTTCATAAGATTAACACAAATGTAAGTCTCATCTGTATCATCAGTAATTATAAAAATCATAATATGTCAATTAAAATGTTGATTTATCTTTGATTGTCAACAATATCTGTATAAACCCCTCAATGGCTACTTTTTCTGAACACAAGTGGGGAATTGGTCCCTTTTCAAAAAATTATAGAAGCATCTTTGCCCAAATATACTCAAATGAAAAATGTATAAAAATACCAAAATACACCGGAATCCTCAAAGTCTACCTAATTCTTAAAAAAATGCTCCAAATATCTGTATCAGAATTCAGTGAAGATTGGGATTTTCCGCACAAATTGGGCGAGAACTGGTTGTATCTCCGGAACATTGAGCGTGATTAATATAAGATTAAAGCTTGTTTCACAATTGTAAAAAAATATAAGTTTAAAGTCATTGGTTTAAAGGAATAATCCAGATAAGACTGCACAGAGGTGCAAACTGGTCTAAAACAAAACTGGTTGCAGAACCCAAAGCTTCGCTTTTGACATAATTAATATACATGTATATTGTTTTCAATTCTGGTCTATTTTTTAAATATTAGGCTATTTAAAAGGAAAAAGGTATAAATAGTGTTTGTAATCTCATTCTTTAATTTATCATTTTATTTTATATAAAGCCACTTTTATTTGCAGTTATTGTCTGATGTCATTTATTAAAACAGCAATCAATCATATTCTGCATCAAGTTTTATTTTAAAACAGAATGGATTTAGAACATCCCATACAATCATGGAATAACAGTTCTGATGGCGAGTACTGGAGAGGAAATTCATATAAGCATTTAGTGATATACCCCTTGGTCATTGGTACCTGTCTGTACAATGAAAATATCATGCATCTTTGACTGTGGGGTAATATTCTTTCCTGCATACACATCAAAACAGTAAATGGATTGAGATCAACCTGTACAATCATAGAATCACAGCTGTTATGGCGATAATGGGAAAGGAAGTTCATATAGGCAGTTAGTGATATACCCGTTGGTCATTGGTGTCTGTCAAAACAATGAGAATTGCATGCATCCTTGACTGTGGGATATAACTTCCTGCATCAACATCAAACAAGGGAATATATTGAGAGAAACCGATTTACTGATGGAATTACAGCTGTTATGATGAGGACAGGAGAGGAACTTCAGCTGATTACATATAATACTAATGGATTCATACAAGGTAACCTTTATTAATGGATATTGTGAACAATCTACAGGCAACATTTTACAACATCCAATATGAATGAAAGTTTATCAGAAAATCATCTCCATCAAATCTTGGCCAAGTTATAGACTGGGTCCTGTGAGGTGAAAAACTAGGTTTCAATGTCAATTTGAAGGAACATATTGAAAACACTCTGGATGCCTTATTTTAAACTTAAGCATGTTGAAATGTTTTCAGAATAACTGTTTTGATGATATCTAGGCTAAGTTTAAATATATTCGGTCATAAACTAGGTCATGTTGGGTCATAAACTAAGTCACTCCACCAAATTGAAGTAAAATCTTGTTAGTCTAGAAACCACACTTTGCCTTCAGTAGCTTGAGGCTTTGTCAGAATGTTTGTCTTGACAATATCTAGACCTAGTAAGAATAAGGGTCATGGTGGGTCAAAAACTAGGTCACTAGACCAAATTGAAGGAACATTTTGTTAACACTCAGACATTTTGAATGCTGCATTTTTTATTTAAACATGTTAACATTTTGTCAGAATTGGTGTTTTGGTGAAATCTAGACTAAACTATAGGTCATGTTGGATAAAAACAACAATGAGGTCCAAAGAAAAACATTTCAGAAAAATATTGTAAACAGCTTCACCTCAAGGTTTGATTCAGCATCTTGAAACTTTGTAAGAATGTTCGCCTGATGATTATTGATATTTAGGCCAAGTTCAAATATTGGTCAAGTCTGTTTAATGTTAGCATGTTGAAACTTTGGCAGAATGGATGTTTTGAACATTGCTTTTAACCCAGAAACTATGTCACTAAGCCTAATTGAAGGAAAAACTTGTTTTCACTATTGTTTTTTTTTTTACCTTTCTGTATTGATTATGTTCATGTGATGAATTGAATGTTAAAATTGTTGAAGATTTGACTTTGCACCAACAGATAAAGTAGGAATAATGTACAACAGCGGTCTCAGTTCCGACAGCTTGAAACTGATTCCTATATCATGGTAGTCACATACCTACATGTTAGACCCATTATCGACGCTTTGCTCGTGATGAGGCTTTGACTTTTTCATATTATTTTCTGCTCATTAAAGTATATAGTATTTATTGCATTATTTTCTGATTAATAAAATACACTCTACAGTTTTATGTTGGGTCTCTGAAGTTTTCATCGAACTCTATTTATACGTGTACAATCCCCAAAATCCTGCTGCAATGGAGATACCGGTAAATACCACCAGTTGAAAATCGGTTTCTGTTTAGATATGTTTACGTCCAGTTATTTTTCAACAATCCTTCTATTATAGGAGTGCTTTGTCGCCAGGTTGGAACAAATGTAACACATTTGTACCCTGTCCGACAACATGCAGCAGCCTTTCGACGTATCTGCAACAAATGATTTTGACAATATTGTAGCCTAAATAAAAAGTTATCATAATGAGCAATCCATTCTGTTGCCACAATATGTTCGTTATAACGATTATATTTACTTATAAAGCATTTTCCTTTATTGTATCGGTGTTTTCAAAGACAGAAGTGGGACCCATGATTCATGATTTAACGCCATTTTAACAATTTTCAACCAAATCACGGAGACTAGTCACTCCTCGTGTATTTCAACGCTTTCTCACACCAGTTCTCCACAAAACAGTCTTTCAAAGCAACTGGCTGCCTTTTCACATGTATTGATAATGAATGACATGATGCGTATCGCATTGACTGTTGTCAAACGTCAGAAGGAATATTGACCGTGCTGGGGTCTGAACTTATAACCCTTGGGTTGGTTGACATCCCGCGTCAGTACCTGGGCTCGGTGTTGTTTGTGTGTAAAAAGGTTTATCACGATACTTAAACATTTTACTATCACTGCTGCCGAATGGGAAGATACATAGTAACATATGACTAAACATTCGTCAGAACACTGCTTAATGAGAGGATATATGAGCCTGTGTATGAGAAATGGTAAGATACATAATAACTAACATATGACGGAACATTCGTCAGAACACTGCTTAATGAGAGGATATATTAGTCCGTGTATGAGAAATGGTAAGATACATAATAACTAACATATGACGGAACATTCGTCAGAACACTGCTTAATGAGAGGATATATGAGCCCGTGTATGAGAAATGATAAGTTACAGAGTAACATATGACTGAACATTCGTCAGAGCACTGCTTAATGAGAGGATATAAGAGCCCGTGTATGATCAATGGTAAGATACATATTAACATATGACTGAACATTCGTCAGAACACTGCTTTATGAGAGGATATAAAAGCCCGTGTATGAGAAATGGTAAGATACTTTGTAACATATGACTGAACATTTGTCAGAACACTGCTTTATGAGAGGATATATGAGCCCGTGTATGAGAAATGGTAAGATACATAGTAACATATGACTGAATATTCGTCAGAACACTGCTTAATGAGAGGATATATCAGCCCGTGTATGAGAAATGGTAACATACATAGTAACATATGACTGAACATTCGTCAGAACACTACTTAATGAGAGGATATATGAGCCCGTGTATGAGAAATGTTAAAATACTTAGTAACATATGACAGAGCATTCTTCAGAACACTGCTTAATGAGAGGAAATATAAGCCCTTGTATGAGAAATGGTAAGATACATAGTAACATATGACTAAACATTCGTCAGAACACTGCTTAATGAGATGAAATATAAGCCCTTGTATGAGAAATGGTAAGATACATAGTAACATATGACTGAATATTCGTCAGAACACTGCTTAATGGGAGGATATAAGAGCCCTTGTATGAGAAATGGTAAGATACATAGTAACATATGACTAAACATTCGTCAGAACACTGCTTAATGAGAGGATATATGAGTCCGTGTATGAGATATGGTAAGTTACATAGTAACATATGACTGAACATTTGTCAGAACACTGCTTAATGAGAGAAAATATGAGCCCGTGTATGAGAAATGGTAAGTTACATAGTTACATATGACTGAACATTCGTCACAACACTGCTTAATGAGAGGATATATGAGCCCGTGTATGAGAAATGATAATACACATAGTAACATATGACTGAACATTTGTTAGAACACTGCTTAATGAGAGTAAATATGAGCCCGTGTATGAGAAATGGTAATAAACATAGTAACATATGACTGAACATTCGTCAGAACACTGCTTAATGAGAGTATATATGAGTCCGTGTATGAGATATTGTAAGTTACATAATAACATATGACTGAACATACGTTAGAACACTGCTTAATGAGAGGAAATATGAGCCCGTGTATGGTAAATGGTAATATACATAGTAACATATGACTGAACATTCGTCACAACACTGCTTAATGAGAGGATATATGAGCCCGTGTATGAGAAATGATAATACACATAGTAACATATGACTGAACATTTGTTAGAACACTGCTTAATGAGAGGAAAAATGAGCCCGTGTATGAGAAATGGTAAGTTACATAGTAACATATGACTAAACATTCTTCAGAACACTGCTTAATGAGAGGATATATGAGCCCGTGTATGAGAAATGGTAATATACATAGCTACATATGACTGAACATTCGTCAGAACACTATTAATGAGAGGATATATAAGCCCGTGTATGAGAAATGGCAAGTTACATAGTAACATATGACTGAACATTCGTCAGAACACTGCTTAATGAGAGGATATATGAGCCCGTGTATGAGAAATGGTAAGATACATAGTAACATATGACTAAACATTCGTCAGAAGACTGCTTAATGAGAGGATATATGAGCCCGTGTATGAGAAATAGTAAGATACATAGGAACACATGACTAAACATTCGTCAGAACACTACTTAATGAGAGGATATATGAGCCCGTGTATGAGAAATGGTAAGATACATAGTAACATATGACTAAACATTCGTATGAAGACTGCTTAATGAGAGGATATATGATTCCGTGTATGAGAAATGGTAAGATACATATTAACATATGACTGAACATTCGTCAGAAGACTGCTTAATGAGAGGATATATGAGCCCGTGTATGAGAAATGGTAAGTTACATAGTAACATATGACTGAACATTCGTCAGAACACTGCTTAATGAGAGGATATATGAGCCCGTGTATGAGAAATGGTAATATACATAGTAACATATGACTAAACATTCGTCAGAACACTGCTTAATGAGAGGATATATGAGTCCGTGTATGAGAAATGGTAAGATACATAGTAACACATGACTAAACATTCGTCAGAACGCTGCTTAATGAGAGGATATATGAGCCCTTGTATGATAAATGGTAAGATACATAGTAACATATGACTGAACATTCGTCAGAAGACTGCTTAATGAGAGGATATATGATTCTGTGTATGAGAAATGGTAAGATACATATTAACATATGACTAAACATTCGTCAGAAGACTGCTTAATGAGAGGATATATGAGCCCTTGTATGATAAATGGTAAGATACATAGTAACATATGACTGAACATTCGTCAGAAGACTGCTTAATGAGAGGATATATGATTCCGTGTATGAGAAATGGTAAGATACATAGTAACATATGACTGAACATTCGTCAGAACACTGCTTAATGAGAGGATATATGAGCCCGTGTATGAGAAATGGTAATATACATAGTAACATATGACTGAACATTCGTCAGAACACTGCTTAATGAGAGGAAATATGAGCCCGTGTATGAGAAATGGTAAGATACATAGTAACATATGACTAAACATTCGTCAGAAGACTGCTTAATGAGAGGATATATGAGCCCGTGTATGAGAAATGGTAATATACATAGTAACATATGACTGAACATTTGTCAGACACTGCTTTATGAGAGGATATATGAGCCCGTGTATGAGAAATGGTAATATATATTGTAACATATGACTAAAGATTCGTCATAACACTGCTTAAAGGGAGGATATAAGAGCCCGTGTATGAGAAATGGTAAAATACATCGTAACATATGACTGAACATTCGTCAGAACACTACTTAATGAGAGGATATATGAGCCCGTGTATGAGAAATGTTAAGATACATAGTAACATATGACTAAACATTCGTCAGAAGACTGCTTAATGAGAGGATATATGATTCCGTGTATGAGAAATGGTAAGATACATATTAACATATGACTAAACATTCGTCAGAACACTGCTTAATGAGAGGATATATGAGTCCGTGTATGAGAAATGGTAAGATACATAGTAACACATGACTAAACATTCGTCAGAACACTGCTTAATGAGAGGATATATGAGCCCTTGTATGATAAATGGTAAGATACATAGTAACATATGACTGAACATTTGTCAGAACACTGCTTTATGAGAGGATATATGAGCCCGTGTATGAGAAATGGTAATATATATTGTAACATATGACTAAAGATTCGTCATAACACTGCTTAAAGGGAGGATATAAGAGCCCGTGTATGAGAAATGGTAAAATACATCGTAACATATGACTGAACATTCGTCAGAACACTACTTAATGAGAGGATATATGAGCCCGTGTATGATAAATGGTAAAATACTTAGTAACATATGACTAAACATTCGTCAGCGCACTGCTTAATGAAAGGAAATATAAGCCCTTGTATGAGAAATGGTAAGATACATAGTAACATATGACTGAACATTCGTCAGAACAATGTTTAATGAGAGGATATATGAGTACGTGTATGAGAAATGGTAATATACATAGTAACATATGACTAAACATTCGTCAGAACCCTGCTTAATGAGAGGAAATATGAGCCTGTGTATGAGAAATGGTAATATACATAGTAACATATGACTGAACATTCGTCAGAACACTGCTTAATCAGAGGAAATATGAGCCCGTGTATGATAAATGGTAAGTTACATAGTAACATATGACTGAACATACGTCAGAACACTGCTTAATGAGAGGATATATGAGCCCGTGTATGAGAAATGGTAAGATACATGGTAACATTTGACTGAACATTCGTCCTAACACTGCTTAATGAGAGGAAATATGAGCCCGTGTATAATAAATGGTAAGATACATAGTAACATATGACTAAACATTCGTCGGAACACTGCTTAATGAGAGGAAATATGAGCCCGTGTATGATAAATGGTACGTTACATAGTAACATATGACTGAACATTCGTCAAAACACTGCTTAATGAGAGGAAATATGAGCCTGTGTATGAGAAATGGTAAGATACATAGTAACATATGACTGAACATTCGTCAGAACACTGCTTAATGAGAGGATATTTGAGCCTGTGTATGAGAAATGGAAAGATACATAGTAACATATGACTGAACATTCGTCAGAACACTGCTTAATGAGAGGAAATATGAGCCCGTGTATGATAAATGGTAAGTTACATACTAACATATGACTGAACATTCGTCAGAACACTACTTAATGAGAGGAAATATGAGCCCGTGTATGATAAATGGTAAGATACATAGTAACATATGACTAAACATTCGTCGGAACACTGCTTAATGAGAGGAAATATGAGCCCGTGTATGATAAATGGTACGTTACATAGTAACATATGACTGAACATTCGTCAGAACACTGCTTAATGAGAGGAAATATGAGCCCGTGTATGATAAATAGTAAGTTACATAATAACATATAACTGAACATTCGTCAGAACACTACTTAATGAGAGGATATATGAGCCCGTGTATGAGAAATGGTAATATACATAGTAACATATGACTGAACATTCGTCAGAACACTGCTTAATGAGAGGATATATGAGCCCGTGTATGAGAAATGGTAATATACATAGTAACATATGACTGAACATTCGTCAGAACACTGCTTAATGAGAGGATATATGAGCCCGTGTATGAGAAATGGTAATATACATAGTAACATATGACTGAACATTCGTCAGAACACTGCTTAATGAGAGGAAATATGAGCCCGTGTATGATAAATGGTAAGTAACATAATAACATATGACTGAACATTCGTCAGAACACTGCTTAATGAGAGGAAATATGAGCCCGTGTATGAGAAATGGTAATATACATAGTAACATATGACTGAACATTTGTCAGAACACTGCTTAATGAGAGGAAATATGATCCCGTGTATGAGAAATGGTAATATACATAGTAACATATGACTGAACATTCGTCAGAACACTGCTTAATGAGAGGATATATGAGCCCGTGTATGAGAAATGGTAAGTTACATAATAACATATGACTGAACATTCGTCAGAACACTACTTAATGAGAGGAAATATGAGCCCGTGTATGATAAATGGTAAGATACATAGTAACATATGACTGAACATTCGTCGGAACACTGCTTAATGAGAGGAAATATGAGCCCGTGTATGATAAATAGTAAGTTACATAATAACATATAACTGAACATTCGTCAGAACACTGCTTAATGAGAGGAAATATGAGCCCGTGTATGATAAATAGTAAGTTACATAATAACATATAACTGAACATACGTCAGAACACTGCTTAATGAGAGGATATATGAGCCTGTGTATGAGAAATGGTAAGATACATAGTAACATATGACTGAACATTCGTCAGAACACTGCTTAATGAGAGGAAATATGAGCCCGTGTATGATAAATGGTAAGTTACATAATAACATATGACTGAACATTCGTCAGAACACTGCTTAATGAGAGGAAATATGAGCCCGTGTATGAGAAATGGTAATATACATAGTAAAATATGACTGAACATTTGTCAGAACACTGCTTAATGAGAGGAAATATGAGCCCGTGTATGAGAAATGGTAATATACATAGTAACATATGACTAAACATTCGTCGGAACACTGCTTAATGAGAGGAAATATGAGCCCGTGTATGATAAATAGTAAGTTACATAATAACATATAACTGAACATTCGTCAGAACACTGCTTAATGAGAGGAAATATGAGCCCATGTATGATAAATAGTAAGTTACATAATAACATATAACTGAACATACGTCAGAACACTGCTTAATGAGAGGATATATGAGCCTGTGTATGAGAAATGGTAAGATGCATAGTAACATATGACTGAACATTCGTCAGAACACTGCTTAATGAGAGGAAATATGAGCCCGTGTATGATAAATGGTAAGTTACATAATAACATATGACTGAACATTCGTCAGAACACTGCTTAATGAGAGGAAATATGAGCCCGTGTATGAGAAATGGTAATATACATAGTAACATATGACTGAACATTCGTCAGAACACTGCTTAATGAGAGGAAATATGAGCCCGTGTATGAGAAATGGTAATATACATAGTAACATATGACTGAACATTCGTCAGAACACTGCTTAATGAGAGGTAATATGAGCCCGTGTATGAGAAATGGTAATATACATAGAAACATATGACTGAACATTCGTCAGAACACTGCTTAATGAGAGGATATATGAGCCCGTGTATGAGAAATGGTAATATACATAGTAACATATGACTGAACATTCGTCAGAACACTGCTTAATGAGAGGAAATATGAGCCCGTGTATGAGAAATGGTAAGATACATAGTAACATATGACTAAACATTCGTCAGAAGACTGCTTAATGAGAGGATATATGAGCCCGTGTATGAGAAATGGTAATATACATAGTAACATATGACTGAACATTTGTCAGAACACTGCTTTATGAGAGGATATATGAGCCCGTGTATGAGAAATGGTAATATATATTGTAACATATGACTAAAGATTCGTCATAACACTGCTTAAAGGGAGGATATAAGAGCCCGTGTATGAGAAATGGTAAAATACATCGTAACATATGACTGAACATTCGTCAGAACACTACTTAATGAGAGGATATATGAGCCCGTGTATGAGAAATGTTAAGATACATAGTAACATATGACTAAACATTCGTCAGAAGACTGCTTAATGAGAGGATATATGATTCCGTGTATGAGAAATGGTAAGATACATATTAACATATGACTAAACATTCGTCAGAACACTGCTTAATGAGAGGATATATGAGTCCGTGTATGAGAAATGGTAAGATACATAGTAACACATGACTAAACATTCGTCAGAACACTGCTTAATGAGAGGATATATGAGCCCTTGTATGATAAATGGTAAGATACATAGTAACATATGACTGAACATTTGTCAGAACACTGCTTTATGAGAGGATATATGAGCCCGTGTATGAGAAATGGTAATATATATTGTAACATATGACTAAAGATTCGTCATAACACTGCTTAAAGGGAGGATATAAGAGCCCGTGTATGAGAAATGGTAAAATACATCGTAACATATGACTGAACATTCGTCAGAACACTACTTAATGAGAGGATATATGAGCCCGTGTATGATAAATGGTAAAATACTTAGTAACATATGACTAAACATTCGTCAGCGCACTGCTTAATGAAAGGAAATATAAGCCCTTGTATGAGAAATGGTAAGATACATAGTAACATATGACTGAACATTCGTCAGAACAATGTTTAATGTGGGATATATGAGTACGTGTATGAGAAATGGTAATATACATAGTAACATATGACTAAACATTCGTCAGAACCCTGCTTAATGAGAGGAAATATGAGCCTGTGTATGAGAAATGGTAATATACATAGTAACATATGACTGA
The DNA here is from genome assembly GCA_031761405.1 of Serripes groenlandicus. Classification (NCBI taxonomy): domain Eukaryota; kingdom Metazoa; phylum Mollusca; class Bivalvia; order Cardiida; family Cardiidae; genus Serripes; species Serripes groenlandicus. Next base: position 22,141,898 of record JASEVX010000014.1, read on the forward strand.
ACATTCGTCAGAACACTGCTTAATGAGAGGAAATATGAGCCCGTGTATGATAAATGGTAAGTTACATAGTAACATATGACTGAACATACGTCAGAACACTGCTTAATGAGAGGATATATGAGCCCGTGTATGAGAAATGGTAAGATACATGGTAACATTTGACTGAACATTCGTCCTAACACTGCTTAATGAGAGGAAATATGAGCCCGTGTATAATAAATGGTAAGATACATAGTAACATATGACTAAACATTCGTCGGAACACTGCTTAATGATAGGAAATATGAGCCCGTGTATGATAAATGGTACGTTACATAGTAACATATGACTGAACATTCGTCAAAACACTGCTTAATGAGAGGAAATATGAGCCTGTGTATGAGAAATGGTAAGATACATAGTAACATATGACTGAACATTCGTCAGAACACTGCTTAATGAGAGGATATTTGAGCCTGTGTATGAGAAATGGAAAGATACATAGTAACATATGACTGAACATTCGTCAGAACACTGCTTAATGAGAGGAAATATGAGCCCGTGTATGATAAATGGTAAGTTACATAATAACATATGACTGAACATTCGTCAGAACACTACTTAATGAGAGGAAATATGAGCCCGTGTATTATAAATGGTAAGATACATAGTAACATATGACTAAACATTCGTCGGAACACTGCTTAATGAGAGGAAATATGAGCCCGTGTATGATAAATGGTACGTTACATAGTAACATATGACTGAACATTCGTCAGAACACTGCTTAATGAGAGGAAATATGAGCCCGTGTATGATAAATAGTAAGTTACATAATAACATATAACTGAACATTCGTCAGAACACTACTTAATGAGAGGATATATGAGCCCGTGTATGAGAAATGGTAATATACATAGTAACATATGACTGAACATTCGTCAGAACACTGCTTAATGAGAGGATATATGAGCCCGTGTATGAGAAATGGTAATATACATAGTAACATATGACTGAACATTCGTCAGAACACTGCTTAATGAGAGGATATATGAGCCCGTGTATGAGAAATGGTAATATACATAGTAACATATGACTGAACATTCGTCAGAACACTGCTTAATGAGAGGAAATATGAGCCCGTGTATGATAAATGGTAAGTAACATAATAACATATGACTGAACATTCGTCAGAACACTGCTTAATGAGAGGAAATATGAGCCCGTGTATGAGAAATGGTAATATACATAGTAACATATGACTGAACATTTGTCAGAACACTGCTTAATGAGAGGAAATATGAGCCCGTGTATGAGAAATGGTAATATACATAGTAACATATGACTGAACATTCGTCAGAACACTGCTTAATGAGAGGATATATGAGCCCGTGTATGAGAAATGGTAAGTTACATAATAACATATGACTGAACATTCGTCAGAACACTACTTAATGAGAGGAAATATGAGCCCGTGTATGATAAATGGTAAGATACATAGTAACATATGACTGAACATTCGTCGGAACACTGCTTAATGAGAGGAAATATGAGCCCGTGTATGATAAATGGTAAGTTACATAATAACATATGACTGAACATTCGTCAGAACACTGCTTAATGAGAGGAAATATGAGCCCGTGTATGAGAAATGGTAATATACATAGTAACATATGACTGAACATTCGTCAGAACACTGCTTAATGAGAGGAAATATGAGCCCGTGTATGAGAAATGGTAATATACATAGTAACATATGACTGAACATTCGTCAGAACACTGCTTAATGAGAGGAAATATGAGCCCGTGTATGAGAAATGGTAATATACATAGTAACATATGACTGAACATTCGTCAGAACACTGCTTAATGAGAGGATATATGAGCCCGTGTATGAGAAATGGTAATATACATAGTAACATATGACTGAACATTCGTCAGAACACTGCTTAATGAGAGGAAATATGAGCCCGTGTATGAGAAATGGTAAGATACATAGTAACATATGACTAAACATTCGTCAGAAGACTGCTTAATGAGAGGATATATGAGCCCGTGTATGAGAAATGGTAGTATACATAGTAACATATGACTGAACATTTGTCAGAACACTGCTTTATGAGAGGATATATGAGCCCGTGTATGAGAAATGGTAATATATATTGTAACATATGACTAAAGATTCGTCATAACACTGCTTAAAGGGAGGATATAAGAGCCCGTGTATGAGAAATGGTAAAATACATCGTAACATATGACTGAACATTCGTCAGAACACTACTTAATGAGAGGATATATGAGCCCGTGTATGAGAAATGTTAAGATACATAGTAACATATGACTAAACATTCGTCAGAAGACTGCTTAATGAGAGGATATATGATTCCGTGTATGAGAAATGGTAAGATACATATTAACATATGACTAAACATTCGTCAGAACACTGCATAATGAGAGGATATATGAGTCCGTGTATGAGAAATGGTAAGATACATAGTAACACATGACTAAACATTCGTCAGAACACTGCTTAATGAGAGGATATATGAGCCCTTGTATGATAAATGGTAAGATACATAGTAACATATGACTGAACATTTGTCAGAACACTGCTTTATGAGAGGATATATGAGCCCGTGTATGAGAAATGGTAATATATATTGTAACATATGACTAAATATTCGTCATAACACTGCTTAAAGGGAGGAAATAAGAGCCCGTGTATGAGAAATGGTAAAATACATCGTAACATATGACTGAACATTCGTCAGAACACTACTTAATGAGAGGATATATGAGCCCGTGTATGATAAATGGTAAAATACTTAGTAACATATGACTAAACATTCGTCAGCGCACTGCTTAATGAAAGGAAATATAAGCCCTTGTATGAGAAATGGTAAGATACATAGTAACATATGACTGAACATTCGTCAGAACAATGTTTAATGAGAGGATATATGAGTACGTGTATGAGAAATGGTAATATACATAGTAACATATGACTAAACATTCGTCAGAACCCTGCTTAATGAGAGGAAATATGAGCCTGTGTATGAGAAATGGTAATATACATAGTAACATATGACTGAACATTCGTCAGAACACTGCTTAATGAGAGGAAATATGAGCCCGTGTATGATAAATGGTAAGTTACATAGTAACATATGACTGAACATACGTCAGAACACTGCTTAATGAGAGGATATATGAGCCCGTGTATGAGAAATGGTAAGATACATGGTAACATTTGACTGAACATTCGTCCTAACACTGCTTAATGAGAGGAAATATGAGCCCGTGTATAATAAATGGTAAGATACATAGTAACATATGACTAAACATTCGTCGGAACACTGCTTAATGAGAGGAAATATGAGCCCGTGTATGATAAATGGTACGTTACATAGTAACATATGACTGAACATTCGTCAAAACACTGCTTAATGAGAGGAAATATGAGCCTGTGTATGAGAAATGGTAAGATACATAGTAACATATGACTGAACATTCGTCAGAACACTGCTTAATGAGAGGATATTTGAGCCTGTGTATGAGAAATGGAAAGATACATAGTAACATATGACTGAACATTCGTCAGAACACTGCTTAATGAGAGGAAATATGAGCCCGTGTATGATAAATGGTAAGTTACATAATAACATATGACTGAACATTCGTCAGAACACTACTTAATGAGAGGAAATATGAGCCCGTGTATGATAAATGGTAAGATACATAGTAACATATGACTAAACATTCGTCGGAACACTGCTTAATGAGAGGAAATATGAGCCCGTGTATAATAAATGGTACGTTACATAGTAACATATGACTGAACATTCGTCAGAACACTGCTTAATGAGAGGAAATATGAGCCCGTGTATGATAAATAGTAAGTTACATAATAACATATAACTGAACATTCGTCAGAACACTACTTAATGAGAGGATATATGAGCCCGTGTATGAGAAATGGTAATATACATAGTAACATATGACTGAACATTCGTCAGAACACTGCTTAATGAGAGGATATATGAGCCCGTGTATGAGAAATGGTAATATACATAGTAACATATGACTGAACATTCGTCAGAACACTGCTTAATGAGAGGATATATGAGCCCGTGTATGAGAAATGGTAATATACATAGTAACATATGACTGAACATTCGTCAGAACACTGCTTAATGAGAGGAAATATGAGCCCGTGTATGATAAATGGTAAGTAACATAATAACATATGACTGAACATTCGTCAGAACACTGCTTAATGAGAGGAAATATGAGCCCGTGTATGAGAAATGGTAATATACATAGTAACATATGACTGAACATTTGTCAGAACACTGCTTAATGAGAGGAAATATGAGCCCGTGTATGAGAAATGGTAATATACATAGTAACATATGACTGAACATTCGTCAGAACACTGCTTAATGAGAGGATATATGAGCCCGTGTATGAGAAATGGTAAGTTACATAATAACATATGACTGAACATTCGTCAGAACACTACTTAATGAGAGGAAATATGAGCCCGTGTATGATAAATGGTAAGATACATAGTAACATATGACTGAACATTCGTCGGAACACTGCTTAATGAGAGGAAATATGAGCCCGTGTATGATAAATAGTAAGTTACATAATAACATATAACTGAACATTCGTCAGAACACTGCTTAATGAGAGGAAATATGAGCCCGTGTATGATAAATAGTAAGTTACATAATAACATATAACTGAACATACGTCAGAACACTGCTTAATGAGAGGATATATGAGCCTGTGTATGAGAAATGGTAAGATACATAGTAACATATGACTGAACATTCGTCAGAACACTGCTTAATGAGAGGAAATATGAGCCCGTGTATGATAAATGGTAAGTTACATAATAACATATGACTGAACATTCGTCAGATCACTGCTTAATGAGAGGAAATATGAGCCCGTGTATGAGAAATGGTAATATACATAGTAACATATGACTGAACATTTGTCAGAACACTGCTTAATGAGAGGAAATATGAGCCCGTGTATGAGAAATGGTAATATACATAGTAACATATGACTAAACATTCGTCGGAACACTGCTTAATGAGAGGAAATATGAGCCCGTGTATGATAAATAGTAAGTTACATAATAACATATAACTGAACATTCGTCAGAACACTGCTTAATGAGAGGAAATATGAGCCCATGTATGATAAATAGTAAGTTACATAATAACATATAACTGAACATACGTCAGAACACTGCTTAATGAGAGGATATATGAGCCTGTGTATGAGAAATGGTAAGATGCATAGTAACATATGACTGAACATTCGTCAGAACACTGCTTAATGAGAGGAAATATGAGCCCGTGTATGATAAATTGTAAGTTACATAATAACATATGACTGAACATTCGTCAGAACACTGCTTAATGAGAGGAAATATGAGCCCGTGTATGAGAAATGGTAATATACATAGTAACATATGACTGAACATTCGTCAGAACACTGCTTAATGAGAGGAAATATGAGCCCGTGTATGAGAAATGGTAATATACATAGTAACATATGACTGAACATTCGTCAGAACACTGCTTAATGAGAGGAAATATGAGCCCGTGTATGAGAAATGGTAATATACATAGTAACATATGACTGAACATTCGTCAGAACACTGCTTAATGAGAGGATATATGAGCCCGTGTATGAGAAATGGTAATATACATAGTAACATATGACTGAACATTCGTCAGAACACTGCTTAATGAGAGGATATATGAGCCCGTGTATGAGAAATGGTAATATACATAGTAACATATGACTGAACATTCGTCAGAACACTGCTTAATGAGAGGAAATATGAGCCCGTGTATGAGAAATGGTAATATACATAGTAACATATGACTGAACATTCGTCAGAACACTGCTTAATGAGAGGATATATGAGCCCGTGTATGAGAAATGGTAATATACATAGTAACATATGACTGAACATTCGTCAGAACACTGCTTAATGAGAGGATATATGAGCCCGTGTATGAGAAATGGTAATATACATAGTAACATATGACTGAACATTCGTCAGAACACTGCTTAATGAGAGGAAATATAAACACGTGTATGAGAAATGGTAAGATACATATTAACATATGACTGAACATTCGTCAGAACACTGCTTAATGAGAGGAAATATGAGCCTGTGTATGAGAAATGGTAATATACATAGTAACATATGACTGAATATTCGTCAGAACACTGCTTAATGAGAGGATATTTGAGCCTGTGTATGAGAAATGGTAAGCTACATAGTAACATATGACTCAACATTCGTCAGATCACTGCTTAATGAGAGGATATATGAGCCCGTGTATGAGAAATGGTACAGGTTGGCATTGGTGAAAAGTGAAGGTTTAGATCACCTTTTCCACTTGATGGGTCTTATCAGCATCTACAAAAGGCGACGGAGTTTTCTATGAAAACAAATATATTTACGGGTCGTTTAAGGTAAAACTGTATTTTCTATCACATCGTGTCGTGATACCAGCGAGTCAGTTGTACTGATAACCCAATATCACTGACTGACAAGGAGGGAAAGCTTTTACTACCATGTTTAAAGTCTTTGATGTGACCCGGGTTGTATGAGGTAAAACTGCATATTCTATCACTGCGTGTCGTGATTCCAGCGAGTCGGTCGTGCTGATAATCTAATAACCCTGAGTGCAAAGGAGGGAAAGCCTTTACTACCATGTTTTAAGTATTTGATGTGACCCGGGTTGTATGAGGTAAAATCTATATTCTATCACAGCGTGTCGTGATACCAGCGAGTCAGTCGTGCTCATAATGTAATAACCCTGAGTGCCAAGGAAGGAAAGCCTTTACTACTATGTTTAAGTCTTTGATATGACCCTGGTCGTATGAAGTAAAACTGTATATTCTATCACAGCGTGTCGTGATACCAGCGAGTCAGTCGTGCTGATAACCCAATAACCCTGAGTGTCAAGTAGAAAAAGCCTTTACTACCATGTTTTAAGTCTTTGATGTGACCCGGGTAGTATGAGGTAAAACTGTTTATTCTGCAATAAACCATTGACAGTTAAATACATTAATAATAATTCCGGCTATTTTGAACGAATTATAGCAAAATCATGGAAAATCTCTTTAAATGAAAGTGTAAATACTTGAAAAAAGTTTTAAACATTGTGGCAAATAGTGAAATCACTTAATTTGAGCAATTTCTCCATCATCAAAATTTATTCAGACGTCATTTCTATTTCTTACCTTTTTTTTTAAATAAAGAGTTTAAATTTGGAAAACCTATTTTAAAAATGCAAAGGGAAAACTTGCTCGGTTTTTGGATGGGTTTAAGAAATTGCTTCTTTTGTCAGAATGTTATCAACATTCGTCTGCTTCAAAGTCGTTAAGAATCGTCTACAAGTGGAAAAAGTTTGAAAGTTTATTTGCACGCCTATGGATCTTGGTTGACCAATGTTGCTCCATATACAGATCTACGCGGATTCCTACATAGATCAATGTTTACACAGGTCGCACGTGCTTTTTATTCAGGTTTATTTAGCTTTACAAACTTTGCATGAAAAAGAAATATGGTTTCCCATAAATATGCCAAAGTCGACTTTTATTTTTGTTTATACAAAAGTATGGAAAATACCTAAATGAAAGTATAATTACTTTAACAAACATTGAAAACATTGTGGCAAATAGAGAAATTGCTCGTTTTAATGTCTGGGAATTTTTTTTTTTTTTTTACTGCAGATATAATTTCAAGTCGGCGGGGATTTCTAAAACAAATTTCTGTACTTATGGAAAAATACGTTTTTTTCGAAACCTATAAATGTGTACTAAAAAACCAGATAGTTTATATATTGTACAACTGTTCTGTATATATTCATCCAGCCTAATGTATCGGACACAGATTTAAACAAATGCACTATATATGCAACACAGAGGGAAATAGGGAAAACACCTTTACCAGTGGCGTTCATATGGTTTCGGAAAAAAACGTTAACAATTACCGCAGATATATATTCCAAGCCAGCGGGAAAAGACGAAAGTTCTGTATATCTCCGCTAGCTTGATTTTTGAAAAGTATTTATACAGTGTTCAGACTCATGAATAGTCAATCAATACGTATCGTAACTCTTTTATTTTGTTTTCCCCTAATGCGGCCTGCCCATAGTGAATTGTATTCCTCGAGTTTAATGTATCGGACACAGCTTAAAATAAAATTGCACTCTATATGCAACAAGACGGACATAGCGAAAAAACGTTTTTTCACATAATTTCAACTCGGCGGGTATTTCTAAAATAAATTTCTGTTCTTATGGAAAAACACGTTCTTTTCGAAACCTATATCATTGTACTAAGAAAAAAAGATAGTTTATGTATTGTACAACTGTTCTGTATATATTCCTCCAGTTTAATGTATCGGACACAGATTTAAAAAAAAATGCACTCTATATGCAACACAGAGGGAAATAGGGAAAACAACTTAGAAAACACAACAATTTATGTATTGTACAACTGTTCTCAATATATTTCGAGAGTTTAATGTCTGGGAATTAAATGACGAAAGTTCTGTATATCTCCGCTAGCTTGATTTTTGATAAGTATCTATACAGTGTGCAGACTCATGAATAGTCAATCAATACGTATCGTAACTCTTTTATTTTATTTTCCCCTAATGCGGGGATTAATTCTCCAAAGCAGATGGTCATTTAATCCTGCATCCATGACAACGTTCGAAATGAATGTGTTTTAGAACCGGCTTATAGCAAAAAATGCTGGAACGCCATCCCTTATATGAATCTTACAATGTACGGTATCAATGTTACAACAAATCAGCGACAGACGACTTTAAAAGCATCTACAGGCAAAATTAAAAAAACAGATGTATATCAATGAAAGTGTAATTGCTGAAAACTAAACTTTAAACATTGTGAAAAAATGAGAAATTATTCGTGCTCCAACATTTCTATCCAGTCGTCACTATGGTTCAAATGTCGTCTGCTTCTTATACATGTACTTCAAGAAGCTTGTACTCTTTAACTCGTGAACATTGTGGCTAAATGTGTTGATTTTTTTACCCAATTTCTCCTTTTGCCATATGAATCCGCTGTGGTCGAGTGGTTAGCGTCGGAAATTTCGAAACCGGGTGTCCCGGGTTCGATCCCCAGCCGCGGCACTACGGTCATGGTGGAGTGCCCTTGGACAAGGTATATTTTCTAGCCTAGTACTGGTGTGTTTACGATCATGAATAAGTGAACTGTCGCCGTGATTTAACTGAAATAATGTTGAAAGCGGCGTCAAACCCCAATAAAAAAATCCTTTTGCCATAATGAATTCAAATGTGGTCTATTCAATATGCGTGTAAAAGGGTTGATAATGTTTCTTGGAACTCTCTGTTACTTATAATCCCCTTGGGTAGATGCGGAATCTCACATTGATCTGTGTGTACTGAGAATATTGACAAAAGTATGTTAAATCTCTTATAATGAAAGTTTAATTCCTTGTAATGTTTTAAACATTGCATCAAAAAGAGAAATCACTCAATTTTAGCAATTTCTCCCTTTTCACAATGTTATCAAACGTCGCCTATTTCTAATCTTTTAAATTCTTATAAACATTTTTTAGATGTTGCAAAAGGGAACCTTTCTCGGTTTGGGAAGGGTTAAGAAGTTTCTTATAACCCTCTTTGATTTATGATCTTTGTGGCAAAAGGAGAAATTGCTTCTTTTGTAGAGATGACTGCACAATGTATATATAGCGCCATACATTGTATCGACAGGCATAGATCGAGTTATAACAGCTTAATATGCTAATATGGCACGTAAAATCAACTCTCAATTAATTAACACAAACATTTAATCTGTTATTAATCATTAATTAGCATAGTCAAACACAGTGCAAACTGGTTTCATACAATGTTCAATATACAAAATCAAACACCGTAAACTGAATGATATTTAATCCATTACGCATTTAACGCATTACATTACATTTCAATAATAGACACGTGTCATATGAGACCAAGGGGACAATAGCGTCCTCTGGGCGAAGGGATCTAATCATATGGCCTTGGGATTAATTCTCCAAAGCAGATGGTCATTTAATCCTGCATCCATGACAACGTTCGAAATGACTGTGTTTTAGAACCGGCTTATAGCAATTCGTATAATCTGAATTACTTTGAACCTTTTCCCGTGATGTTTGTTTGTTCATCTTTCTTTAATATATTATTATGATGAGATTTCATCGGTACTTATTGTTTCTATAATGGAGTGTAGCGACACCAGGTATTGGGACACCTCTCTGATATCTCAATACGAGGTTGTTTTTTTGGTTTCTCCGAAGACTGGTATAACCATCCTCGGTACCCAGGCTATACATAAACTATATGCTACCCTGGGCAAATTGGCTAGCGAAACTTCGTAAAGCATGCACCAAGATTTTCTCCGTAACTACACTGTACTTTTTGTATCGCATGAGGTTTGTGTCATGCGGCCAATCAAGCAGCTGCTTTTCACCTCATAAATTATTCATGAGTACGAGATGTTTCAATTTTCTTCTGTTTTGCTAAACAGTGTAACTTTGTTTCTAGAATTCTCTCATACTCCAAAATGATGCGATCGGTAGAATACATATTCACAATGAAATGAAAACATTGTGGCAAAAGTAGAAATTGCTTTTTGTTTGATGTATTTTAACCCTCCCTTTCCCACACACAACATAATTGAACTAGACGACCTTAAAATAACTTGAACAAAAGTCGGTAGAATACATATTCACAATGCGTAAACTATCGCATTTACCAGGCACGTTTATTTGGTTTTGGAAAAAAACGCGCACCTTCATATGGTTTGGGAATAAAATGCATTTTTCCAATTTCCTTCTTTGTTGCTAAACTTTGATTTTAGAAATCTCCTATTCTCCAAACTTACGCTATAGGTAGAGTGCATATTCACATTGCGTAAACTATCACGCTTACCAGGCACATTTATATCATTACGTATGGTTTTTGTAGTGGAGCGTAGCGAAACCAGGTATTGGTATACCTCTCTCATATCTCATTACGAGTTTTTTGGTTTCTCCGAAGACTGATATAACCTGTTTCAAAACATATAAAATCGAAATAATTGATACTTACAATAACAGTCTGAGAAATTGCTCATGAATAGCAACAACATTAGTTTAACCCTCCCTTTCCCAAATACAACACATTTGCACCAGACGCCATTGAAAAAACATAGGCTAATCATAATGAGCAATTGCTTCTTTTGAAATGTGTCTGTTGTAGATGCGTCAGAAGGCATCTTTATCTGAGAAATAGAAAATTGGTTATATATGATTTTATTTTGTATAACTAATTTGCATCATTAATGTCCGACATTATACTACTTGTTATGTATGTTTACTCAAGTTTGTAGACGTGCAACAGGTCACCTGATATAGAACCTTTACTGACATATAGTGTTTTGTCTGTGGTGCTATAAAACACTGTCCATGGACGATTTAACCCGTCGTTCGTCTCTACTACAATACGTACGGGTGTACACGTCGGTGTTATCTGAAGTATGTTTACTCAAGTTTGTAGACGTGCAACAGGTCACCTGATATAGAACCTTTACTGACATAGAGTGTTTTGTCTGTGGTGCTATATAACACTGTCCATGGACGATTTAACCCGTCGTTCGTCTCTACTACAATACGTACGGGTGTACACGTCGGTGTTATCTGAAGTATGTTCACTCAAGTTTGTAGACGTGCAACAGGTCACCTGATATAGAACCTTTACTGACATAGAGTGTTTTGTCTGTGGTGCTATATAACACTGTCCATGGACGGTTTAACCCGTCGTTCGTCTCTACTACAATACGTACAGGTGTACACGTCGGTGTTATCTGAAGTATGTTTTCTGACAAGTATCCCGCCACATATATACTATTATCATCACCCATAGTTAGACCTTCTGGAAAACTCAGACTTTCGTGTGTATATATATTACACACTTTCCCTTCCATACTCAAACTTGTAACTGTGTCCTGATTACCGTCTGATACATACATTGTATCCCCGTCACTATTCACTGTAATGTACATCGGATGTTCAAACAGGTGCTGCCCTTGATCATTGTGTTTGAATGTTTGAAGAACCTTTCCCTCAGGACTAAGGAGTTTCACCGACGGAGAGTCCCCACCAGCAAACGTAACAAATAATTGGCCTTTTCTATATGTAATTCCTGAACAACCTGGCTCTTTTGGTACCTTTTTTACAAATGATAATTTTCCATTATAACGTAGAAACACTAAGTGTGTGAAGCACGTCACAACCAGAGTTTCCGGATCCATAAATGCTATATCAAATGGTTCACCGTCAAGTCTGATGTAACATGTAATGGTGTCTGATCGTAAGTCAACGACTTTTATAGAATAGTTAGCACGGTCTACTACGGCTAAAAGGTCACTGGACATCAACACACTTCCTGTTATCGAGACTCGTTGTATGTCCGTTTTGTGATTCATCTTAATGTTCTTTATGTACTTGAATACTGTTGGTTTAAAGATGTCGGTCTTCGTGGTTTTCTCTTGATTGTGTGTTTGCTGCTCTGCACCTTTTTTCTCTCTTCCTCTGATACTTAACTTACTAATGGTTGGATTGTCTTCCTTCATTAGTCCTACCTCTGTCTGATCTTTCTCCGTCGTTCTTCTTTCTCCTTCATCTTTCGTCTCCAACGATCCAAGTTTATGATGCGAATTTAGTGTATTCAGTATGTCTTTATTCCGTGAAAACGCATACCTTCTCACAATGTTTTGTTGAGACATGCTTTTTGTTCTGTACTCTTTAATCTGAGTACGAGCTTTTCTGGCAGCAATGAATAGCTGTTGGTCTTGTTTACAGTGTTGAAGGAGACCTAAAGTGAATGATATTTCTGACATGTCTACCTGAAGCTTGTCGTATAGCGTATCCAAGGATTCAATAACTTTCAAATCTTCGTTCTTTATCTGCTCAGCTTGCTGCATTAGTTCAACTTCAAGTACATCGATTTTCGAATTGATTTCACTTCTAAATACCTGAATATCAGATATTAATCGTCCAAAACTATCAGTTACATCAATTGAGTCACTTTGTGTTTTGTTCTTACATGCTGTAAGTTCTTTTTCTATGTCCTGTATCTGATTTAATAATAATTTATATTCTTGGCTAGAGCTGAAACCCTTCGCCAAATCATCGATGTACTTTACACCGCATTGGCTATGATTTAGAGTTACGCACACAGAGCAGCAACATGTATCATGTGTATCACAGAAATACTCCATTAATTTTCCATCATGCTTAGCACAAAACTTCTCCTGAACATAAGATAATTTCTTTCTTGGCATTTCGTCTCTATCAAGAAGTCGGTGTTGTCTGGAGGCTTTATTTTTTCTGTGGTGTATTGCACAATTGTCACAAAGAAATTCGTCACAGTTAGTGCAATATAACTGGGCATTTTCACTTACATTATCTATCTGGCAGGGATCGCAGGAAATACCAGTATCCCATTCCTCACTATTAGCTTGAATTCTTCCTGATACCTCCATGGCGGATTGTCAAACTGAAGAAAGCCAAACGGTATAGTTTTTAAAAAGCACACAGGATGGTTGATACAGCATTACCAACTGAAATCATAAAGAACAAAATAGCTTTGAATTTCTATTTTGCAAAAATAATTGAAACGACAGGCATTACATGATACCTGGTTTCAAGATAAATGAATCAGTGTAACTTTCCCAGGAAACGCCATGATATAACTGATATATTGATGAAAGCGGCATAAAACACCATAGTAACGAATCCTTCATAAGTCATGATGACATACATGTACCAACGATATGTTTTATAGCAAATATTGTACAAAGAGAATGTTTGTCGGGCAATCCGGGACACATCTATTTACACTAACAATGAACTATAGCAGAAATAAGTTTGAGTATTTGCATATATAATGTAGCAGTTTTGTGAGAGTTGTCGGTAGAGAGCAACAAGTCCGTACAACTACTATTCACCAATCTACACTACAACCACGTGTTCAACTATATGAGGCTAAATCCCAGTTAACGCAGTTAAATCTGGAAATGACAGAAAAAATGCCCAAATACAACATGAATCCCTTCATTCAACGGTCACATACAGAGTAAGTCATACAATCTATATAAATAATAAACAATTGAAACGCTGATTGATTCACATGCAGCGGATCGACAGCGATATTGCTCCATCCAGACACTCAGACGGGTATAATTTGGTGAATCAGCTCTGCGAGAGGTGCATGATGATAATGATTACTGCACTGTACACCACACATCAACGTGAATCTATCGAGTAAAACATGCCAATACAAACAGTTATGCAAATAATTATCAAATATACACCATAATTAAGTAGACAGCATATTCGAAATACAACGTTGAAAATTTAAATATTGTTACAATAGTTATCTGATTAATCTGCTCCTTTTCCCAGCGCGTTCATAGTTATCAATCATGCAGCAGAGTCAGGTTTGATTAAGAACGTTATCAACTCACAACTGTCGTAGGCTGCATGATATTCTAATAACATAGTTCTAGCAGTTGGGATCATTTTCCAACAGTAAGAACACAACTACATTTCCTGTTCTCAAAATAATACTTTAAATTTCAATTGAAAACTAAAGTAATTCACATCAGGAGAAAACAGAAAATATACATAATCAAATTGTACACACCTGGAAATGACAACAGAAATTCCATATACAAAATGCTATCTCTGTATACAACAGTCACATAGAAGGTAAGTGCCCGATGATGAAAGTGTCTGGTATATATAGTGCAAGTCCTATGTCAAAATGTTGAGCATTTCCTTTCATGCCAACAACAAAAGGTAGGTGTCAAAAAGTAAACAAACACTTCAGGATGTAGGTAGTATAGGCTTGATTTGTTTTATCACCTTTTGGGGATAAGATTATGTTACAAACCAAACAACCAATTAAGACCGCATATTTGCTATTGTAGTTCATGAGATGTTTTAAATACAAACACATTCCTTGATAATCACTGTCTGGGAAACATATTTCAATTCAATTCAATTCAATTAATTTATTCAGTAATAAGTACATGATACTTCTTACAATAACATAAATGTAATCTTATTGTTTAACCACATTAACCCTTCTCCACATACAACAAATCTTCAACAGACGTCTGTGAAAACATCTAAGCAAAAATATGGAAACTCTCTATAAATGAAATATGAGAATTAAATAGAGTTTAAATAATTGTGGAGAACGGATAATTGCTCATTGTTAGCGATTTTTCCAATTTGTTTAACATGTGGGGAAAGCGTTGCGATTTTTTTTTAAAAATTCTCTGTGAGTCATAATCTATCAGTTCAGATCTAGATAGAGATCAGAGTCATCACTGGTCGCACGTGCTTTGTGTGCTGTTTCATTTTGCTTTACAAACTGTACACGATTTTTGTGTTACTCACGGTTGGTTGTCATTGAGTGCAGCGTAAGTATACTTTATTTTAGGTTACATACATGTATGTACGGTTAATCATCTACAGTTGTATATGCTCTTCGGAAAACATTGTCTATGTTATGTAAGGAATTTGTTTAAATTGTATAATTTGCTATAAAACTTGTAGTTTGTATGCATTAAAATATATTGTATTGTATTGTATTGTATGTATTGTATTGTATTGTATTGTATTGTATTGTATTGTATTGTATTGTATTGTATTGTATTGTATTGTATACGTTTCTTCACCCTTTCCCACACACCCTTTCACTCTCTCCACACACAGCAAATATGCAACAGACGCCGTTGAAAACATCATTGTAGAAAGAGTATTTAAAATCTCTATAAATTAAAGAATTTTTTCCTGAAAAAATTATGAATTGTGGTAAAAGGAGACATTTCTCCTTTACTAACGTTAACCCCCCCCCAAAAAAACTCTTTCCCTCATACATCAAATATGCAACAGACGACTTTAAAAAACATCTAGGCAAAAGGATGAAATATCTCTATTAAATTAATGAAAGTATAATTGCTTAATAAATGAAAACATATAGCAAAAGGGGAAATTGCCCGTATACTTCAGCTTACGTGCCTTCAGCCCTTTCCTAACATACATTGTAAAAACATTTAGAAAAAAGTATGGGAAAACTCTATGAATAAAAGTTTAATTATTGAAAACAGTTGAACATATTGTGGCAAAAGGAAAATTGCAAAAGTCGTCTGCTTCTTATACATGTAAAATACGTCTTCGTGTGGCGAATTGTATAGCGGTTTATTAGAACTCTCTGTGACCATTGTGGCAAAAAGAGAAACTGCTTATTTTGTCACAATGCTCTCGAAAATTCGTCGAAGTACGTCTACATATGGCAAAGAGTTAAGTAATTCATTAGAACCCTCTGTGAGTCTTGTACGTCTACATATGACGAAGAGTTAAGTAATTCATTAGAACCCTCTGTGAGTCTTGTACATCTACATATGACGAAGAGTTCAGTAATTCATTAGAACCCTCTGTGAGTCTTGTACGTCTACATATGACGAAGAGTTCAGTAATTCATTAGAACCCTCTGTGAGTCTTGTACGTCTACATATGACGAAGAGTTCAGTAATTCATTAGAACCCTCTGTGAGTCTTGTACGTCTACATATGACGAAGAGTTAAGTAATTCATTAGAACCCTCTGTGAGTCTTGTACGTCTACATATGGCGAAGAGTTAAGTAATTCATTAGAACCCTCTGTGAGTCTTGTACGTCTACATATGACGAAGAGTTAAGTAATTCATTAGAACCCTCTGTGAGTCTTGTACGTCTACATATGGCAAAGAGTTCAGTAATTCATTAGAACCCTCTGTGAGTCTTGTACGTCTACATATGACGAAGAGTTAAGTAATTCATTAGAACCCTCTGTGAGTCTTGTACGTCTACATATGACGAAGAGTTAAGTAATTCATTAGAACCCTCTGTGAGTCTTGTACGTCTACATATGACGAAGAGTTAAGTAATTCATTAGAACCCTCTGTGAGTCTTGTACGTCTACATATGACGAAGAGTTAAGTAATTCATTAGAACCCTCTGTGAGTCTTGTACGTCTACATATGACGAAGAGTTAAGTAATTCATTAGAACTCTCTGTGAGTCTTGTACGTCTACATATGACGAAGAGTTAAGTAATTCATTAGAACCCTCTGTGAGTCTTGTACGTCTACATATGACGAAGAGTTAAGTAATTCATTAGAACCCTCTGTGAGTCTTGTACGTCTACATATGACGAAGAGTTAAGTAATTCATTAGAACCCTCTGTGAGTCTTGTACGTCTACATATGACGAAGAGTTAAGTAATTCATTAGAACCCTCTGTGAGTCTTGTACGTCTACATATGACGAAGAGTTAAGTAATTCATTAGAACCCTCTGTGAGTCTTGTACGTCTACATATGACGAAGAGTTAAGTAATTCATTAGAACCCTCTGTGAGTATTAACCAATGTAGCAAAAGGAGGAATTGCAAATTATGACAATGCTTTCGAAACTCGTCTATATTTGGACAAGGGCTAATACTTTTCTTCAAACCGTCTGTGAATCATGATCGACCAGTGTAGATTTAGATGCAGCTATATGCGGATTCTCACATAAATCTACGCTAACAGCAAGTGCTTTCCGTGCAGGGTTTTATGGCTTTACACGGAAATAAGTTTACTAATGGTTTCTTCACGGAGTGCCGCTCAAGTTCAAGTATACCATTATTTGGCTTTACACGGAAATAAGTTTACTAATGGTTTCTTCACGAAGCGCCGCTCAAGTTTAAGTATACCCTTTGTTGGCTTTACACGGAAATCAGTTTACTAATGGTTTCTTCATGGAGCGCCGCTCAAGTTTAAGTATACCCTTTGTTGGCTTTACACGGAAATCAGTTTACTAATGGTTTCTTCACGAAGCGCCGCTCAAGTTTAAGTATACCCTGTGTTGGCTTTACACGGAAATCAGTTTACTAATGGTTTCTTCACGGAGTGCCGCTCAAGTTTAAGTATACCCTTTGTTGGCTTTACACGGAAATCAGTTTATTAATGGTTTCTTCACGGAGCGCCGCTCAAGTTTAAGTATACCCTTTGTTGGCTTTACACGGAAATCAGTTTACTAACGGTTTCTTCACGGAGCGCCGCTCAAGTTCAAGTATACCCTTTGTTGGCTTTACACGGAAATCAGTTTACTAATGGTTTCTTCACGGAGCGCCGCTCAAGTTTAAGTATACCCTTTGTTGGCTTTACACGGAAATCAGTTTACTAATGGTTTCTTCACGGAGCGCCGCTCAAGTTCAAGTATACCCTTTGTTGGCTTTATACGGAAATCAGTTTACCAATGGTTTCTTCACGGAGCGCCGCTCAAGTTCAAGTATACACTTTGTTGGCTTTACACGAAAATCAGTTTACTAATGGTTTCTTAAGGGAGCGCCGCTCAAGTTCAAGTATACCCTTTGTTGACTTTACACGGAAATCAGTTTACTAATGGTTTCTCCACGGAGCGCCGCTCAAGTTTAAGTATACCCTTTGTTGACGTTACACGGAAATAAGTTTACTAATGGTTTCTTCACGGAGCGCCGCTCAAGTTTAAGTATATCCTTTGTTGACTTTTCACGGAAATCAGTTTACTAATGGTTTCTTCACGGAACGCCGCTCAAGTTCAAGTATACCCTTTTTTGACTTTACACGGAAATAAGTTTACTAATGGTTTCTTCACGGAGCGCCGCTCAAGTTTAAGTATACCCTATCCCACATACAACAAATATGCGACAGAGTACTTTGAAGTAATCTTGGCAAACGCGTGATAAATCTCTTTGAATGAAAGTATGATTACTTGAAAACAGGTTTAAACATTGTGACAAACAGAGAAATCACTCAATTTGTGCAATTTTCCACTTTTCACAATGTTTCAAACGTCGCCTGTTTCTTATCTTCTTTTTTAAATTTAGAGTTTAATTTAATTTAAAAAAAACTGACAGAAGGAAAACTTGCTCGTATTTGGAAGGGTTTAGAAGTTTCTTTTAACCCTCTTTGACTCATGATCCTTGTGGGAAATTAGAAATTGCTTCTTTTGTCAGATTGCTTTCAATAGTCGTCTGCTTCAAATTCGTCAAAGTGCGTATACATGTGGAAAAAGGTTTTGAAGTTTCTTGGCACGCCTATGTCTCTTGTGGATTCCTACATATATCAACGTTTACAGAGGTCGCACGTGCTATGTGTGCAGGTTTATTCAGCTTTACAAACTGTACACAGAAATGGAATATCTAATGATTGGTTTCAGCAAAGACCTAATAACACAATGTGTTATTAGGTCTTTGGTTTCATGGAGTGCAGATCAAGTTACTTTTTCCGACAAATATATCATAGACGACTTAGAAGTATGACAAATAACTAAATGAAAGTATTATTAATTGAACAAAAGTTGAAAACATTGTTGCTAAACATATCCAACTATGAGAATCAGCGACTATCAAAAATCGATAACAAAAGTTACATGGAATTATCAGAGACATATAAACACATGTGTCTCTGGAATTATAGAGGAACATTTTAGATTTTTCTTTATAACAATTTTATTTTGCAAGCATTTAAAAAGACACTTATCAAGATTTCAAGAAAAATATCTACTGAATATAAATGTATTTTTGTATGTGTTTTATCTTAATAATATTTTGGTCCTTTTTAACTTTGAATACAGTCACCTAAATGTCAATCTTACTTACATATAAACCATTTTGTGTAAATTATAATTCCTCCGGCGTTGTGTGTAAAGTATAATTCCTGCGGCCTTTTGTGTAAATTATAATTCCTCCGGTGTTGTGTGTAAATAATAATTCCTGCGGCGTTTTGTGTAATTTATAATTCCTCCGGCGTTTTGTGTAAAGTATAATTCCTGCGGCGTTTTGTGTAAATTATAATTCCTCCGGCGTTGTGCGTAAAGTATACTTCCTGCGGCGTTGTGTGTAAATTATAATTCCTCCGGCGTTGTGTGTAATGTATAATTCCTGCGGCGTTTTGTGTAAATTATAATTCCTCCGACGTTGTGAGTAAAGTATAATTCCTACGATGTTGTGAGTAAAGTATAATTCCTGCGGCGCTGTGTGTAAAGTATGATTCCTTTGGCGTTGTGAGTAAAGTATAATTCCTAAGATGTTGTGAGTAAAGTATAATTCCTGCGACGTTATGTGTAAAGTATAATTCCTGCGGCGTTGTGAGTAAAGTATAATTCCTCCGGCGTTGTGTGTAAAGTATAATTCCTCCGACGTTGTGTGTAAAATATCATTCCCGATGCGTTTTGTGTGAAGTATAATTCCTTCGACGTTGTGAGTAAAGTATAATTCCTGCGACGTTGTGTGCAAAGTATCATTCCCGCGGCGTTGTGTGTAAAGTATAATTCCTGCAGCGTTGTGTGTAAAGTATAATTCCTCCGACGTTGTGTTTAAAGTATCATTCCCGCGGCGTTTTGTGTAAATTATAATTCCTGCGGTGTTTTGTGTAAAGTATAATTCCTGCGGCGTTGTGTGTAAAGTATAATTCCTCCGACGTTGTGAGTTAAGTATAATTCCTGCGGCGTTGTGGGTAAAGTATCATTCCCATTGCGTTTTGTGTAAAGTATAATTCTTGCGACGTTGTGAGTGAAGTATAATTCCTGCGACGTCGTGTGCAAAGTATCATTCCCGCGGCGTTTTGTGTAAATTATAATTCCTCCGGCGTTTTGTGTAAAGTATAATTCCTGCGGCGTTGTGTGTAAAGTATAATTCCTCCGACGTTGTGAGTAAAGTATAATTCCTGCGGCGTTGTGGGTAAAGTATAATTCCTGCGACGTTGTGTGTAAAGTATCATTCCCGCGGCGTTGTGTGTAAAGTATAATTCCTGCGACGTTGTGTGTAAAGTATAATTCCTTTGGGGTTGTGTGCAAAGTATAATTCCTCCGATGTCGTGTGTAAGGAATAATTCCTTTGACGTTGTAAGTAAAGTATCATTCCTTTGGCGTTGTGTGTAAAGTATAATTCCTTTGGCGTTGTGTGTAATGTATAATTCCTGCGACGTTGTGTGTAAAGTATAATTCCTCCGCCGTTGTGAGTAAAGTATAATTCCTCCGACGTCGTGTGTAAATTACAATTCCTCCGACGTTGTGTGTAAAGTATAATTCCGTCGACGTTGTGTGTAAATTATAATTCCTCTGGCGTTGTGAGTAAAGTAGCATTCCTCCGACGTTCTGATTAAAGTATCATTCCTCCGATGTCGTGAGTAAAGTATCATTCCTCGGACATTGTGTGTAAAGTATAATTCCTCCGACGTCGTGTGTAAATTATAATTCCTCCGGCGTTGTGTGTAAAGTATAATTCCTCCGACGTTGTGTGTAAAATATCATTCCCGCGGCGTTTTGTGTAAAGTATAATTCTTTCGACGTTGTGAGTAAATATAATTCCTGCGACTTTGTGTGCAAAGTATAATTCCCGCGGCGTTGTGTGTAAAGTATAATTCCTGCAGCGTTGTGTGTAAAGTATAATTCCTCCGACGTTGTGTTTAAAGTATCATTCCCATTGCGTTTTGTGTAAAGTATAATTCCTGCGACGTTGTGAGTGAAGTATAATTCCTGCGACGTCGTGTGCAAAGTATCATTTTCGCGGCGTTTTGTGTAAATTATAATTCCTCCGGCGTTTTGTGTAAAGTATAATTCCTGCGGCGTTGTGTGTAAAGTATAATTCCTACGATATCGTGTGTAAGGAATAATTCCTCTGACGTTGTAAGTAAAGTATCATTCCTTTGGCGTTGTGTGTAAAGTATAATTCCTTTGGCGTTGTGTGTAATGTATAATTCCTCCGACGTTGTGAGTAAAGTATAATTCCTCCGACGTCGTGTGTAAATTATAATTCCTCCGACGTTGTGTGTAAAGTATAATTCCTTCGACGTTGTGTGTAAAGTATAATTCCTCTGGCGTTGTGAGTAAAGTAGCATTCCTCCGACGTTCTGATTAAAGTATCATTCCTCCGATGTCGTGAGTAAAGTATCATTCCTCGGACATTGTGTGTAAAGTATAATTCCTCCGACGTCGTGTGTAAATTATAATTCCTCCTGCGTTGTGTGTAAAGTATAATTCCTCCGACGTTGTGTGTAAAATATCATTCCCGCGGCGTTTTGTGTAAAGTATAATTCTTTCGACGTTGTGAGTAAAGTATAATTCCTGCGACTTTGTGTGCAAAGTATCATTCCCGCGGCGTTGTGTGTAAAGTATAATTCCTGCAGCGTTGTGTGTAAAGTATAATTCCTCCGACGTTGTGTTTAAAGTATCTTTCCCATTGCGTTTTGTGTAAAGTATTATTCCTGCGACGTTGTGAGTGAAGTATAATTCCCTCGACGTCGTGTGCAAAGTATCATTCCCGCGGCGTTTTGTGTAAATTATAATTCCTCCGGCGTTTTGTGTAAAGTATAATTCCTGCGGCGTTGTGTGTAAAGTATAATTCCTGCGGCGCTGTGTGTAAAGTATCATTCATGCGGCGTTGTGTGTAAAGTATAATTCCTCTGGCGTTTTGTGTAAATTATAATTCCTGCGGCGTTTTGTGTAAATTATAATTCCTGCGGCGTTGTGTGTAAAGTATAAATCCTGCGGCATTGTGTGTAAAGTATAATTCCTGCGGCCTTTTGTGTAAATTATAATTCCTCCGGCGTTGTGTGTAAAGTATAATTACTGCGGCGTTTTGTGTAAATTATAATTCGTCCGACGTTGTGTGTCAAGTATAATTCCTGCGGCGTTTTGTGTAAATTATAATTCCTCCAGCGTTGTGCGTAAAGTATAATTCCTGCGGCGTTGTGTGTAAATTATAATTCCTCCGGCGTTTTGTGTAATGTATAGTTCCTGCGGCGTTTTGTGTAAATTATAATTCCTCCGACGTTGTGAGTAAAGTATAATTCCTGCGGCGTTGTGAGTAAAGTATAATTCCTGCGGCGCTGTGTGTAAAGTATAATTCCTCCGACGTTGTAAGTAAAGTATAATTCCTGCGGCGTTGTGGGTAAAGTATAATTCCTGCGACGTTGTGTGTAAAGTATCATTCCCGCGGCGTTGTGTGTAAAGTATAATTCCTGCGACGTTGTGTGTAAAGTATAATTCCTTTGGGGTTGTGTGTAAAGTATAATTCCTACGATGTCGTGTGTAAGGAATAATTCCTCTGACGTTGTAAGTAAAGTATCATTCCTTTGGCGTTGTGTGTAAAGTATAATTCCTTTGGCGTTGTGTGTAATGTATAATTCCTGCGACGTTGTGTGTAAAATATAATTCCTCCGACGTTGTGAGTAAAGTATAATTCCTCCAACGTCGTGTGTAAATTATAATTCCTCCGACGTTGTGTGTAAAATATAATTCCTCCGACGTTGTGAGTAAAGTATAATTCCTCCGACGTCGTGTGTAAATTATAATTCCTCCGACGTTGTGTGTAAAGTATAATTCCTTCGACGTTGTGTGTAAAGTATAATTCCTCTGGCGTTGTGAGTAAAGTAGCATTCCTCCGACGTTCTGATTAAAGTATCATTCCTCCGATGTCGTGAGTAAAGTATCATTCCTCGGACATTGTGTGTAAAGTATAATTCCTCCGACGTCGTGTGTAAATTATAATTCCTCCGGCGTTGTGTGTAAAGTATAATTCCTCCGACGTTGTGTGTAAAATATCATTCCCGCGGCGTTTTGTGTAAAGTATAATTCTTTCGACGTTGTGAGTAAAGTATAATTCCTCCGACGTTGTGTGTAAAATATCATTCCCGCGGCGTTTTGTGTAAAGTATAATTCTTTCGACGTTGTGAGTAAAGTATAATTCCTGCGACTTTGTGTGCAAAGTATCATTCCCGCGGCGTTGTGTGTAAAGTATAATTCCTGCAGCGTTGTGTGTAAAGTATAATTCCTCCGAAGTTGTGTTTAAAGTATCTTTCCCATTGCGTTTTGTGTAAAGTATAATTCCTGCGACGTTGTGAGTGAAGTATAATTCCCTCGACGTCGTTTGCAAAGTATCATTCCCGCGGCGTTTTGTGTAAATTATAATTCCTCCGGCGTTTTGTGTAAAGTATAATTCCTGCGGCGTTGTGTGTAAAGTATAATTCCTGCGGCGTTGTGTGTAAAGTATCATTCCTGCGGCGTTGTGTGTAAAGTATAATTCCTGCGACGTTGTGTGTAAAGTATAATTCCTTTGGGGTTGTGTGTAAAGTATAATTCCTACGATGTCGTGTGTAAGGAATAATTCCTCTGACGTTGTAAGTAAAGTATCATTCCTTTAGCGTTGTGTGTAAAGTATAATTCCTTTGGCGTTGTGTGTAATGTATAATTCCTGCGACGTTTTGTGTAAAGTATAATTCCTCCGACGTTGTGAGTAAAGTATAATTCCTCCGACGTCGTGTGTAAATTATAATTCCTCCGACGTTGTGTGTAAAGTATAATTCCTTCGACGTTGTGAGTAAAGTATAATTCCTCTGGCGTTGTGAGTAAAGTAGCATTCCTCCGACGTTCTGATTAAAGTATCATTCCTCCGATGTCATGAGTAAAGTATCATTCCTCGGACATTGTGTGTAAAGTATAATTCCTCCGACGTCGTGTGTAAATTATAATTCCTCCGGCGTTGTGTGTAAAGTATAATTCCTACGACGTTGTGTGTAAAATATCATTCCCGCGGCGTTTTGTGTAAAGTATAATTCTTTCGACGTTGTGAGTAAAGTATAATTTCTGCGACTTTGTGTGCAAAGTATCATTCCCGCGGCGTTGTGTGTAAAGTATAATTCCTGCAGCGTTGTGTGTAAAGTATAATTCCTCCGACATTGTGTTTAAAGTATCTTTCCCATTGCGTTTTGTGTAAAGTATAATTCCTGCGACGTTGTGAGTGAAGTATAATTCCCTCGACGTCGTGTGCAAAGTATCATTCCCGCGGCGTTTTGTGTAAATTATAATTCCTCCGGCGTTTTGTGTAAAGTATAATTCCTGCGGCGTTGTGTGTAAAGTATAATTCCTGCGGCGTTGTGTGTAAAGTATCATTCATGCGGCGTTGTGAGTAAAGTATAATTCTTCTGGTGTTTTGTGTAAATTATAATTCCTGCGGTGTTTTGTGTAAATTATAATTCCTGCGGCGTTGTGTGTAAAGTATAAATCCTGCGGCATTGTGTGTAAAGTATAATTCCTGCGGCCTTTTGTGTAAATTATAATTCCTCCGGCGTTGTGTGTAAAGTATAATTCCTGCGGCGTTTTGTGTAAATTATAATTCCTCCGGTGTTGTGTGTAAATTATAATTCCTGCGGCGTTTTGTGTAAATTATAATTCGTCCGACGTTGTGTGTCAAGTATAATTCCTGCGGCGTTTTGTGTAAATTATAATTCCTCCAGCGTTTTGCGTAAAGTATAATTCCTGCGACGTTGTGTGTAAAGTATCATTCCCGCGGCGTTGTGTGTAAAGTATAATTCCTGCGACGTTGTGTGTAAAGTATAATTCCTTTGGGGTTGTGTGTAAAGTATAATTCCTACGATGTCGTGTGTAAGGAATAATTCCTCTGACGTTGTAAGTAAAGTATCATTCCTTTGGCGTTGTGTGTAAAGTATAATTCCTTTGGCGTTGTGTGTAATGTATAATTCCTGCGACGTTGTGTGTAAAATATAATTCCTCCGACGTTGTGAGTAAAGTATAATTCCTCCAACGTCGTGTGTAAATTATAATTCCTCCGACGTTGTGTGTAAAATATAATTCCTCCGACGTTGTGAGTAAAGTATAATTCCTCCGACGTCGTGTGTAAATTATAATTCCTCCGACGTTGTGTGTAAAGTATAATTCCTTCGACGTTGTGTGTAAAGTATAATTCCTCTGGCGTTGTGAGTAAAGTAGCATTCCTCCGACGTTCTGATTAAAGTATCATTCCTCCGATGTCGTGAGTAAAGTATGATTCCTCGGACATTGTGTGTAAAGTATAATTCCTCCGACGTCGTGTGTAAATTATAATTCCTCCGGCGTTGTGTGTAAAGTATAATTCCTCCGACGTTGTGTGTAAAATATCATTCCCGCGGCGTTTTGTGTAAAGTATAATTCTTTCGACGTTGTGAGTAAAGTATAATTCCTCCGACGTTGTGTGTAAAATATCATTCCCGCGGCGTTTTGTGTAAAGTATAATTCTTTCGACGTTGTGAGTAAAGTATAATTCCTGCGACTTTGTGTGCAAAGTATCATTCCCGCGGCGTTGTGTGTAAAGTATAATTCCTGCAGCGTTGTGTGTAAAGTATAATTCCTCCGAAGTTGTGTTTAAAGTATCTTTCCCATTGCGTTTTGTGTAAAGTATAATTCCTGCGACGTTGTGAGTGAAGTATAATTCCCTCGACGTCGTTTGCAAAGTATCATTCCCGCGGCGTTTTGTGTAAATTATAATTCCTCCGGCGTTTTGTGTAAAGTATAATTCCTGCGGCGTTGTGTGTAAAGTATAATTCCTGCGGCGTTGTGTGTAAAGTATCATTCCTGCGGCGTTGTGTGTAAAGTATAATTCCTGCGACGTTGTGTGTAAAGTATAATTCCTTTGGGGTTGTGTGTAAAGTATAATTCCTACGATGTCGTGTGTAAGGAATAATTCCTCTGACGTTGTAAGTAAAGTATCATTCCTTTAGCGTTGTGTGTAAAGTATAATTCCTTTGGCGTTGTGTGTAATGTATAATTCCTGCGACGTTTTGTGTAAAGTATAATTCCTCCGACGTTGTGAGTAAAGTATAATTCCTCCGACGTCGTGTGTAAATTATAATTCCTCCGACGTTGTGTGTAAAGTATAATTCCTTCGACGTTGTGAGTAAAGTATAATTCCTCTGGCGTTGTGAGTAAAGTAGCATTCCTCCGACGTTCTGATTAAAGTATCATTCCTCCGATGTCATGAGTAAAGTATCATTCCTCGGACATTGTGTGTAAAGTATAATTCCTCCGACGTCGTGTGTAAATTATAATTCCTCCGGCGTTGTGTGTAAAGTATAATTCCTACGACGTTGTGTGTAAAATATCATTCCCGCGGCGTTTTGTGTAAAGTATAATTCTTTCGACGTTGTGAGTAAAGTATAATTTCTGCGACTTTGTGTGCAAAGTATCATTCCCGCGGCGTTGTGTGTAAAGTATAATTCCTGCAGCGTTGTGTGTAAAGTATAATTCCTCCGACATTGTGTTTAAAGTATCTTTCCCATTGCGTTTTGTGTAAAGTATAATTCCTGCGACGTTGTGAGTGAAGTATAATTCCCTCGACGTCGTGTGCAAAGTATCATTCCCGCGGCGTTTTGTGTAAATTATAATTCCTCCGGCGTTTTGTGTAAAGTATAATTCCTGCGGCGTTGTGTGTAAAGTATAATTCCTGCGGCGTTGTGTGTAAAGTATCATTCATGCGGCGTTGTGAGTAAAGTATAATTCTTCTGGTGTTTTGTGTAAATTATAATTCCTGCGGTGTTTTGTGTAAATTATAATTCCTGCGGCGTTGTGTGTAAAGTATAAATCCTGCGGCATTGTGTGTAAAGTATAATTCCTGCGGCCTTTTGTGTAAATTATAATTCCTCCGGCGTTGTGTGTAAAGTATAATTCCTGCGGCGTTTTGTGTAAATTATAATTCCTCCGGTGTTGTGTGTAAATTATAATTCCTGCGGCGTTTTGTGTAAATTATAATTCGTCCGACGTTGTGTGTCAAGTATAATTCCTGCGGCGTTTTGTGTAAATTATAATTCCTCCAGCGTTTTGCGTAAAGTATAATTCCTGCGGCGTTTTGTGTAAATTATAATTCCTCCAGCGTTTTGCGTAAAGTATAATTCCTGCGGCGTTGTGTGTAAATTATAATTCCTCCGGCGTTGTGTGTAATGTATAGTTCCTGCGGCGTTTTGTGTAAATTATAATTCCTCCGACGTTGTGAGTAAAGTATAATTCCTACGATGTTGTGAGTAAAGTATTATTCCTGCGGCGTTGTGAGTAAAGTATAATTCCTGCGGCGCTGTGTGTAAAGTATAATTCCTCCGACTTTGTGAGTAAAGTATAATTCCTGCGGCGTTGTGGGTAAAGTATAATTCCTGCGACGTTGTGTGTAAAGTATCATTCCCGCGGCGTTGTGTGTAAAGTATAATTCCTGCGGCGTTGTGTGTAAAGTATAATTCCTGCGGCGTTGTGGGTAAAGTATAATTCCTGCGACGTTGTGTGTAAAGTATCATTCCCGCGGCGTTGTGTGTAAAGTATAATTCCTGCGGCGTTGTGTGTAAAGTATAATTCCTGCGGCGTTGTGTGTAAAGTATCATTCCTACGATGTCGTGTGTAAGGAATAATTCCTCTGACGTTGTAAGTAAAGTATCATTCCTTTGGCGTTGTGTGTAAAGTATAATTCCTTTGGCGTTGTGTGTAATGTATAATTCACGCGACGTTGTGTGTAAAGTATAATTCCTCCGACGTTGTGAGTAAAGTATAATTCCTCCGACGTCGTGTGTAAATTATAATTCCTCCGACGTTGTGTGTAAAGTATAATTCCTTCGACGTTGTGTGTAAAGTATAATTCCTCTGGCGTTGTGAGTAAAGTAGCATTCCTCCGACGTTCTGTTTAAAGTATCATTCCTCCGATGTCGTGAGTAAAGTATCATTCCTCCGACATTGTGTGTAAAGTATAATTCCTCCGACGTCGTGTGTAAATTATAATTCCTCCGACGGTGTGTGTAAAGAATAATTCTTTCGACGTTGTGAGTAAAGTATAATTCCTCTGGCGTTGTTAGTAAAGTAGCATTCCGCCGACGTTCTGATTAAAGTATCATTCCTCCGTTGTCGTGAGTAAAGTATCATTCCTCCCGACATTATGTGTAAAGTATAATTCCTCAGGCGTTGTGAGTAACGTAGCATTCCTCCGATGTCGTGTGTAAAGTAGAATTCCTGCGATGTCGGGTGTAAAGTATAATTCCTCTTGCGTTGTGTAGTATAATTCCTCCGACGTTGTGTGTAAAGTATAATTCCTCAGACGTTCTGATTAAAGTATCATTCCTCCGATGTCGTGTGTAAAGTATAATTCCTACGACGTTGTGAGTAAAGTATCATTCCTGCGACGTTGTGTGTTAAGTATAATTCCTCCGACGTCGTGTGTAAAGTATAATTCCTCTGGCGTTGTGTGTAAAGTATCATTCCTCCGACGTTGTGAGTAAAGTATAATTCCTCCGACGTCGTGTGTAAAGTATAATTCCTCTTGCGTTGTGTAGTATATTTCCTCCGATGTCGTGTGTAAAGTATAATTCTTCAGACGTTCTGATTAAAGTATCATTCCTCCGATGTCGTGTGTAAAGTATAATTCCTACGACGTTGTGAGTAAAGTATCATTCCTGCGACGTTATGTGTAAAGTATAATTCCTCCGACGTTGAGAGTAAAGTATAATTCCGGCGACGTCGTGTGTAAAGTATAATTCCTCCGACGTCGTGTGTAAAGTATAATTCCTCTGGCGTTGTGTGTAAAGTCTCATTTCTCCGACGTTGTGAGTAAAGTATAATTCCTCCGACGTCGTGTGTAAAGTATAATTCCTCCGACGTCGTGTGTAAAGTATAATTCCTCTGGCGTTGTGAGTAAAGTAGCATTCCTACGACGTTCTGATTAAAGTATCATTCTTCCGAGGTCGTGAGTAAAGTATCATTCCTCCGGCGTTGTGTGTAAAATATAATTCCTCTTGCGTTGTGTGTAAAGTACAATTCCTCTGACGATGTGTGTAAAGTATAATTCCTCCCAATGCTGCAATCTGGTGCAATCGTTAGCGTTCATATGCACAACGCGTAAACTATCGCCTTTACCAGTGGCGTTCATATGGTTTCGGAAAAAAACGCGTTTTTCCAATTTACGTTTTCCTTCTGTGTTGCATGTACAGTGTAACTTTTGTTCTAGAAGTCTCCAATGCTGCACACTAGTGCGATCCGTAGAGTATATACGCACAACGCGTAAACTATTGCCTTTACCAGTGGCATTCCTACGGTTTCGGAAAAAGATTACCGTAGAAATATATTCCAAGCGAGCGAGAAATGACGAAAGTTCTGTATATCTCCGCTAGCTTGATTTTTGATAAGTATCTATACAGTGTGCAGACTCATGAATAGTCAATCAATACGTATCGTAACTCTTTTATTTTGTTTTCCCCTAATGCGGCCTGCCCATAGGGAATTGTATTCCTCAAGTTTAATGTATCGGACACAGATTGCATCGATATTTGCAACTCTATTGAAAATGCGTATTGTATCGATCTACACAGGCTAATCAGGGCCCATACATTGCTCTTAATACTCATAAATCAACACCACCAAGTGAACTGAGGAATACTGCTCATATATATATGTACACACAACACAAATGTAACTGATAGGCTAAGTCTTTACATCTTTACATATCTTTATTCAGCATTAAATATAACATATTTATAGACAATACACATATTAATATTTTACATAATATAAGGTTGTATACAAGAAAGCCTTTTCCGAGAAGTTCCGATGGAATATGTAGAATGTATTTTTTCTTTATCTAAGGATTTGAAAAAATATTTATGATGTTAAATCTTTTTAAATCTTTTATGTAAGGTTTTAACGTGTGGCAGACTAGGTTGTACATTCTTTTTTTTTTTTTTAGGTTAGGTTAAAACGTTTTGAAAACATTGGGAATACTGCGAGAAGAGTTACATCACTAGAAACGCTTTACCAGAAGAAAATGAAACAATATAATACACATTATCTATGTACAAACCATTATGAATAAACCCAACAGTACATGAGATATACACTCCAAAAAATAACTGAATGTAGGAGGAATACATGAGTCCTATCTGGAACACAAACAAAAATTGAAAACTTTATACATTCTGTGTATAATTCCGAAACTTTATTGATTTGAACAATGTTGCGGGATATATATACTACATATGTAAGGGATGTTAACTAATAATTTGATGATGAGTTTATGTAGTGACTTGTTTGAAAGGTAATAGCTATTGTTTTATTTATGTGATATTTCTTCGTTTAAAGGCAAAATATATATACTTTGATAAGTTTATTAATTCATTTATATTTGTTGTGGAAAGCAATGATTTAAATTTGTGGATTGTTGGCCAATGACAAAAGTATGGTTTAAGTAGTTTGTTTCTTAGATCATAGTATTTTGGGCAGGCTAACAGGAAGTGGTATTCGTTTTCTATTACACCCATTGTGCAATTTTGGCATATTCTGTCATTTCTCGCTATACCTTCGTGTCTACCTTTATCAATCTGGTGGTTATGGGATGAAAGTCTAAATTTGGTCAATGCTATTCTATATTTATCAATGTATAATTTATGTAAATATGGTTCCAACTCAAAATGTTGCTTATATGTACTATACAAAGATAATCTGTTTGAGTTAGTTATGTTAGAGAGCCATGTCTGTTTGTAAATGTCTAAAATTCTAATTTTGATCGTATCTAATTTAATTTCCCATTCATGTTGATGTAACCACAATTGTTGTAGTCCTAATTCATTTAGTGATACCTTAATTCTATATGCCCAATTATTACCGTTGTATGTTTTGTTTTCGTCAGCGTCCTGTTGGAGTATGCTATACATTGTTTTGATTAGAGTTTGATTATTAATTTTAAAACTTTTATCCAGAATTTAAACATAGTAAGTGTTCGATGTATTTTCATTGGATATCTGCCTGTTTCTCCGTATAAGCCGTCTAAGTTTGTGGACTTTCTCACACATAGGATTCTTCTGAGAAATTTGCAGTGTACCTGTTCAATATCTTTACACTCGTGGTCACCTATTATTTCTGCACCATAATTGAGTATAGAACCAACAAGGCTGTCAAATAGTCTACATTGTTCTTTGATATCAAGGTCAAGTTGGTTCAGGATAATAAAAAGGTTATGAAGAGCAAAGTATGAACGATGCGCAAGTTTCTTCTGTGTTCGGTTTATATTACCATTTTTAAAGAGATTAATTCCAAGGTATTTGAAAGATGTTACTACATTTAATGGAATAGTGTTTAAAGTTAAGTTGTAAGTAGTATGTCTTCCTAATTCAAATATCATGGCGTTTGTTTTCTTAGTGTTTATATTTAAACCCCACGATTCGCAATATCTCGATAAATCGTTGAGTAGTGATTGTAGAGCTGTGGGTGTAAACGCGAATAGTACCGCGTCGTCTGCAAAGATGAGTATGTATACACTGAGATCGTTAAGTTTAAATAAACCTTCTATTTCGCAGTTGAAGTTGTTAGTTATGTCATTTATAAAGTAGAGAAACAAAATTGTTGAGCTCGGATTGCCTTGTTTTACACCGATGTTCGAGTTAAAGAAAGACGAGGTTTCAGAGTTAAACCTAACTGCTGCTTTTACTGTGTTATACATATTTTTAATAGATTGAATAAATTTAGGGCTGACGTTTTCTTGTAATAATTTCTGAAAAATAAATACTCGATTCAATTTATCGAAGCATTTCTCAAAATCTATGAAAGCACAATATAACTTTTTACGGGAATGAAGAGTATGCGTAATAATAGATTGTAGTAGGAATATACAGTCAATTGTTGATTTTCCCTTCTGAAAACCAAACTGGTTTTCAATGATTTTGTTCTGGTTGTCTGACCATTTTGTAAGCCTATTAAGCAATATTTGAGAATATATTTTAGCAATTATATTGATTAAAGTTATTCCTCTATAGTTGTTTGCTTCATCAATATCTCCTCCCTTGAATACTGGTACTATAATACCAGAACCCCAGGAACTTGAATATTCTCCGTTCTGGAAGATTTTGTTAAAAAGTAATAACATTACAGGTGAAATTTCTTGGAACGCATGTTTATACGCTTCTGCGATTATTGTATCTAATCCGCTAATTTTATTGTTATTTTGGGAAAAAACAGCCTTCTCCAATTCATGTATGGTGATTTCTTGATCTAATTCATTATCGGAAAGTGTGTGCATGTCGTTATCATTGCGTTGTTGTTGTTGGTCAAATTGTTGTTGTTGTTGTTCATTATTTATGCTGTATAATGTATTAAAGTGTTCATAAAGATCGTTTATTTCTATATTTTGTGAAGATTGTGCTTGTGTTTTTTATTGTTGCTTAATTTTATTCCAAAATTGTTTTGGATTCGATTTGGTCATTTTTGATAGTTCTGCTTTTTGTTTGATATTATATTTATTCTTTTCATTACGTTTTATTGTGTTATATACTTGTTTTGCATGTAAGTAACGCGTAATGCGTTTCTTGCCTTTTTAAATATAACCCTTGCTTCATAACATGCTTTGTTAAACCATGTTTTTTTTTATTATAAACCTTATTTGTACCTGCTTTGTTTGAGCGTTTGGTTCCAAATACTTCGTGTGAACAGTTGTATAATACATCAATAAACATATTTGAAATTTCATCAGTATTGCAGTTATTGTCGCTTTGGAGCGCGTCTATTATATTTGTTAAATCTCTTTCTTTAGTGAGAAGGGTTATTTTAAATTCGTCTATTTTTGCATCATCCCATTTTATAAATGACTCGTTATTATGCTTTGAAGTTTTATTGTATTGTAAAGTCTTACGTCCGGCTAGATGTATTTCTAAACCAGAATGGTCGGAATATTCATTTGGTTGAAGCACACTAAAATGAGAGATACAATAAAAGTCATGTGTTTTCAGTAGTAAATAGTCAACTAGGCTAGACCCGTTTATTGAATGGTATGTAAAAACACCGATACCTCTGTCGTTATGCAAACGCCCGTTACCTATGACAAACGAAGTCGATTGACAGAGATTAATCAAGCGTTTACCGTAACTATCGATCACGTGATCTTAAGAAACACGTGGATTTTTGTTTACAAAATTTGACAGTTGGCTGTCAGTGTCAAAATACGGGTCTATTTCCAGGATATCAGATACATTGGATGTGCGGGAATTAAGATCGCCTATGAGGAAACATTTTCCCTTTTCTTCATATCTTTCTAGATTAGATTCTAGTTCTTCGAAGAAATCGAAATGCTCAGTATTGATGACTTTTGAATTGTTCGGCGGTACGTATGCACAGCAAATATAAACATTCTGGTCAAAATTAAACAGCTGCTTATCTAACTCGACCCATATTATTCCATTTTGGTTCTTTTCTATGTCATGAACACATTTCTTTATAGATTTTTTAAAATATATACTAATACCACCACTTTATCGTCCCTTTGTGACATTTCTCGATTTATTTCCAAACATGTGTTCACTTTCGTAGTCTTTTATGTCTAAATTTCTAAATGTTTTTTCTGAGGTCCAAGTTTCTGTTAGAAATATAAGATCGTATCTTCTTAGATATTGTATAACGTCTGGGTCTGCTATTTTGCGTGTTAGTCCGTTCACATTCCAGCTTAATATGTTCAAGTCCTTCTCTTGACCTCCCTAATATTCTGGTTGCCTCTGATCTCTAATTTGACCATCTACATACTTTAATGTGACTTTGTTGTTAACATACAGTTTATTACCGATTATCCTGGCCTTTTCCCCTTTATCTTGTTCCTGTTTTGCGTAGTCCTTAAGTTCTTTTCTTTTCTGGCATCTCGATATTGCTGTGGCGATTGTATACCTACACCTAAATTCATGTTTGCTAGAGATGTTTTAATCGTAGCATTGTAAGATTTTAGTCGCACGTCTTCACGATCTGAATATTTGTGGAATTTCACCACGATTGGCCTTGGCTTTCTTGATTTTGGCCCTCCAAGTCGATGTGCCCGGTCCAATACAATGTTATTCCCATCTGTGTGTAGATGCTCTGTAATAAACTGTTTCACAAGAGAATCACAATTTTCGGGTGGTAAGGTGCCATTGTTAATCGTTGGCTCTTGTATTCCATAGAATATAAGATTTTCCCTCATGGATCGAGACTCTAAGTCAAGACGTTTGTCCTGTATTTCTTCTTTTTGGTGTTTGGTTTTAGAAAGTGCCTGTTAATGTATCTATATGCTCTTTGTTTTCTTTCAGGTCTCTTTTTTGGTTTTCATATTCGCTGTCTATAAATGATACTGATTTTTCCACATCTTTAACTTTGGTATCGAGATCTTTAATGTTGCTTTCAATTTTTGTTATTTTATGACACATTTCTAGAATAGAGGATTCGATTTTGTCTATTTTTGGTAGGGCAGCTTTTATTGTCTTGACATCCTCAATGAGTTGGATCGCCCAATGTGGCGCCGATGTTGTAGGTACTTGCTGTACAGAAGACGTTGGGGGTGTTTGAAATACGACGGGAGTTTGGTTGTTTTGGGGTGTTTGAAACCCAAACTCGCTAGGTTGTACGAGGTTGGTTACGGGGGGTATGCTGTAGCTCATCACTGCTTGAACGAAGTTTTCACTTGTATTAAAAAAGTCTGTCTCACCCTGTGTGTTGTTACTGTGTACTTCACTATCTGTCACGGTATGTGACTCCGGGTTGTAATGGTTGTATTCACTTTTAGCTTAATTAGTCCATGTATCTTTTATATTAATCATGTTTTCCAAAAAAAAATCCACGTCATCTGTGTACACAACCTATACTAAGTCATTATACATATTACCGTATTTCACTTCCATGGATGTGACCTGTAAAATTAACACGGTCGTAAAATATACAGACCTAGATGTAGGTAGAAATATAAAACTTGCAATGACATTGCAAAATAAATGCATACTGAAGAAAACCGTATATGTATTTATCAATATCACTGCAGAGGCATCATAAATGGTCTTTATGAGGGAAATGATTAAATAAATGAAAGTGTCATATTGCCTTCTCCCACAAGGAAAGCGCTTTACATGAACGTGATGTTTCTATAATATATTATTATGATGGTGTTTTTCATCAGTATGTATTATTGATATCAGTCATTAGAAGTTTGCCAAACAGACGTAATTTATTTGACAAACATGAAATTAAGTGATTAAATGATTCAATGTTTGGGCAAACGCGGGGATAATTGTTTTCAAACAGTGTTTCAGAGATTTTTCTAATTTCCGTCTTTGTTACTAAACAGTGTAACTTTGTGTCTAGAAGTCTCCCAAGCTTCAAACTGGTGCGATTGGTATAATACATATTCACAATGCGTAGACTAGTACGTTTACTGGGCACATGTATATGTTTTTTTCATTTTCCTTCT
This sequence comes from Serripes groenlandicus, assembly GCA_031761405.1. Classification (NCBI taxonomy): domain Eukaryota; kingdom Metazoa; phylum Mollusca; class Bivalvia; order Cardiida; family Cardiidae; genus Serripes; species Serripes groenlandicus. Next base: position 22,178,052 of record JASEVX010000014.1, read on the forward strand.
GTGTTTCTAAATAGTGTAACTTTGTTTCTAGAATTCTCTCATACTCTACTCTAAACTATCGCATTTACCAGGCACGTTTATTTGGTTTCGGAAAAAACGCGCGCTTTCATATAGTTTGGAAATAAAATGCATTTTTCCAATTTCCTTCTTTGAAATCTCCTATGCTCTAAACTGAAGCTATAGGTAGAGTGCATATTCACATTGCATAAACTATCACGTTTACCAGGCACATTTATAAGATCACGTATTGTTTCTATAGTGGAGCGTAGCGACACCAGGTATTGGGACATCTGTCTCATTACGAGTTTTTTTTGGGTTTCTCCGAAGACGGATATAACCAGTCTGTTTCAAAACATATAAAATCGAAATAATTGATACTTACAATAGCAGTCTGAGAAATTGCTCATGAATAGCAACAACATTAGTTTAACCATTCCTTTCCCAGATACAACACATTTGCACCAGACGCCATTGAACAAACATAGGCTAATCATAATGAGCAATTGCTTCTTTTGTCGTTATGTTTTTAAAATGTGTCTGTTGTAGATGCATCAGAAGGCATCTTTATCTGAGAAATAAAAATTGGTTATATCGGATTTTATTTTTTATAACTAATATGTATCATTAATATCAGACATTATAAGACCTGTTATGTATGTTTACTCAAGTTTGTAGACGTGCAACAGGTCACCTGATATAGAACCATTGCTGACATAGAATGTTTTGTCTGTGGTGCTATATAACACTGTCCATGGACGATTTAACCCGTCGTTCGTCTCTACTACAATACGTACAGGTGTACACGTCGGTGTTATCTGAAGTATGTTTTCTGTCCAGTATCCCACCACATATATACTATTATCATCACCCATAGTTAGACCTTCTGGAAAACTCAGACTTTCATGTGTATATATATTACACACTTTCCCGTCCATACTCAAACTTGTAACTGTGTCCTGATTACCGTCTGATACATACATTGTATCCCCGTCAATATTCACTGCAATGTACATCGGATGTTCAAACAGGTGCTGCCCTTGATCATTGTGTTTGAATGTTTGAAGAACCTTTCCCTCAGGACTAAGGAGTTTCACCGACGGAGAGTCCCCACCAGCAAACGTAACAAATAATCGGCCTTTTCTATATGTAATTCCTGAAAAACCTGGCTCTTTTGGTACCTTTTTTACAACTGATAATTTTCCATTATAACGTAGAAACACTAAGTGTGTGAAGCAGGTTACAGCCAGAGTTTCCGGATCCATAAATGTTATATCAAATAGTTCACCGTCAAGTCTGATGTAACATGTAATGTTGTCTGATCGTAAGTCAATGACTTTTATAGAATAGTTATCACGGTCTACTACAGCTAGAAGGGCATTGGACATCAACACACTTCCTGTTATCGAGACTCTTTTTATGTCCGTTTTGTGATTCATCTTAATGTTCTTTATGTACTTGACTACTGTTGGTTTAAAGATGTCGGTCTTCGTGGTTTTCTCGTCATTGTGTGTTTGCTGCTCTTCTCCTATTTCCTCTCTTCCTCTGATACCTAACTTACTAATGGTAGGATTGTCTTCCTTCATTAGTCCTACCTCTGTCTGATCTTGCTCCGTCGTTCTTCTTTCTCCTTCATCTTTCGTCTCCAACGATCCAAGTTTATGATGCGAATTAAGTGTATTCAGTATGTCTTCATTCCGTGAAAACGCATACCTTCTCACGATGTTTTGTTGAGACATGCTTTTAGTTCTGTACTCTTTGATCTGAGTACGAGCTTTTCTGGCAGCAATGAATAGCTGTTGGTCTTGTTTACAGTGTTGAAGGAGACCTAGAGTGGATGATATTTCTGACATGTCTACCTGAAGCTTGTCGTATAGTGTATCCACGGATTCAATAACTTTCAAATCTTCTTTCTTTATTTGCTCAACTTGCTGCATTAATTCAACTTCATGTTCATCGATTTTCGAATTGATTTCACTTCTAAATACCTGAATATCAGATATTAATCGTCCAAAGATATGAGTTACATCAATTGAGTCATTTTGTGTTTTGTTCTTACATGCTGTAAGTTCTTTTTCTATGTCCTTTAACTGCTTTAATAATAATTTATATTCTTGGCTAGAGCTGAAACCCGTCGCCAAATCATCGATGTACTTTACACCGCATTGGCCATGATCTAAAGTTACGCACACAGAGCAGCAACATGTATCATGCGTATCACAGAAATACTCCATTAATTTTCCACCATGCTTAGCACAAAACTTCTCCTGAACATAAGATAATTTCTTTCTTGGCATTTCGTCTCTATCAAGAAGTTGGTGTTGGCTGGAGGCTTTATTTTTTCTGTGGTGTATTGCACACGTGTCACAAAGAAATTCGTCACAGTTAGTGCAATGTAACTGGGCATTTTCACTTATATTATCTATCTGGCAAGGATCGCATGGAATACCAGTATCCCAGTCCTCACTATAAGCTTGCCTTCTACCTGAAACCTCCATGGCGGATTGTCTAACTGAAGAAAACCAAACGGTATAGTTTTTAACAAATATACAGGATGGTTGATACAGCATTAACAACTGAAATCATATACCAAAAAAATAGTTCTGAATTCCTATCTTGCAAAAAATATTTGAAACGACAGGCATTAAATGATACCTGATGTCAGGATAAATAAACCAGTAGAACCTTGTAACTTTCCCAGGAACACCATGATATAACTGATATTTTGTTTAAAGCTGCATAATACACCATAAATACGAATCATTCATACGTCTTGATGATGACGAATTTCTTCTCACTTGTGGTGCATGATGATAATGTTTTATGCACTGTACATCACCCAACAATGTGGACCTATCAAGTCAAATATGCCAATATAAACAGTTTTGCAAACAATTATCAAATATAGAACATAATTAAGTAGACAGCATATTCGAAAAACAACGTTGAAAAATAGCCTTATAATAGTTATCTGATTAATCTGCTACTTTTCCTAACGCGTTCAAAGTTATTAATGATGCAGCAGAGTCAGATTTGATTAAGAACATTATCAACTCAAAACTGTCGTAGACTGCATAATATTCTAATAACATAGTTCTTTCAGTTGGGGTCATTTTTCAACAGTAAGAACGCAACAACATTTCCTGTTCTCAAAATAATACTTTAAATTTCCATTGAAAACTAAAGTAATTCACATCAGGAGAAAACAGAAAATATACATAATCAAATTGTACACACCTGGAAATGACAACAGAAATTCCATATACAAAATGCTATCTCTGTATACAACAGTCACATAGAGAGTAAGTGCCCGATGATGAAAGTGTCTGGTATATATAGGGCAAGTCCTATGTCAAAATGTTGAGCATTTCCTTTCATGCCAACAACAAAAGGTAGGTGTCAAAAAGTAAACAAACACTTCAGGATGTAGGTAGTATAGGCTTGACTTGTTTTATCACCTTTTTGGGATAAGATTATGTTACAAACCAAACAACCTATTAAGACCGCATATTTGCTATTGTAGTTCATGAGATGTTTTAAATACAAACACATTCCCTGATAATCACTGTCTGGGAAACATATTTCAATTCAATTCAATTCAATTAATTTATTAAGTAATAAGTACATGATACTTCTTACAATAACATAAATGTAATGGAAAGACAAAAAGTCTTTAAATTAGGCGAGAAGCCTGAAAAAAAAATCAAGAATTCTTTAACATTTTTTGACATAAGTAAGTCTGATTTTTTGTATAAAAATATGTACAAGTGTTAGGCAAATAGCATTGTATATTATAACATGGAAAATTTAATAGCAGATATATTTCTGAATTATTATGTATCAAAATATAACTCAAAAATATGAACCATAATACATTGAACAAAGGTACAAGGTTTCTTTTGTGAACAATATAGATCAAAATCAGCCTGTGCGTACTCCCATTCTGTTCACAGAGTACTTTCGCACGTTTGTTTTAAAACTCCGTCAACTTGTATAGATTCTGATAAGACTGAACAGGTGGAGTAGAGGATCTGAACCAGCACTGTTCAGAAATGCCAACGTGTACCATTTCTCACTTATAATATTTGCTCGTATGAATCAGTGCTCTAACAAATGTTAAGTCATACCATTCTACTGAGCAGATACGCGCAAGCAATTATAGATAGTATATGTTCAATGCTTATAAACAAGTGAAAATAATTCTAAAATATTTACTAATAATTTGATGGCTCAGTTCGAAACCGTTGATACTGTTTGGTAGTTAACATCCCATTTCGTCTAATCCCATTTCGTCTACATTGACCATCCTTCAAGCAATTTTGCCAGTCTTCACAATTACTTGGAGAGGATGGCTCGCTTGACAGGACTGTGAATTCCTTCTGCAGTTACTTGACACGTATGTGTACACCGTTGTGCTTGTGCATTCTGTGCTATTACAAAGTGCTTTAGCCTTTGCAACACTAATATATTAGTATATTTTCTCTTGTATTAAGCATGCAATATGAAATGATTATTAAAATTTGTTATGAACTTTGTGTTTCCTTTGTTTAACAGCCTTCGGACTTTGTACATAATGTCTGAGTCTATATTGTTTGCAGTGTTTGAATGCCACGAGTCCCTTAAAGTAATTGCGACAACCCAATATAATCAGATAAAGGTCATGTGCCTTCGAACTTTGCAAACAGAGAAGATTCAGGTTGCCGGCTTCATTTAAGAAAAGACAGGTCTAAAACAATTTATTGCTGATAATTGGCCAATATAAGATTTGGTATATTTTTTCTTTTCAAAAATAGAACGATAAAATAGCACAATTTCCAATGAAAAGATGCTCTGGTATCGGTCCACAATGTATGTATAACCCACAAGTTTTAAATGTCTGTCTTATTGAATTAGCGTGTTAGCAACTTATTTAGGGACTGTCTGTCTCGTTAATCTAAGTGTAGACGAAATGGCACCAGGGTGTAGATGGGTTGTAGACGAAATGGGACAAAGTGCAAAAAGTGTAGACGAAATGGGATTAGAGTAATTGGGATTAGACGAAAAGGGCATAAACCGTTTGGTACGAAGTCATGCAGTTACAACTGTTACCGTCTAAACCTGCAGTTATAACTGTTACCGTCTAAACATGCAGTAACAACTGTTAATGTCTAAACACGAAGTTACAACTGTTACTGTCTAAACATGCAGTTACAACTGTTAACGTCTAAACATGTAGTTACAACTGTTACCGTCTAAACATGCAGTTACAACTGTTACCGTCTAAACATGCAGTTACAACTGTTAATGTATAAACATGCAGTTACAACTGTTAATGTATAAACATGCAGTTACAACTGTTACCATATAAACATGTGGTTACAACTGCTAATGTATAAACATGCAGTTACAACTGGTACCGTCTAAACATTCAGTGACAACTGTTAATGTATAAACATGCAGTTACAACTGTTACCATCTAAACATGCAGTTACAACTGTTACCGTCTAAACATGCAGTTACAACTGTTACCAAATAAACATGTAGTTACAACTGTTAACGTCTAAACATGCAGTTACAACTGTTACTTGTCTAAACATGCAGTTACAACTGTTAACGTCTAAACATGCAGTTACAACTGTTACTTGTCTAAATATGGAGTTACAACTGTTAATGTCTAAACATGCAGTTACAATTTTAATGTATAAACATACAGTTACAACTTTTAATGTCTAAACATACAGTTACAACTGTTAATGTCTAAACATACAGTTACAACTGTTAATGTCTAAACATACAGTTACAACTGTTAATGTCTAAACATACAGTTACAACTTTTAATGTCTAAACATGCAGTGTTACCGTCCAACCATGCAGTTACAACTGTTACCGTCTTAACATGCAGTGACAACTGTTACCGTCTAAAAATGCAGTTACAACTGTTAATATCTAAACATACAGTTACACCTTTAGTGTCTAAACATGCAGTTACAACTGTTACTGTCTAACCATACAGTTACAACTGTTACCTTCTAAACATACAGTTACAACTGTTACCGTCTAAACATACAGTTACAACTTTAATGTCTAAACATGTAGTTACAACTGTATTTATACTCTCTATACCAAAAGTAAATAGGTATAGATCCCTTTTTAACGCAGCCCTACTGTGTCATACACTCCTAAGAAAGTACACTAATTCATTTAACGTATTATCATCTACATTTTTAAACTAACTAATACATATATGCTTAAGTAACATAGTATTTACAAGATCGCATGTTGCCCCTATTGTGCTCACCTTATTCAATATAACTTCAATATATTTAAAACGACCCTCTACCATTCTATTCAACGGATCGAACTAAATTAAACATTATTGGATAAACTCGCCTGGTCAGGGTTCAAATGCGCTGGTCCTGAAAGTCGCATTGCGTGTGAGATGCCGTATCATTCCATACATGTAGTTGTTAATTGATCGACACAACAAATACTAACGAAGTACAACAATACAGTCAGGGCTTTAGTACAGCCTGGAAATGGAGGCTCAGCTTTCACATAGTTGTCGCAACAATAGCGTTGGTGCTGTGGTAGAGTGTCGGCCTCTCTCACTAAAGGCCCCGAGTTCGAATCCGTTGATATGCGGGATCTGCCGCTAGGATCTTTTTAGAAAAGCCAAAACACACATGGAGCGTGATCAATATACTCGAAAGCTGGAAGTTTATTTCGCAATCGATGGACACTAACGCAGTTTATGTACAGTTTCAATGATGAAGTGCTTAGACTACCAGAGCCAAGAACCATAGTTGGATGCATGATTAGCTCATATCGGAATTGTTTGAAAGTGGTGGTGTGTTATATGTTGTTTTTATGAGGGATGCGTGGATGTGATAATTTCAATTATCGTTGAATACTGAGTTTTAACATCAAGTATGTAATGGTCCAACAGCATTTGGCCAAATGCCATTCAGTTTGCTTTCCGTTTTTAAAAGTGGTGTGATTTTTTAAACTGGCCGAATGTCGCTCCGAATGTGTTTTCCCCATTGTATCACCGCATGCTTACCGTTTGTATTCCGAATGTTTTAAGAATGGACCGAATATTTCCCACATGTTGACTTCGAAAGGTTTTCTTTCCGAACGCCTTCCGTATGCTTTCCAAGTGCTTTCAGAACACGGCGAATCGACCTAGAATGAACCTAGAATGAACCGAATTCTTTTCGCATGCAATTTGAAAGCGTTCGGAAAGGGGTCGCCATGTTCTATGTCCTTTCGGACTGTTCTGAGAGCATACAGAACATACTGTGCATTCTAGAAAAAAAATCTTTTGAAGCGATCACATTTGGCGGAATGCCATTCCGTTTGCTTTACGAATAGGAATTTGGGTCTTCATGGATCTAACGGATCATATTCGGGAAGCATTCGGTGTGTTCTAGGAGCATACTGGCTGTTCGGCTCCGTACGGATGCATACTGGACGGCATTCGGTAGCTCTAAAGATTTGTTGTGCATGTTCAAAATAACATTTTCCGAACTGCTCGTACATTTCCAGAATGCACAGTATGTTCCGTATGCTTTCAGAATAACCCGAATGAACATAGAACATGATGAATGCTTCCCGAACGTTTTCAGTATCCTTTCCGTATTTGTTTTCATTTATGACGCCGAACGTATAACGAATAGCCAGAACCCTTCCAGTATTCTTTCAGAACATTTTCCGAACTGCTCGTACACTTCCGGAATGCGCAGTATGTTCCGGATGCCCCGAATGGACATATAACATGACGAACCCATTCCGAACGCTTTCAGAATGCCGTTTAAATCTTTCCGAATGCCGGTAAAGTCCGCAAACTTCCTATAAATAGGGGAGCTTCTGTCAGTACAATTCATATGTCATGGAAAGAGAGGACGAGAACCACAATGTCATCCCCGGCGAGTGGAGAGATGGAAGAGACCTCCCAGACATGACTCGCCACTTTGCCGGCAACCGTGACACCCTAACTGCCAAGTACCAGAGGAATATAGTGAAGACGTACTACAAGTATGATGCAGGTGCTGTTGCTTGGCAGGCCAGGATGATCCATTTGGGATGTTCGGAAAGCATACGGAACCCAGCCCCTCCAAAGTTTCATTCCGAATGCACCCAGAACTAGACGCATGTTTCCCAAACGTCTTTTATACATGTCATATGCTCCTAGAATGTTTTCCGAATACTTCCGGAATACACATGGACGCCACATTCGGATGATTCGGAAGGTCGATGAAAATTATTTTGAACATGCAAAACAAATGTTTGTAGATACCGAATGTCGTTCCGTATGCATCCGTACGGTGACGAACAGCCAGTATGCTCATAGAACACACCGAATGCTTCCCGAATATGATCCGTTCGCTCCCGGAACACCACAATTCCTATCCGGATAGCAAGCGGAATGGCATTCGGCCCAATGTTATCGGGCCATTAAGTAGGAGCATTCATGCAAACAATAAACATAAATATTGACTAAGTTACCCAAGTTATTGCATTTTATTCAAAGCTGATATATCTATATACATGTAAAAGTACGTATAATACACAAAAGTTTAATCTGCGCCGTCTGACCAGTCTGTAAACTAATGACTGTTTAATTCAATTTTGTTATCTTGCCTTTTCCAAAAACTTGACAAATCCATAAACAAAATTGTTAAACCACAACCACACGACAACAGCGGTATTGTTAAAAGAGAATCATAATTAAAGTATTCTGGCAACAAAAAGTTATCAAACTAAAATCGGGACAAATAAATTCTAATGGTCTAGATATTCGAAAGTGTATGTAAGTATGGTAGTTGTCATCTCATATCTATCATTTCGTGTGAGTCGTAGTCGTATCATGCACACTTAATGTAACACAATCAAAGTGTTTTGAAGAGGCAAAAAGTGAAACGATTAACTAAATTTGGTTAAGCTTTCACAGGAAACGCCGTGATATTACTGCAGAATAATTGAAAGTGGAGTAAAACGACATGCAATAAATCAATCTTAACTTGAAGTTTAACTTTAGATAATTTCGTGTTCTTTTAAATTAATCCTTTTTAATATACAAACACTTTCTGACGCCTCTGCACGGACGAATTTTGACAATATAGCGACAAAAGAAGACATTGTTCATATGATGAGCAATTCATCCTCGTGTCATAATGCATCCAACTCTATTCAATAATTACACTTTCATTTACAATGGTTTTCCATGTTTTTCCAAGATGTTTTCAAAGCCATCCCCTTCAGATTGTATTATGTGAGACAGGGTTACACAGAGCTATCTCATCACAATTCCTTATTTAACATATGCAATCGGAAGAGTTGATACTAACGATAATCGTCTGACTGATATAAAACTTAGGCAAATCTATGGAAAATCTCTTTCAGATTGTATTATGTGAGACAGGGTTACACAGAGCTATCTCATCACAATTCCTTATTTAACATATGCAATCGGAAGAGTTGATACTAACGATACTCGTCTGACTGATATAAAACTTAGGCAAATCTTTGGAAAATCTCTTTCAGATTGTATTATGTGAGACAGGGTTACACAGAGCTATCTCATCACAATTCCTTATTTAACATATGCAATCGGAAGAGTTGATACTAACGATAATCGTCTGACTGATATAAAACTTAGGCAAATCTTTGGAAAATCTCTTTAAATGAAGTTAAACATATTGTGGCGGTAGAAGTTAAAACTCATGATGAGCAATTGCTCCTTTTGTCACATTGCGGTCTGTCAATCCAGGGGTTTGTGAGTTTGAAACCCAGCTCGGCCAACATTCTTTCCGTCGATTGACAAAAAGTCATTGTGACAAGCGTCACTCGTCTTCTACCAATGGCCAAACAGTCTATGTGGAAACGCAGCCAGTTGCTTGGAAAGATCGTTGTGTGTATTACTGGTGTGACAAAGCCAGGACACACATGAATAGGTGAACTGGCTGCCGTGATATGACAGAAAAATGGTTGAAAACAGCGTTAAAGACCAATCAATGAATCTGAAGGATATATTGCTCATGAATAGCCACACAATTAGTTCTACTCTCCGTTTCGCAAATACAACACATTTGCAGCAGACGAAATTGAAAAAAACATAGGCAAATTTATTGAAAATCTCTTTAACAGAAACTTTTAAATAAAGTTTAAAATATTGTGGCAGATGAAGTAATATCTCATACTGAGCAATTGCTTCTTTTGTCAAAATGTTTTTAAAATGTGTCTGTTGCGGATTCGTCAGAATGCATCTATATCTCGGACATAAATATGATGATATCTGATGTATCTGTTGTTTCTAGTATCCCGCTACAAATATATAACATACGTATTAGCCATTATAAGACCTAAAATGTATGTTTATTCAAGTTTGTAGACGCTCAACCGGCCAACTGATCCATTACTGACATACATGTCTGTGTTGTTATATAACACTGTCTGTGGATACATTAACCCATCATTCTCACCTAATACAATACATAGGGTGTATACGTCGGTGTAATCTGATGTATGTTTATTCAAGTTTGTAGACGCTCAACCGGCCAACTGATCCATTACTGACATACAGTGTTTTGTCTTTGTTGTTATTTAATACCGTCCATGGACCTATTAACCCATCTGTTCCCTCTAATACAATACGTACGGGTGTACACGTCGGTGTTATCTGATGTATATTTACTCAAGTTTGTAGACGTGCAACAGGTCACCTGATTCAGAATCACTACTGACATACAGTGTTTTGTCTGTGTTGTTATATAACACTGTCCATGGACCTATTAACCCATCTTTCCTATCTAATACAATACGTACGTGTGTACACGTCGGTGTTATCTCATGTATGTTTACTCAAGTTTGTGAACTTTCAACAGGTCACCTGATATAGAATAATTACTGACATACAGTGTTTTGTCTGTGTTGTTATATAACACTGTCCGTGGATATATTAACCTATATTTGCCCTCTACTACAATACGTACGGATGTACACGTCGGTATTATCTTATGTATGTTTACTCAAGTTTGTAGATTTTTCAACAGGTCACCTGATTCATAATCACTACTGACATACCGTGTTTTGTCTGTGTTGTTATATAACACTGTCCATGGACCTATTAACCCATCTTTCCTATCTAACACAATACGTACGTGTGTACACGTCGGTGTTATCTGATGTATGTTTACTCAAGTTTGTAAATTTCAACAGGTTACCTGATATAGAATTAGTACTGACATACAATGTTTTGTCTGTGTTGTTTTATAACACTGTCCATGGATGATTTAACCCATCTTTCCACTCTACTACAATACGTACGTGTGTACACGTCGGTGTTATCTGATGTATGATTACTCAAGTTTATAGACTTTCAACAGGTCACCTGATAAACCAGTACTGACATAAAGTGTTTTGTCTGTGTTGTTATATAACACTGTCTCTGGATATTTTAACCCATCTTTCCTCTCTAATACAATACGTACGGGTGCACACGTCGGTGTTATCTGATGTATGTTGTATGACCAGTTTCCCGCCACAAAAATGCTATCATCATCACTCAGAGTCAGACCAGCTGGATTCCTCAACTTGTCATGTTTATATATATTACACACTTTACCGTCCATACTCAAACTTGTTACTGTGTGCTGATTAAAGTCTGAAACATACATTGTATCCCCGTCACTATTCCCTGTAATGTACTGTGGACATTCAAACAGGTTCTGTCCTTTATCATTGTGTTTGAATGTTTGAAGAACTTTTCCTTCATGATTAAGGATTTTCACCAACGGATGTTTCCCAACAAACGTAACAAATAATTTGCCTTTTCTATTTGCAATTCCCTGACAACCTGACTCCATTGGTACATATTTTACTACTGATAATGTTCCATCATAACGTAGAAACACTAAGTTTGTGCCACAGGTCACCACCAGAGTTTCAGGATCCGTACATGTTATATCCCAAGGTTTATCGTCAAGTTTGATGTAACATGTAATGTTGTCTGATCGTAAGTCAACAACTTTAATAGAGTTATTTTTATAGTCTGCTACAGCTAAAAGGTCACTGGACATCAACACACTTCCTGTTATCCAGACTCTTGTTTTGTCCGTTTTGTGTTTCATCTTAATATCCTTCAATAATTTGACTTTTGTTGGTTTAAAGATGTCTGTCTTCATGTTTTTTTTTTTATTTTGTGTTTGCTGATCTTCTCCTCTTTCCTCATTTCGTCTTAAACCTGTCTTACCAATGGTAGGATTGTCTTCCTTTATTAGTCCTACCTCTGTCTGATCTCGTTTCGTAGTTCTTTTCTTTCCATCATTTTTCATTCGCAACGAGCCAAATTTCAGCGGCGAATTAAGTGTGTTCATAATGTCTTCATTGCGTGAAAATGCATACCTTCTCACAATGTTTTCTTGTGACGTGCTTTTTGTTTCGAAATTGTAGTCTTTGACGTAAGTTCGAGCTTTCATGGCAGAAATGAATAACTGCTGTTTTTGTTTACATATTTCAAGAAATCCTAGAGCGGATGATATTTCCGACATGTCTACTAGATGCTTGTCGTATAGTGTATCCACGGATTCAATAGCTTTCAAATCTTCATTTTTTATTTGCTCAGCTTGCTGCATTAGTTCGTATTCTAATGCATCGATTTTCGAATTTATTTCACTTCTAAATACCTGAATATCGACTTTTAATTGTCTGAAACAGTTTGTTACATCAATTGAGTAATTTTGCTTTTTATTTTTATCTTCTGCAATTTGTTTTTCTATGTCTCTTATCTGCTTTAATAATAATTTATATTCTTGACTGGAGCTGAATCCCTTCGCCAAATCATCGATGTACTTTACACCGCATTGGCCATGATCTAGAGTACCGCATACAGAACAGCAACATGTATCATGCTTATCACAGAAATACTCTACTAATTTCCCATCATGCTTAGCACAGAACTTGTCCTGAACATTTGATATTTTCTTTCTTGTCATTTCGTCTCTATCAAGAAGTCGATGTTGTCTGGAGGCCTTATTTTTTGTGTGATTTCTTGCACAAGTGTCACATAGGAATTCGTCACAATTTGTACAATAAAACTGGGCATTTTCATTTACATCATCTATAAGGCAAGGATCGCAGGGAATACCAGTATCCCAGTCCTCACTATAGACTTGTCGTCTCCCAGATACCTCCATTGTTGATGTTCAAACTGAAAGAGAACCAAACGGGTTTGTTTTGTCTCAAAATATACAAGCATTTGGTGACAGTATTACTTATTTTGTCAGAAAGATTACAAAAGTCGTCTGCTGCATACGGAAACGGTCTCGGAGTTTATTGTTGTCATAGTATAGATAATCAAACGCTTCATCACAGTTATCAGCTCAATATACACGCTATCCTTGATAACGTGTTTCTCAATTAACAAAGGATGTATTTCGTACTGAATTTGTTCATGTATTGATAGCGAATAATTTAGCTTGAGTTTTCGATGTACATTTTCAGTATAAAAAACTAACAGTTTCCCATATGTGGACGCATTATGACGCTTCTATTGCAAACAACCTGTGAATATGTATCTGTCAAATGTCCCCATATGTTATAGTTATGTTCCATATATTTACTTTGATGTTTTCAAAGTCGTTTGAAAATAATAAGGAAATAAATTCAATCTTAGAGTCAAACAATGTTGGTCTCAGATAAGCCAATACATATTGTGGGGCTGAATCTGCATGCAAACTGATTTGTTTGCAAATACTCGCAATCGTTGACTACATCAATTGGTAGCGAGTTAACTACTACATGTGTAAATTAGGAAATGTTCTTTTATAATTAAAGCTCAACAATGATTTCGACTGGCTAATCTTAAAGATATTAAACACAACACAAACAAATCCCTTGTGCGCCATTATGTTGACGAATTAATACGTTCAGACAAACAGTTAATATTTATATAATAAGTATTCCACAAACAAAATGTAATTCGGGCAATATGAAACCTTTCTATTTACCCATACAGTGATATGAGTCTGCGCATGAGAAGAGGCTTTGTTTGTTTGTTTGTTTGTTTGGAGTTTAACGCCGCTTTCAACAGCTTTGGTCATATCACGGCGGTCAGTGCACCTACCCATATTTTCCTGGCTTTCCCACACCAGTACTTACACAACATTCTTTCGAAGCCACTGACTACTTTCTCACATATATCAGAGGTGAGAGGCAATGGAAAACATCGCCCGAAAGAATGTCGCATGAGAAGAGGCACAACATTACTTTTTTGAAAAGTATAGATCAAGATCAGCATGTGAATCACCACTAACTGATCACCGATATACAGTGTTCTAACAAAACGTATGTTAAGTGTCAGGTCATGTAAGTTTTCATTTGCCTTATATCACATATTGTAAAACGAGCATTTGGGGAAAAATAGCTCCACTTCGTTTACGTAATATACGGTTTATGTGATAACAAAAGAAAATACAATGATACTCCATATTGCATGACGCCCCTCGTTTCTACAGTCAAACATACAATAGATAGAAACAATAGACAATTCAGCGTTTATCCTTCCCCTCAGTATACGTATTTTAAAGCATTTGGAGGAGACATTTTTTAAAAACAGTGAGGTAATAAATTGAGATATAATGTACTTATAATAAGAAATGTCCCTAGTTGACAAACTATTCTCAACTCTATTCAATGATAATACTTTAAGTTATCAGGTTTAAGGCTTCTATAGTTTTGCCTAGATGTGTTTAAAATCGTTTGTTACAGATTGACTTTGTCTTGGAAGGTGTGGAAGGTGTGGTTTTACCCTTACAACAGCTCCTTAAGCAGATACTATTTAAAATCGTCATGTAAAAAGAAGGGCTTTCTTGTTATATTTATTGTGTTACTGTTATAGAATCATAAGTAATCGTCTGCTTTTCATTCAATGGAAAATACAAATATATTTGAATAGGTTCATTTTCGAACTAGTTACACCGAATGATCATTATTTGAGTCAAGTCAATATATTTATATTTGAAGTTATGATTGAATTGGCATCTGAAATATGTTTTTTATATAGAGACTTGCCGAACGTTTGTGCGAAGAACACAGGAAGTGCATATATGGTTATTAAACTTTGCTAAGGCGCACTAAGGTATCGCACAATCTCGAAGGTTGTTTTCAAATGTTTTCGATAATGTATGCAGTTGGACAAAGTTTAAATTAGCTGTTCAATGGGGTTTTGAAAATTATGACCTTCATCAGACAAGTAGCACCAGAAGCCAACACAGTTCGGGAGGCAATACCAGTTATGTTTCATCCATTGATTTGCAGTCTCAAGTCAATACATTAGTTAGTAATGGTATCACATCGAGCACTAAGGCTTCATATCAATCTGCAATTAAACTGTTTGAAGAATTTAGATTGGCTTACTCCCATCAAAATATTTGGCCTCCACCTGTTGGAGTTATTATGGAATTCATAGCATTTATATCTTTAAGAGGTTTATCACACAGTACTGCTAGGTCTTACATATCAGGTATTTCATTTTGCTGTAAAATAAAAGGCCTGTCAGACACTACTAACAACTTTGTAGTATCGAAAATGCTAAAGGGTTTCCTTAAGTTAAATAGAAGGGGGGACAGTAGGTTACCTATAACACATGGCCTTCTTAGACAGATAATTTCAACCCTACCCACAATTTGTTACACTGCATATGAAACTGCTCTTTTTAAAGCTGTTTTTTGAATGGCATTTTTTGGCTTCTTTAGAGTTGGGGAGTTGGTAGTCTCCAATCTAGATAATGAAGGGCATGCTCTCAAATTTGATGATGTCTCTTTTGAAAAAGACAATTCAGCTCTAAAGGTTTTATTAAGGTCTTCTAAAACTGACCAATTTGGTAAGGGTGTAGTTCTACTTATTCCTAAAACAGGGACAGAAACATGTCCAGTAAAGTGCATGTTCCAATATGTAAATGTTAGAAAAACACAGCTTTGTAAGCATCTATTTTGCCATTTGAATAGCTTACCTTTGACTAGGTATCAGTTTTCTACTGTTTTGAAGAAATCTCTTGGTGCATTAGGTTTGCAAAAGTCACATTACAGGAGTCACTCTTTCCGCATTGGGACAGCAACCACAGCATCTCAAAATGGTATGGCAGATGACAAAATTAAGTATTTTGGTGGGTGGAAATCAGATGCCTTTAAATCATATATTAGAATACCTACTGATGCCCTTGCTTTAAAGTAATTACTGTGTTGAGTATTATCCCATTTTTGCAAATTTATGAGTTTCAGCATAGCTGACCATTTTCCTAAGTATATTGCAGATCAACATAAGCTAGTCTGGATTGTTGGATCTTCCATCATTAAAAGGGCTTTTTGTTATGCCAGAAACTGCAGACCAAACGGATCTCAACTTGACATGAGCTACAAACTAGAGATTTTTTGGCAGGGCAGGAGTGGTCTGGTATGGCGACAACTTTTTTCTTTGCTCAGACATCTTGCCACTATACAAGATCCACCAGACCTGTTAGTAATTCATTGTGGTGGCAATAATATTGGTCAGCAGACAACTATTTCAATAATGCTAGCAATTAAGCAGACTTTATCTAAAATTACCAAACTGTTTCCCCGTTCCATTATTGTGTGGTCCCAGATACTTCCAAGACTTCATTGGAGAAATGAAAATTGTCACAAAGCTCTTGAAAAAGTCAGGAAAAGGGTCAACAATGGCATTGCCTCATTCATATTAAGTCGAGGAAGGAAGTATTTACGCTACACAGATATACACGAGTCCGTTCCGAGCCTTTATTGCGATGGGGTTCATCTAGCTAACAAGGGCAATGATATTTTTCTTAGAGCTTTAACTAAAGGTATACATCAGTTCCTTTATACTGATGTTAATGTTTATCCTAATTGTTAAAGATATGGCCACACTTCATAGTTTTACTGGTGGCAGTATGGCTTTGCCATGTGGCTAGAAATTACCTCCACCAGGGTTGAACGTGTTTCTATGTGTTTAAACTAACAGTGCGAGTCTCTGTCACCAGGGCTCGTCATCTGTTGCTTACAAATATATTTTTTATGTTAAGAAGCTGTGGCCAGATTACGCCAACAACAAGAAATATATTATGTTGCCTTTGTTATGTAACTTTGCATCAAATAAATATGATTCTTATTTTAATTAACTGCATTTGTACTCTGTAATAAGTTTCGGACATTAAAGTTTGAAACCGTTTACAGGAACAATGTAGAATATTGTCGTGTAATGCATGATAATCCTTTTTGCTAATTGACCTCAAATGATGCAATTTTCATCCGTTTAAACTTCCTTTTCCTGGTAAACGCAAGCGGTGACCTTGCATCCGAAAATATTTCTTTTGATTTCTGCATATATCCTTTACATCACTTGTCATCATTTAAAAAAAAAAAAAACCCACCCTTCCCACCGCTTTTATTATTGTATTTGTCATTCAAGCCAAGTTTTAGTCTCGTTTCAGCGCACTCCTTTTCTACTATAGTTCCACTACAGGACAGTAACGCTATACAAGTATACATCTGTTGCTTACAAATATACTTTTTATGTTAAGAAGCTGTGGCCAGATTACGCCAACAACAAGAAATATATTGTATTGCCTTTGTTATGTAACTTTGCATCAAATAAATATGATTCTTATTGTTATTAACTGCATTTGTACTCTGTAAACAGTATAGAGTAACATACAGCATTAAACAGTATAGAATAACATACATCATTAAACAGTATAGAATAACATACATCATTAAATATTATAGAATAACATACAGCATTTAACAGTATGGATTAACCTACAGCATTACACTGTATATAATAACATACTGCATTAAACAGTATAGAATAACATACAACATTAAACAGTATAGAATAACATACATAATTAAACAGTATAGAATTACATACAGCATGAAACAGAATAGAATAACATACAGCATTAAACAGTATAGATTAACATACAGCATTAAACAGTATATAATAACATACAGCATTAAACAGTATAGAGTAACATACAACATTAACAGTATAGAAAGACATACATCGTTAAACAGTATAGAATAACATACATCATTGAATATTATATTATAACATACAGCATTAAACAGTATGGATTAACATACAGGATTAAACTGTATAGAATAACATACTGCATTAAACAGTATAGAATAACATACAGCATTAAACAGTATAGAATAACATACATAATTAAACAGTATAGAATTACATACAGCATTAAATAGTATAGATTAACATACAGCCTTAAACAGTATATAATAACATACTGTACAGCATTAAACAGTATATAATAACATAAAGCATTAAACAATATAGAGTGAAATACAGCATTAAACAGTCAACAAATAAATATAGTGTTCAATACATCAATTGTTCGGGTAAACCATCATTCAATAGTGTGTTACAAATCATTATTGAGAACGAAAAGCAAGTACACGTTTAAGATAAAGAATGTTAATTTGGTGCTTCAGGAAAAAAACCCGTAACGTAACTATTATACACGTGAAACAAAGCCTGTCTGCTATGTATCCAAATGATTACTGCTTTACAAAAAGGTTATTCTACGACTTATTGACGAACTTTGCAAAGTCAGATCAGGTTGCACAGATACAATACAATACAATACAAATTCCTTTATGTCTCTAAGTTCTACAAACAGAATACATGAGGATAAAATAAATATACATAGTAAACGAGGTGAATAACAATACAAAAAAAGAAGGAAAAATGTGTGTCGACAAATGCATAGTTCAAATACGAGAATTGTGAAACACAAAAGAAAGAAAGTTTAGCCTTCAATCCACAATTACAATACACTCTTGTATGAGAGCGGTATATTCATTGCAAAGGAAGGCCAAACAGTATGTACCATTTTTCATTACTAAAAATTCTTTGCAGAAACGAAACGCAAAGCGTTTTTGTCATAGCCCACTTTTACAATATCTGAATTAGAGAGAGAGAGAGAGAGAGGAGAGAGGGGAGAGAGAGAGGAGGAGAGAGAGAGAGAGAGAGAGAGGAGAGAGGAGAGGAGAGAGAGAGAGAGAGAGAGGAGAGAGAGTGAGGAGAGGAGAGAGAGAGAGAGAGGAGAGAGAGAGAGAGAGAGAGAGAGAGAGAGAGAGATCGGTATCTACAATTTTTGGGAAATTGGTCTTCCACTAATTGGATAACAGTCAATGAAAAATAAAAGCTAGTTGCTTGGAAATTAAGTTGTGTTGAGTGATGTTGTGAGAAAGTGTGGAAAGACATCGGTTGGATAACTGGTCCCCGTGATGTAAACTGAAATATTGTTTAAAACAGCGTTAAACCCCAATTGACGCTATACATGACAATGGATTTAATTCAATCTGAAAACTATATGGCATTACACTTTGTGTTTATACTGGTTTCTATCTAAACACGGAAGTAAATTTAGTAAAATGAGAAGAAAACATATTGAAACCTGCAGTTATATTAACTATCCAAGGTAGACGGTACGGGCTATATGTAATTATAAAATAGAATATGATAATTATAAACTCTTACGTCGTTGTTTTCGTTACATGTTGATTCAGTTTTGTAGCTACTATCCTAATCGGAATTCAGAATTATCCAATCTGGTTTGTGAACGATTGTTCCAAATATCTATCGTCGAGATCTATACCCTCGTCAGGCGCATGTGCAATGTTAGGTTTACCCTTTCCAATATATCCAAACTATGCAGCAGATGACTTTAAAAAAGCACTAGGCAACATATGGTTAATATGTATACAAATAGTGAATAGAGCTTTATACCTTTTGGCAAATAGAAAATGTTTTCATAATGAGAAATTACTTTTTTCGTCAAATTGTTTTAAAAATGTTGTCTGCTGCCGATGAAAAAGGATATATCACGCCGTTTAATATGTGTGTTGAATGGATTGCCAAACCCTTCGCAGCAGTGATCACATCAATAAACATTCTTCTGCTGTATTTCGCAGTTTCTGATCGACATTTAAAATATTCTTAGATTAAGGTACAAATTACCCTTCATAAACAATTTCTCTATTAACAGGGAGTAAGTATATACCACTCAGCTGTCTCTGAAGAATTGAAACCTCATCTTTTAGACTGAATTATCAATGTACATTGTACAACAACTAACAGTTAAAAACGTTGCAAAGGACAACAAGATCGGAGTAAAGAATGAAATTCGATACTTACGTTTATCCTTTCCCACAAATAGACCTATTTTTGACATATTTTTAAACTTCTGCAGCGTTTAAATACATTGTGTCAAAAGAAGAAATTGCTCCTAATGTGTAATTTTTCCCTTTGCCACAATATTTTTTAACTCATGTCCATAAACATACTGTAATTCAAAATGTTTACATAGTTTTGTTTATATTATTTCTTAGTCGTCTGCTAAAGATTTAATGTTTTTGGTAAAGATTTAAATTATACATTCTTCACACGATATCGGATGTCAAAAGTTTTTTGTCTGCTTTATTGTGGTCTACTACACTCTTTTCAACTCGTTCAAAAATAGCTGATTTTCTTTTTTAAATTTAGGTTTCAAACTGTGTGTGTCTCAGATCAGACTAAACATATTGTGGGATCCGATCTGGGTGTATACAAAACAATGGTTGGCGACTTCCGCCACCAGTATTCAAAGAGTTAAATCGTGAGTTTGTTTAGAGACGATTAAATGTACTTAAGTGTCTATAAGTGAGGTTTAATAATCATATCGACTGGCGAATCTTTGTCTGCTTGCTCGCTAAAGTAATGTTATCTGCTTAATTGTCTTCTGCACTCATTTTGCATCAAAAAGTTTCCTTCAAAATGTTAGCTTAAATGAAGTCAATCTGAATGTCAAACAGTTAAAATCTCAAATCAGCCCCAACATTTTTTAGGCTCAGATCTGAATGCAAACTCAACGTTTTTCATAGATTATCAATTGTATAATGAGTTATATTGCAAGTATGTTTTAATTTCATTGATAGTTTTACAAGTTAGAATCAACAATCATAATCGACTTGTGAATATGTAAGATAATAATTCACATAGTTAGTGAAGACATACTTGTCTACCCTCATACATCAGTGTTGTGACGAATGTTTAATCCCAGGTGAACATATAATTTTTCGTTTGTATTATATCGGATTGTATTGTATTCAACAATTCAGTAAATATGTATACATCAAACATAAGAGTAGTCAGGGACCAAGGCAGCATATCTTAAATAATAACAATGGGAATGGTGCATTGGATAATATATGATTTTCCCTCATATTGCATATTATTGACACTTGTGTACACTCAAAAAATCGTTTTTATTATACAAGAAATATTCTACAAACAGAATTGAAATCCGAGAATGATATTTTTTCCTAACAAGGGTTGTAATAAACGCCCTGTTTCTATAGTCAAATAAACAACATATTGAAACAATAGATAATATCATCGTTAACCTTTTCCCACAAGCAGACGTTTTCGACTCGTTTTCAGCAGACGACTTTTGATAACATTGTTGAATTTAATTAGGGAGTGAATATTTTCACGCAATCAGCAATGTTCCTCTTTGGCACAATGTTGTTAACTCTATTCAATAAAACTACTTTAAGTTATAGAGAATTGCTACTTTCATTCCTCGATGTTTTCAAAGTCGCCTGTTGTATATTGAAAAGGGTTAAGGCAACCGAGTTTGATATATTTTACCCTTTCCGCGACATAGACAACTTTCCACGTCTCTAATAGCAGGTAACATTTGAAAAAAGTGTGTGTAAAGAAAGCTTTACATAACAACTAATGTTTTCAATTACAATCATATTTCATCCTCTGATTTTGTTTAATATATTTACACACACATATATATGTAATATATTCTTAAAAAACAAAAACAATGTTATATGTTGAAAAGCAGCCAGTTTCACGAGAATATTGTTGTATTGAGTACTGGTGTGGTAAAACAAGGGAAGTTGAACTGGCCGCCGTGATATAACTGAACAACTGTTGGAAACGACGTTAAATCCCAAATAACGCTAACACTAAGGGAAACAATTCCATAATTAACATGTGTGTCTACACAAATAATCTAAACCGGGAAGTAAATATTGCAAAGGAAAACAAGATCAGAGATAAAGATGGAAATGTATTTCGTTTAAATTAACTTTTCAATCACCCTTAGCTATACAATAGAATATGAAATTGTTTAACTCTTACTTGCTTTCTATCAGTTAATGCAGTTTCCGTTGTGTAGTCACTAGGCCTATTCTTAGCTGAATGAAAAATTATCAAATCTGGTTTGTAAACTAATATACAACATGGCTGTCGATGCAAGAACAACGTCATGCGCATGTGCACTCCTCTATTAACCCATTCACATATACCACAAGATTATGTTTCTGACGACTATGAAGACGTCTAGTCAAAATAAGGACAAATCCGTATCAATAAAATATATTTCTGAGAAAAGTTTAATCATTTTGGCAAAAGGAGAATGAGTTCATGTTGAGTAATTTCGTTAAAATATTTTCAAACGTTGTCTGCTGCAGCAGGAAAGGGTTAAGTTGCGAAGTGTAATCTTGTCAGTGTATGAATTGTTTATCCCTTCGCCACAGTGATTACATCAATATGCACACTTTTACTGTATATTGCAGTTTTGTTTGACATTAAGATTGTTCTAAGCTTAAGAGACAGACTTCCATTGATAACGTGTCTTTAATAAAACTAGGGAGTATACTTATAACGACTTTTCTAGATTGAATTATCAATGTACAAATTTACAGAACGTTGAGGATAATATACAAGAGATAAGAATGCTAGGCGACACATACCCTTTCCAACAAGTAGACATTTGTTGATGCTTATATGACTTATTTTTCTTAAAAGAAAATATTGGTCATAATGAGTCATTTCACCCTTTGTCACAATGTCTTCAACTCTTGTCGATAAGTATGCTTTAATCCATAGATAGTTTACATAGTTGTGTTTATAGGATTTTTAAAGTGGTCTGCTGAAGATTAACTGTATGTGGGAAGGATTTATGTTATACACCCTTTACAAGATATCGAGTGTCAAAGTTGTATCTATTTTGTCTGCTTTATTGTCGTCTACTACTCTCTCGAAAACTAGTTTAAAATGCTGAAATAGAATCAATCTGGGTGTCAAACAGCAGATTGGCATAAACATATTGTGGGTCCGTTCAAGATGCAAAGTGAACATGGGGCATCACATATTTGCGACATCTGACGTTAGCGAGAGTAAGTGAAATAGTGAGTTTGTTTAGAGACGTTTTAATTTCAAAAGGATCTATAAAAAAGGTTGAATAATGATATCGACTTACGCATTTAAAATATATCTATTCATACATTTAATGAACTAGTAATTATTTCCTTCATACAACAGTTTTCTGAATATTTGTTATACTCTCAAAAGAACGTAATAATTTCCATTCGTCTTACATCAGATAGATGTTTGCAATTATGTACAAATTCGGTGAGTATGTATTCAATGAATAGACTAGTAGTGAAGGTCCAAGGCACCACGGATGTTAATATATTACACTGTCAATGATATATTGGATAATATACATTATACCTCATACGACCCAAGTAATACAAAATACTTTAAAAATGGTAGAAATGACTGTCCCTCCTTGGCGCTTAGGGTTGTTAGGTTAGCAATACGACTGACTTCCTTGTATCAGGATAAATGAACCAGTATAACTTTGTAACTTTTCCGGGAAACGCCGTGATATAACTGATATATTGTTAAAAGCGGCATAATACACCATAAACACGAATCTCTCATAAGTTATGATGATGACGAATTTCTGCTATCCGACACATACTTATGACGTGTCTTATAACAAATATTCCACAAACCGAATGTTTGTCCGGCGATCCGGGACCTATCTATTAACACAGACAATTAACTATTGCAGTCAACTTGTGTAGATTATGATCAGACTAGGCAGGATGTTCTGAATATACACAGTTCAGAAATGACAATTTGTACCATTTGTCATGCACGGGTTCAACTTTCCTTTCAGCAAGCAATGTTGTGACGGATGTAAAGTAATTTATTGCTATTTAAACTGCCGTTCGGCAACAGCGATAGCAAAATAGTTAAGTAGTGCGATACAACTTTTCATACACACACAACACCAAGCCCCAGTAGCGACGCGGGATGTTAACCTAGAGGTTATAAGTTTGGCTCCAAGTACAACCAACATTCTTTCTGATGTTTGACAAAAGTCTACGCGATGACAGGAAAACTGGCGTAGAAAGCGTGGAAATACGTGTACAGGAGAAGAAACATCCGTGATATTGCTGAACATTGTTATAAATGGCGTTAGATCCAAATCAAACAATCATGAAACAGGTTCTGCAGACGTATTTGAAAACACCGAGATAAAACTAAGGTAATTATCCGTAAATGTTTAAATCATTTGGGCAAATGGAGAAAACACCATATTGAGCAAATACGTATTGCTGTCAAAATGCTTGCAAAGACCGTTTGCAGCCGAGGGAAAGGATAAAGTCGCGATGTTTAATCTTTTCTTTGTATTGATTTTGAAACTCTTCGCCGCAGTGATCATATCAATATACATTCATCTCCTGTATGCCGTAGTTTCTGTTTGACATTTAAATTCTTCTAATCTTAATGGACACTTACCCTTTATAAGCTGTTTATCTATTAACACATGTTGTATATCATTGAAGAGGTCCTTGTAGAATTGTAATCGAACATTTCAGACATAATTATCAATGTACAGTGTACACAAACTAACAGTTAAGAACATTATGGAAACTATATAAGAGTGAAGATTGATATACGATACAAACGCATCATTTGTATATTTACGCACAAGTAGACACATGTTGACGCTTATGAATTTTTAAACACATTGTGTCAAAGGAAGATGTGGCTCCTAATGAGTCATGTCCTTATTTGTAATATTGGTACGTTTTTCATGCCAGGTTATGTCAATACATTACATACACACATGTCATTTGAATCGCCGTTTTGTGAATAATAGTATTGTAAGCTCATCATGCCAAAGTCTGTCAATAAATTACGTAAGAAAATTCACCAAAACGTTAAAAACATGATTTTTATTGTGTTTAATCTGTAATACATGACGTACAAATATGCTATGTGTATAAGGGTAGTGTACACTTATCTTGACAAGGTCTGTCAATAAATAGGATGTATTTGGTCTACCTTCACATCATCGAATGACCAGACCATATTGCATATCAAATTGTCCATACGTACAACTACAAGTTGGCTTGACGTTTGTAATTAGTGGTGTAGATACATATCAGCATTATCGTCTAAACTGTCTGATCAAGCTTTACAATGTTCAAACGTTACTTTCGCAGTCTTTAAATGATGTAGATTTTAAGATGAAGGATCAAATGTAAGTGCCGGTCTGAACATATATTGTTCATTCATGACAACTTATACATTTCGAACCGACGGCCTCATTTTTTCAAGTTGTGCGACCGAGTCGGACCTGTAAACGGTCTAAGGTTTTCTACAAACCCTGATTAACATCACGTGATTATATTACCCTCGCTATGCACAATTAACGTCGTGGCGAGCAAAGAATAATTCTTCTCAAAACCATTATTTCATAAAGTCATTTTTGACACTTCTGTAACCGGTCATCTAGACTGTAAGTGTGTGTGGCAAACTGATTATGTAGATTTCGCTCATTTATTACGAACAGTGTTTCTTTTACAATCAATGTTTTTTTTTCTAGTATTGTTCTTTTTTCTTACTTTCAAAAATTCAAACGTTGAATATTTATCTATGAAGATAATCTGATTGGCTCAAATTATATCCAATGGCTGTCATTGATAAGTTGGATGTTGCCCGTTGTCTATAGGATGGTTTAATGTTAAGCAGAATACCAGTTAACCAGTTGTACTTTATATTGATGCTGATTACTGCAATGACGTGATGGTATATTGCCGGTATTTCGACTACGCACCAAAAACACGACCAATAAGGAAAAAATAGAAATTTCGTGTATTTTGAAGCACCTAAGGACATACAGGTCGTTGCACGATGATAACTGTTAATCCATGATCTGAATGCAGTTAAGCCAGCCGGCGCATCCACATCGTGTTGACCCGATTCTACACTGTAGAAGTAAAACAGTATATAAGCCTTTACACTTTACACCTCATGAGTAGCGCTCGCTTATCGCATAGTTTAGATGATCCTCGTTCATATGGTTCATGTTTTATGAAGCCAGCAAAACATCCATCTGAAGATCCTAATGAACTCGGCACTTTCCATACAATGTCGATTTATTTTGACAGCATAAAGGCTAGGCGAACCCGGTATTGTTCGTGATCAGAAATGACGACAAGCCGAAGCACAATTGCGTTACTAACTCATTTAAAATGACCCTGTCGGGCATTATACATCCATATACCATATACAATTGCATTGTTATGTTATCGTCAACAATGATTAGCCGGTTCAGGATTTTGATTGTATGGTCTTGAAAGTCAAATTGTGTGAGAACGGTTCATATATTCCACGAATAATATATTTCAAAGACACACCCAGATGTTTATACCTCATAGTTGATCGACGCAATTATCACAAATCAAGAGCAACATTAGAGGTAGTGTAAGGGCTTCAGTACCTCATTATAGTGAAGGTTTAGAATTTGCATATTTGTCTTAACGAAAGCAGTCGTATTGTGGTAAAGTGCCGGCCTCGGGTTCGAATCCGTTGATGATCGTGATCTGTTGATACGATCTTTTTACATAAACGGCGCGAGTAATGGTTACGTCTCCTCGAACGAGATTAATCAGTAAAAGCATGTGTCAATGGTGTAGTGGTTAGACTATTTACTACCAGAGCCGGGAACCTCAGTTCGATGCATGAAAAGCTCATGTCGGAGTTTCAAAATTCGAAAGTAGTGGTATGTTGTTTGCTGAGGGCTGGGTAAATAGGATAAAACCAATTACACAAGTGTTTTCGCAAAATATTGCGCTAAGTACTTTTCTTTGATACCAATTATTGAAGTAGGAGCATTATTTTCAATTCAATTTCTTTAATACTCCTAGTATGTACATGGACAAAAACACGAGGAAATAAAATTTAGTATTACAAACGGCGAAACAAAATGACATATATACATGACAGAATACAGAACAAGCCTCTTTGTAATATTTCAAAATAATAAAAATAAACTACTACTCTTCAAACTTTGCCATGGATAAAGATAAATTATTGCGCTTCAAACTCTGCCATGGATAAAGATAAATTATTGCTCTTCAAACTTTGCCAGGATAAAGATAAACTATTGCTCTTCAAACTTTGCCCTGTATAAAGATAAATT
This sequence comes from Serripes groenlandicus, assembly GCA_031761405.1. Taxonomy (NCBI): domain Eukaryota; kingdom Metazoa; phylum Mollusca; class Bivalvia; order Cardiida; family Cardiidae; genus Serripes; species Serripes groenlandicus. The sequence continues at coordinate 22,205,386 of JASEVX010000014.1, forward strand.
ATTGCTCTTCAAACTTTGCCATGGATAACGATAATCTATTGCTCTACAAACTTTGCCATGGAAAAAGATAAACTATTGCTCTTCAAACTTTGCCATGGATAAAGATAAACTATTGCTCTTTTACATTTTGCCATGGATAAAGATAAACTATTGCTCTACACATTTACCCTGTAACTTTCCTGATTGATGTATGTCACACGTGTCGATAACAGATAAATATCTCGCATGTCATCTTAATTATCATAACAACTGTCAAATTGTTTAGAATTAACATCTTTGAGGCTGATTGGACTCGTTATTGTGTGTCCAGACTGAAGCTGCCCTGAAGACATTGGCATCCAAATTGATTGCTTTTTAGCAAACATTATATAAAAAACAAATCACCTGGTAAACTATAGAAAAGTGTCATCCAGTCAGTAGAATATCATTACAACAATTCAATTCAAAATTTATTTAGCAATAAGCATTACATATGCTTCTGGCCTAATACAAATATTCAAATTAGATGCGACATATATATAGTATAAACATGAGAAGTAAAGATTTGCTTAACAATGTTGAGAGAAACTTTGATATATATATACAAGACTTAGACTAGACTTTACAATATTAAAGCACCTGGGGAAATAAAGAGCTCCCAGAACAAAAAGAATCGAACAGAAATGGATATATGAACATATAGTCCAGTCTTAGTCATGTATATATATGTCTTGTGATTTAAATGTATCAATTGCCAAAATTATTTATATGACATTTTTGCAATAAATGAATGAACATGAACATGTAACTAACAAAATAGAATTATTCATTTTTCTTACGGATAAAATGTTTCTTTCAAACTGATAACATGTCTTCTCTTATCCTTCTACTTTACCTCGAAAACGGCAACGAGTAAAACGCACGGCGAGTTAACGGCGGCGAGATGACGTAGACCCATGAATCGCGTGATGTGCAACTCTGAGTTTAAGCAGACTATTTATACAAAATGCACACACAAACACCTGTAGATTACATAATTGAATAATTATGATATACATCTGTCATCGTCATCTGCATGATAACACGCGACCGATGTGGGCAGCCATATAATATCCCGGCCATAATATATCCCTCGGGATATATTATGGCTGTATGCTCTTGGACAGCCATATTATCCTCCCATATATCTCAGATTATGCAAGTCACGGATATATACATGTATCACCCATATGATATATACGATATATATATATATAAAAAAGTAGGATAAGTGAGGTGAAGCACTCTATATTCGAATTTTCGACGACAAGTAGTCTTCATCAGGAACTAGTCGATTAATGAAATGGATTGTAACTTACAGACATATATACACGGGAAGACGCAAACAAGTGTTGAGGTGTGAAAAACAAAGTTGACGCTAAACCGGGAAGATCCGATTTTTAGTTTATATATATATCACCTTCATGCGGATATATCCCTCGGATATAAATGTATGTTCTGGGACAGCCATATTATATCCCGTGGGATATATTATATCCCTCCATATATGCCGAGCGCGGAATATAATATGACTGTCTCAGAACATACATTCCCTATACTGCTGGGGTTCGGGTGCCAAAACCAATCAAATACTTAAGTCTCAAAAGTCCCACAACGTGTCTGCTCAGCACGCTACCTAAGACTCTCTACTTATTTATTTCAGAACCTCAAATTCAACTTTTCCGATCCCTAACTGATGAGTTGAACTACATAACGTCCACTGAAGGCATACCACACCTGGAACTTCACGCTGTCTCATGCAGGATAGTGATAATTCTGATCTGAGGTCATGACAGCTGTGTAATCGTGTATATATATATAAGGAATGCAATAATAAGGGAAATTAAGATACGGGTTGTAAATAGTACAGGGAACGAACCTGGTGTATTTTGTTAAATAGACACGGCATATGGGTATGTAAATTCCTATTTATTGTGCAAAGGGTTTTTCGGCATATTTAAGAAATGGAATCTGTGAACATTTACAATGTTAGGTATTGAGATAATTATTACATGATTGAATTGTTTAGAGAATTTCTGGTTCATGAAGTGAATGGTTTTTACAGAAATTGAGTTCGTTAGGAGCGAGACAATGCGTTAATATGCTATTGGGAAAGATATGGTTGTATGAAAAGGATAAGAATGAAAGTGGGAAATGCAAAAGTATAGTAGTATAGAGATGAGCTACCATAGGAGTATAAAATGGTAGGCTGTTAGGTTACGGAACATAATTGATACTATTGTAAGACATGGTTATTTATTATAATTTTAGCCGTTTTATGTCTATGGCTAGTCCATAAAGATAGCCAGACAATCGAAGTTCCAAACGCAGAAGTTTGAAGAACCAGTGTGTTTGACGCAGTCCACAACTTAAGAAGACGTCGTAACGGGGGACATTAGGAGGAGTGCCGTCATAGGACGTGTATAACCATATATCCACAGTTTGTGTGGCTTGTCGATCCCGGAATCCGAGGATATACGCGACGAAGTACAGATGAGTACATCGACTCGGTGAAGTCAGGAAAAGGAGACGTTTGAGTCCGAAGGACAACGTTATGAACAATTCCAAGTACCATTGATAGTAGTGATTGGACAGGTTCAGTGAATTGGGTGAGAGTGTGGATGAGAGTGCGTGAGTGGGGTACGGACACGGTTCAATCCACAACTATAGAGCGTGTGTACCCCAGGAAAACATAATACCACATGTACAGAGTTTCTGTAACACACCTGATACTGTATATAGGTGTGCCTTCAAACACACTGCACTTACATTCCCTCCGCGTTTGTTATATAGACCACAGAAGAGCTCAGCGAATTTGTGGTTGGAGACCATGTCATCGAGAGCACCCCGGCTCCACCCGTATTTACACTCCTATTATGTGTATATACAACCAATATTATTGGTAACTATTAATACTACATCGAGCCTATCCGAACCTATCTGTCGACAGGTTATATGAGCCCCAGAAATATTGAATCTAGAATTTATCTTCTTGAATTTCTCCCTGAACTGTAACAACAGCGTGAATTATCTTGAAGACTATAGGAAAGAATTGTATATGCCAGTAACAGCCATGTGGATGGTCTACCGATAAACGAAAGGTAACATATACCACGAACCCCAGCAGTTCGATATGAGAACCCGCAGCATACTATCATCATTATGTTGTCTCACGGGTCGACAGCGTCATGGATCAGGCGTGCTCATTCAACGAATTTTTTTTTTATCCAACACAATTTACAACGGTTTGCGGTCACTTTGATAGCAAATTTAATGACGACAATGCCAGTATTCGGTTCTTCTACACGTCCACGGCCTCTGCCAGTATTAAAACAGCTACTATTCATATCATCAGTGCGGCGGACAAGCTCATCTCCATATATTGTCTCGTAGTTCGAATTCCACCTGCAGCAAACAACTTTGATCGTCAAGAAGGACGGAAGTGCCCGTCTCGTTATTTGCTGGTGAGATGTTTTCACTGCCGGTCATCTTCTATAACTTTGAGATAGATATTTTGGTAACGTTTCGGTTCAGGATGCCTGTGTCTGCCGAGTATACAGGGCAGGGTTTGATACATGTATATTGGAATCAACGCCTAATGTATTTTAGAATGCCGCAACCGGTTATTTTCCTTTTTAACAATTCTGATCAAGAAAACAAGACACGGGGATGATGGGCCTTTCTGCAGCTATCACTCGGAACCTGATTTAAAATCAATCACGATGGCAAGTACTGATAGTGAGAGTTCATTTCGATATACCTTATCCTGAATTATTGCCAATGCATGTGGTATTGTCATATTAATGAAAATCGCATGACTGGTGCTATACTAGGTAACTATCGCTTGCAGTACTACACTGTAGGAGGGGCCCAAGAAGTTAAGCTATGAGTATTAATTATTATTTGGGCCATTTTTTGTTGCTATTATTAAGTGTGAAAAGTAAATTTACTGTGAATATTAACTATAAAATCACATTTTTAATTTTGTTTGTGTAATTATAAAAAATATGACAGCTGTGTGCTATTTAATTATTAGTTATAAAATATACTCTACTGTGATTATAGATAGTAAGCCTCATTTAATAAAGAAAACAAACTAATTTACCTTCTAGAGGGGTTTTGTTATAACTATCATTTGGGCAAAAATCACTCTGTTTGGACCCGGCCGGAAGGCCCGGGTCCCCAAGCGCTACTCATCTTGTAGTTACTTCTTCTTCGTCTTGCGACGGTCTTCAAAAAAAGCCTAAGGCTTTGTTAATACCAATCCGATCGGTATGAAACTTCGGATATATAATCTTCATGATATTCCCCACAAGTTGACCTTTTAGGGATTTTTTATTTGATCCCTAATTCGTGACTTATTGACAAATTAAGATGCAATTAATTTTTTTTTTTTTTTTTGAGACTGGACCTATTGGTATCGTGTGATAGGCAATGGAGTCGGGAGTACGATAGAATCAATGTCGAAAATATTTGACCTATAATTATTGAGTAATTAATAAATTAAACTTTATAAAACGGCATTTAATTTTGAATAGTCTTTTGAAGCAGGACACATGGGTAGCATTGTTAAAGGGACTTGGGTCATAGCTACGATGCGGTGAATGACGAATTTTATCTGATCTTTAATTAACGAGTAATTGATTAATTAAATCTCTTTCTCGCAATCGCAATCGCAATCGCGCGCGCAAATCGCAAATTAGACAATGCAAAGTTGTATCCTCAAATTGTACACAGCACATCCTCGACTACGCTTTGAAATAGTGCTGGCGTCTGGTCTCCAGTTTTCGGTGGTCATATTGTTCCGATTCGAGTCGGCTCCTTTAGAACGTTTCGTTCTTAATATTATTATTCGGGCACAAATTTAGCTATTGTTTATTATTGGTGCAAATTTATTAATTATAAATATTATTGGTGAAAATTAAGTTATTATTATCATTATTTTGGCGAAAATCACTATTATTTTTAATATTTGGGCAAAAAATTAGCTATTAATTATAATCCAGACCCCAACCACCTTTGACACCCTCCTATAGGTAAGGGAGGTTCACCTATATTGGACCCCCTAATGCCTAAGGCGTACTAGAATATATTGTTCGTTTCTGGTTACCCATTGATTTTTTTCTAGGTGAGGGGTGTCCCAAAAAATAATATTTTGTACGAAAATCTCAAATTTAGCTAGGTTCCAGCGGGAAAGATAATCTTTTTCAAATAAAATGATTCTTGGACGAAAAAAAGCATGCATTTATAGCATGCATGTTTTACTCACTGTTCACTAATCAGGTGAGTGCTTTGAGAAAAATGTTTTTCATATGGTCCCCATAAAATATTCAACATTTTTCTAGGTGAGTGCAATAACCGGAAACCAACACAATTTTCTGATCCGCCCAACTTCCGACCGCCCTAGCATCACCAGGTGTCTTGTTTCCGCTCAACTATGAATATTATGTAGATCCTATCGATGTCATTATCCAGGCAGAATATGGTTCGAAAATATAGGCGAATAACTTTCGACAAGAAAACATTTTCATAGTCGGAAAATGTCCGCAGAGTATATATACCAACTATATATAGGTATCATCAATTTGAATAAACTAACTATACTAACTAATGTGATCATTATTTCAATGGAGAATGGTCTACCATCTGCATATATAGGTATAACAAGCATGAACCATTCACAACACGCGCACAAAGTCGAGTGAAAATTTCTGTACGGGCAGCGAAGTTCGAATTGTGCTCACCATCTCGCACTCGTTGTCTCAACCACCATGAATTTTCACTGTGCTATGATTGTATTCAGAGCTAACTGGTAGGCAAATGATAGGCCGCAAAACACAAGCTGCAGTTCAAAATCAGGGGTGTTCTGGCAACGAGGTTATAAAGAGCCTTCTTCACGGGCCCCCCAAAATACATTTTAAATTGGGCTATATTTTCACACTTTTGTCCATCGGAGGGCACCCTTCAGGCCCGCTTTTATGGTCATATCCTCTACGGGCCCTCGCCGGCCAGGACGCCCCTGTTCAAAATAAGTCGGGTGGCCAATTTACCTCAATGGCCAATATAGGTGATCTTCCCTAATATGTTGATTCATAAATAATGCACATCGCTTCCCTGCTGACAATGACCACGGCAATTTGGAATGTTTCACCACGATTTTGCAGGGATCTCTATAAACAATCAGGTGTATTGCATCGTATTACTGTATTGCCATTAATTTTAGCTTGTTCCAACTATACTGCATAATACAACTGGACTAGTGATGGCTTTTGAACTATTTCGGTCGTGCTATAAACCAATCTCGAAAAATAACTGTGGTCTTCTATTATTATTGATGGAACAAATTTGTAGGGGAGTCTCGGGAGGCATCTCGGAAACCAGGGTTATGGTTTGGATTAATCGGCCCATAAAACGGGGGACCGGCATGGGCCACTTTGTGCAATGTAACCCTAACCATAAAATATGGTAAAAATAATATTGATATATATTATCGATATGCAATATCATTGTATTGTATAGGTTCGAGCAATTCCACAAGTGTTCGGCGTCACATCGTAAAAGTGGATCGTTGGAAAAATCACATGGAACGATGCTGAGAAGCAATGTGAAGAACTTGGTAGTCATTTATCAACGACTCGAACATTGCAAGATGCTATACTATGGTTGGATATAATTGTGAGAGAAACTGGTTCCGATGTAATGGACGAGGGGCGGTCGTACTATATAGGTTTGTTTCGAGTAAGATCACTGTCGTTATCTTCATATAGAATATATCAATATCTACAGGCCTGACCCGGCCAAAAGGCGAATATGAAGGAGAACTAGTATGGACTACAACACACCCAACAACTCTCACTTTATGGTAAAAGTTGTCAGTTGATTCTAGCAATGTTTCAATTGTACCTTGAAAGTAAACAAAACTATAACCGGGTCACATGTTGAAAAACATCACCAGCTCATTAAAATAAACATCACCAAGTCAATATCATGAATATTACTTTATCATACACGTGATGACCTAACTATGTTACAGGGTTTCTGACCAACTAAATGGAAGTCTGAGCGAGAGTTGCGCAATGATTTTAGTTGGATCTGTTTGACGACTCATAACTGGCACGATATTTCTTGTTTCCATCCACAAACTGGTAACTTCCTATGTGAAAACAAATGAACAGTCTTCAATATACTTAGTATCATTCATTCTCAGCCTGAGATAGAACGTATGGGAGCGGACATGGGATAGGAGTGTTGGACACGTAGGGGCAGGAGTTTGAAACAAAATATCTCGGGATTTTTCGAACTTCCTCGGTGTCACAGTTTCAATGTGAGAAATCTCAACACGATCGGATTAATACTCTCGAATTGAAAAACACTTTGAAGACTAACAGCTCAAGCATTTCCCCAACCCTGATGTCTCGTCGGTTTCACTATACTGTAAAGGATCATTCCCTTTTGGCCTCGTCGTGGGGGTTAAAGGGATCTTTAATATTCCAAACGCTTCCTAACTCGACAATGAGGGCGTCAATAATATCCTTGGTGGGTCAGTGGCTTATTTTGAGTCCTTCTGATACCCTTTACCATTGAATCGAGCCGAGATTATCAGCATATGGAGCAAACTAAAAGAGGAGGGTAAAGGGTTTTTACTGGTACTGGTCTGGTACGAAAATGGCTTACTGGGCTGGAAAAAAATCCGTACTGGACAGTTCTGAGCACAAAAAACCTTACTGGGCTGGCCAAAATCGTTACTGGACTGGTCTGCTGGTCTACCACATTTCATGGCGACTACACACAAACACGAATCTCATACAACACTGACATATACTGGCGTAAACCTGAATTCCACTTCAAATGTGCAACACTTGAATTTGGATACAACTTTTGACCTCATTAAAAATTGCTTAACTATAATTATAATTCACCAAGCTCTGTTCGTCCGTCTGTCCGTGTCACCAGCTGGCGCGGGCAATCTCACGCACGCAGAGCATGTGTTGAGTTAGTGGTCAATGCAGTAACGTATTAAACAGTGATAATCAGGAGCGGATTCAGGGGGATGGTAATCAGGGGCAATTTCACCCAAAAAAATGTATGTGGTGCCCCAAAAAAATATGTGGTGCCCATCTGAAACACTTGTTTGTCCACCTCATAGACCATACATAACCATGGTTATGTATTGTTATTGTCTATGGTCCACCTCGATAATTGCCCTTGAACATGCGTCAGTATGCATTAAATGACGACACCATCTTTTCAAAAATGTCTAGGGAGAGCTCCTCGAGAGGACTCCAAAACAAAAAAAATATGTGCATTCGTGATTCAATTCCGGTCGGACCGACCAAAAGTTCACGTATTACGATGGGGCCCCATAGAAGAGGATCCAAGGGGGACTCGAGCCAATTTATCGTTTTTATTAGCTGAATTCCGCCTCTTTCGCCTTCTTTCTGGCTTTCTATCTTCGCGAAATGTGCGTCAGAGTGCACTAATTCGACTCTCAGCTACCCCATCGGAAAATCCTCATGCCCGATGGTCAAAAAGGTGCCCTGATCCCATGTTGCCCATCTCCCCAAAATGTTACTCTGCATCCGCCTCTGGTGATAATTTCTTTACTTTTTGAGGCATATGACGTGTTTCATAGTCTTAAGATTTCATATTTACTGGGCTGGCCAAGATAGGACTTGTTCTACAAGAATCTGTTGAAAAACCTTCTTTCGCAAGCCTGCTGATTGTATATTATTCTGACCCGGCTACTATACTATTATCACTTGAGAAAAATAAAATGTTATCATAACTAAAAATGGCGTCGGTAGAGGATTTTGATTTTCTGATTTTTTAGTAGCCTAAAGGATGTAGTTTCACAGGTAAATCACCCTGCACCACGAATTTGGGAGGAAGGGGTGGGGGGCAATCAGGGGCAATTGCTCCCCCAAACTATTGTGTGTGCCCCCAAAAATGTGGTGACCTCCCCGAAAAGATAAATGTTGTGCCCCTCTGAAACACTTGTTTTTTCTACCTCAAACATATAATTAGTGTTCAGCTTTTTATCTTCCAGAAGTTTGACCTCAAACATGCGTCAGAAATCGCCAAATTACTCCATTTTTCCAAGTTTTCCTTTAGGGAGACCCTCCTCGAAAGTACTTTAAAACAAAAATGTGTGTATTCGTGATTCGATTCAGGCAGGAAATATGGAGCCCCACAGAGGCTGATCCAAGGGGAGCTCAAGAGGCTCGAGCCGACTTATCGTTATTTGTCAATTTCCCCCTTTTTCTAGCTTTATATTTTTGCGACATTTGCCCCGACAAATGCGTCAGAATGCACCAAATCGATACCATTTTTCAAAATGTTCTGGGGGGAGAACCTCCCAAGACCCTTCTCGCTGGACATAAGGGGCTGAACGCGGGACATAGGGTGTGAGGCGCGGGGAAGAGTTGTGGCGGGACACGGGACACTGACAGGGTGGGACACAATAACGAGGGGCGGGACACACATGCCCGGAAACAGAGGATGAGCCCCTCTGTTCGGGAACCGGTCTGTGGTCGGATGGTTTTGGAGGCCGCGTAGTCTTCGACAGTCAACGAATACCAAACGTCTGTCTCCATTGCAACGGAATCAGGTGTATGTTCCGCACGTTAGCTTGGTATCCTAACATTTCGACGTCGATTCTTGTCTTTCTTTCTGGTATTTCCATCATATTTTCACTAATTTTTTTCTCATTGTGTACTGAAATGATCACGGCAGCCCTTCATCTATTCAAGACTTCACAAAAGGAGCCTCTTGCTTACAAATTCATATTTTTTGCCGGGGAGCCGGGGGGGGGAAGGGTCTTTTGGTGAGTTACATTATATGCGAACAATTGTGTAAGCTGGTTGGACTACGGGCCCCCAATGATTACTGGCGATGCGCCTGCCGGCAGTGACTCCGATGTAGATGGTTCTTCGTTAAATTGTGCCTACTGTCCTTTTTCCAGTTGGCTAGGTGGTTATATATAGGAGTCAGTTGGACGTAGGAAGCGGGTGGGGGCTGGGTCTTTAGCCCCCCACCCCCGATTTTGGCTGTACCAAGAAACGTCTGAAATCCAGAGACGACGTCATCTAAGGTAACTGTCCTTATTTAACTTTCAGGGTTACTCGTCGTGTTGTGATTCGGCGTTGTTAATGCATCAATAATTAAATCAAATACTGCTCCCATATCTTAACATATTGAAGTATTAACCATGCTGGGGTTTGTTTTGTTTTGGAAACATGTAGAATGGACACGGTGGACAGAAGGGTCCGGAGGCGGGACACAGGGGACGGGACTCGGGACATAAGGGGGAGGGGGCGGGATGCGGGACATACGGGGCGGGACGCGGGACACGGAAACCCCTTTCCACCCCCCAGTTACATACTGGTACGTCATTTTGAATTTAAGTGATCTCGGATGGCATTGGCAGACTATGATGACATGCGACCAGTCGCGTATCTAGTCGGGCACTGTCGACGTTGCCAGTATAGCGGCGAGGGGTAGGGGCAGAAATACCCCCCCCCCCCCCCCAGTCGAGCGCCTTCAAGGTGTTTGGCCGCTGCGGCGTAAGCTATGGTGTCTGGGGGCCCTCCTCAATATATTTTGAGCACACAAAAATATGATAATGCATAGTAGATAGATAGAGTTCACTGAATTATTACCAGTTAATAATGCTGCAGCTGCAGTTTTAACACAAATATTCAAATCATTGGGATTGACATCAAACATCGCGCATTAACGTATGGCGTCCACGTCTGGACACGCCCCCTGATAACCGGCTCTGACATGAAATCCAAGAAAGGCTGTGTCTGCCGATACCGTTATTTTCAGACATTTCTAAACATCGCTTGAAACAGAGGTTGTGCGGAGATATCTGCCAACAGGAATGGAGCGCCTGATCATGCATACCAATCTTGTGGACATATATCTCTAGAAAGTTATCATCAGAATAACTAAAATATAACTGTAGATAGGGTGTGTTTGGATTTTGGCTGTCATGGAATTGGACAGCACTCGATGGCGCGAACGTTTCTGCGCCGTTTAGTCCGCATTTTACTTAATAATAAACGCTTCCTTATTGACAGGGTAAAAGGAAGCTCTATGAAAAAGCATAATTATCAAATTACCTTTACCTACTAATACCACCTAGATTAAGTATAATCATAAATGCGCGACTTTATGAACCATAAAATACACAGTAAATCAGGACAATCTCGCATTAGCAGGGGCTACGTGAGGGCGAGGTAGGGAGGAGTAATTACTCGCTGGGTCTGAGTTTCTTGTGCCCAAATTGACTTTTGCGTCTAAATCGAATTTTGCGCCCAACTTCTTGGACAGAATCTTCATTTGTTCGTAGAAGGCCAAATAACTAACCATATGACAATGTAGGCCTGTCTCTGTTCACTGACTGTCCATAGTGGCGTGTAGGTATGGATTAGAGATAGATATATAAAAATTAAATAATCTCACCTGCGATTCATGGATAAAACGAAATATCACTGAGATATCACACGCCTAACATATAGATAATCCCTTTTCCACGTCTATTTGATCACGAACGAGGCGATTTTTTAAATATATAATGGTATACTGTTCCCTGCCCCTTCTCAGATTGTTACCACTCTTTACTGCATCAGCATTCTTCCTCAGCCATATGAGGCGCGGCAGGGTGCCTTCTAAGGTCAGAATTAGAACGAAATAATGAAATTAATGAAAATAGGTGATCGGAAGCCCGATACGGATAATTTGGATAATTCCTGCACATTATCACCAGGCTTGGATATTGTGGCGTCGATTGGCGACAATAGGTTATATCGAGACTCAACAAAAAGTGTTGAGTCGGTGACTCAAAAGTTTGAACTGTATGAAAGCACCAAGAGTCGTAGACATATTTCTCAGACAATTTCGATCGAGAGCAGACACAAAATAGCGGTGGATCAATCGGTGATGTCGTTTTCATAGTAACATATCGCCATTCGATCCATGGATAACATGGGACCAGCAACCCCTGCAAAGAATATCGATAATAGTACATGAATCGCTTCAACCGTGGTCTAGTCATAGAAGTCGAAAAACCTGGGACAAAGTTGTCAGCGCTGAATCATGTGAAAGGTTAAACTCGACCTGACGGCCTCTCACCGCCGTGTCTTTGCGACAGACTGAACAGCCTGCCTACGCTCCTGTACCATTCCTGCGGCTGGTTGTAAACTTAACTTCGGTGGGAAGGCTCAACCTGTCACCATTCCTCGTCACAATGTTAACCTCGTACGTACAATCCGGCTTCAGGCCGCTCAGCCTGCTCTGACGTTTGTTCGTACTGCCACGGACGTGACTGGATTTCACGTTGACGCCGGAAGAAGGCGTGACGGTGATCAGGTAGTGGGTCTTGTCCCCCGGAGCGTCGGACCATTTCACGATGGCGCTGGTTTCGCTGATGTCGTCGACGGTGACCTCCTCTACACTCGATGGTTCTGAAATGACGATGAAATAATACAGAATATATGGTACCAAAGCGAAAAAAGTCATCGATTCGTGGGCTCCGAAAACAAATCACCGCACCTCTTCAAGCCCGATCACACTCGATTCCCGTTCATTCCGATATCAAAGACTTTCTAACCAAAAAATAATTCTATAAAAAAGAAAATGGAAATCCAAGTTCACTTTCGGGTTTTATGGCCGACCACCTAGTTAGAACGCCTATGTAACGCCTCCCTGCTAACATCTTTGACAATACTTACCGTAAAGAGCTGTTGCACTGATTCCTGCAAGTGCCTCTGTTGCCACTGCCGAAGCTGCTAGTTGACTTTGGCTCACGTAATTAGTCGGGACGGTCATATCGTGTGTTAAATCGGTGAAAAAATTACCCATGGCATTGCTGTACGTCACACATCTGCCACACCGCTTCTGTGCCACGATTTTCCCACGGACAGTGCTCTCCGACGGCAAAGCTCCCTCGCGCCCTCCATAGTAACCATTATTGGCTTGGTGTTCAGAACAGCCTCTATGCGAAGACGCATCATTTTTACACAGATCCGGCCGCCGTCGTTGCAACGCACTATACGGCGCTTCTCTTTCCGCTCTGCGGAAATTTTTCTTTGCTTTATTTTTAGAGGTACCTTTTGGTCTCGCCTCAACGTATTTGTTTTCCCGGGACATTCTGTTCTCGCCATAGTAACAGTCACCAGTTTTTTGGTCGCGTACCAGTGTCTGCGTTGTAGATTTATCCGCCGGCAGTTCTCCTTTCTTTAGTTGATTCCGCACATTGTCTGCACTCTTCACCACGTCCTTCGTTCCTTCTGTACCGATCTTCTTATCCATGGCTTTAGATTTCTTAGCGTTAGGTACTTTTTCAGCCACCAAATCGCCGGCAGCCATCCCAGTCATGCCGTCAAAAACAGGTGTAAATACGAGGTCAAACCACTTTCCTGGATCGGTTGGATGATTGACGACATCTTCTACCTGATGAATGATACCGGCTGGACGATACTCATTATGTACGGCCGAATCAACACCAGTGGTGATTCCATCCATCGCCGTGGCACCCGCCACACCGCCGGCGAATGCTCCCACCGGTCCGCCTACTAAGAAACCACCCACACCTCCAGCCATAGCACCCGATGTACGTGACGCGGATTTCATTGCTTGATCACCACCATCAGTGTCTCCCACTGCGTAGTGAAATACTCCCTTAACGTGGCCAATCACAGGTAATCCATTTGCAAAGTCACTCACGCCATGGACGAACTCCATCTGAGTTTTTCTGGCATCTTCCGCGTGTCCAGCAATAGCTTCGATTGCCGACCGTGTTTGCGATATGATGGGACATCGTTTGGTGAAGTTTTGATGAGTTCTCAAAGCCCCGTCCAAATCACCACCGATCATTTGAACGAGAAATTTCAATTGAGAAATAAAGGGTAGTCCATCCATGTCAGTGGCGTTAACTGAAAAGACAAGATGGTAAAATTTATGAATGATGAGGGTTCAAATTGAAAAATCAGCAGCACCAAGGATAGCGTTGAAATGCGTTATTATAGCTGGGTTATGGTGTAACCTTCCTGAAGAAATGGTTCATTTTTTTCCTGACGGACAAGTCGGTGTTTCCCACGATCAGGTTAAATAGGGGTCCCTCCCCTCCACTCATTGACGAGTGAAGGCAGGGGATTTGGGTATACCGACATATACCGAGAAGACCATCAAGGGCGTACACGATGCACCTGAACATCTTACTTTACATCCGATAGCTTAGATGGCATGATTATACAAATATTATTTTACACGGTATTCATGACCATTGTTGGCCACAGTATTAAGGGATAGTGTTAGGATTCCTGGATTTTGTATTTAGATTATGGGTCAGTTAATAGGAAGATGTGAGGGTTGTACGGTGTGTACAAGTACTATATTGTTGGTATGTACGTGTAGCACAGTCCCGACCCAACACGTACATGTATATCCATACGGTATAGCTATTACTATATGATGGCCCTAAAAAAAAAAAAAAATTTGTGATAATCTTTGTTTATGTAAACATCTAGGGTGCCTGTATTTGCCTGAATATATTTATGTCTTTCTGTGCGTATGCCTGTATGAATATATATATATATATATATATATATATATATATATATATATATATGTATGTCTCTCTTTCTATCTCTCTCCCTCTATCTTTTTCTCCTTTCCTTATATTGGCATCACTCACAACTATATTCAATAAATAATTTATATGGTGTGATTAATTATTTCGGATTGTGTATTTGGAGGAATCCATTAAAAGCCAATATAAAAGAGATAAGGTTACCTCTTACAAACAATGACGTCATTTTCCCTTATTCTTAGTTATTTATTGTATAATTAAAATATTCTAGGCAACTGACTTATTTATCATATATTAAAATATTGTTGGAAACAGTGTTATTAATCGTTTGATTTAAATGGTGTGAAATATTGCTAATAGTGACAACAACGTAATTAATAAGTAGTTCAAAACTAAGTTGGCAGTAAATGTTGAAAAACTGTCAATTTGAAAGTCATGAAAATGTACAAAAACGTGGCTTACTGGGCATGTCTTCCCTGTAAAAATAAAGTATAAAGATTAATATTTCGATGTTTATGGTACTGAAAAGTAAAATTATTACTCTAATTATATCCAAGAATTATGATTATTTTATTTCAAAACAACTTTTGAACTGTTTTAAAACTTAGACTATCATATCTATTTTCTGGGGTTCAGCACCTTTAAGGGTTTAACACTTTACATAATGATATTATTTAATGTTTTTGAAATCTACAGACTTATATATAGCTTGACGCATTTGTAATAGACGGATTTTGAAAATATTGCCAAAACAAATGAGAAATTTCTCACGATGAGCAATTCCTGCTTTTGCAACATGTTTAATA
Source organism: Serripes groenlandicus (assembly GCA_031761405.1). Lineage (NCBI taxonomy): Eukaryota > Metazoa > Mollusca > Bivalvia > Cardiida > Cardiidae > Serripes > Serripes groenlandicus. The sequence goes on from JASEVX010000014.1 coordinate 22,220,803, forward strand.
ATATATCAAAGTATATATATTTTTTAGATATTTTCCATTTTTAGGGTATCTAGATTATATCAAGGTCGTCGGATTTGGATTCATTGTGTGTGGTAAAGGGTAAAGCGTCGTCTGTATTAACAATCAATGAAGGAACATGCAATCTCTGAGCAATTAGACGAAACGTTTTGCTGTATATTTCAAAAAGTTAATCAATGTCCTATTCTCCCGCTCATGTTCATAATAAGAGAAAATGTGTCCAAAGCTAACTTTCTAACTTTCTGCTTCCGATTGATGATATGTAAACTTCACAATGTCCGGCTTTTCATTCCATTTTTAGGCATGTTAAAATTTGAATAGTGTTAGGTAAAATAGATGTAATTTGATCACCCCCGGCGAAGAGTAAATATAACATCGTTGCATGCACACTTAAACTGTCTTTGTAACGAGTAGATAAAACTTGTCCATGGGGTAAGAACCACGAAAAGACAAATAGATGTGAGCAGAATTGTGGAATTGTGTTGATATAATAAACTAAGCTGACGTGGTAGGTACCACGAACAGACAAATATAATAATGTGAATAGAAATGTGTTTATATAATAAACTAAGATATTATATTGTTTGAGGAAATAATTTAAAAGATAAGAATCAATGTGATTTTGATGTGTTAAGAATATTTTAAAGATATATTTCGGCATATATAAGTCATAAGTAGTATATTGAGCGATAGGGAAGTCTAACATTTATATAAATAATATAGTAATCGTTTATTTATTTAGGATAATCTCGACACAGTTGAATTATAGTAGATATACTATATTTGTTAGGAGTTAAACGGGGCTTTCTGTACGTGAAATATATCAATCCATGTGCCGGACATCCGACCTTGAGTACTCGAGATACAGGAATATCTTCACTATTCTCTATTTAGTTATCGAAGCCACCGCGAAGCCTTAACCGTCACAACTGAAATCGCGATACTCTGAAATTAAAAGTTATCATATTCGAGTTATCGACGTCTTCAAACGATCGTTCGTTGTATGCTAAATTGTAAGGACCGATTATGCTTTATTAAATTGGAATCGAGAAAAACTGTAATCGGACTCGTTATTTACTTCGAGTTACTGAAATGTTTTAGTGATTGCCGAATTATTGCTAAATTCATTTCTGTATAGTAAGCGTGGACCACCATTCTTTCCGATAATTGACACAAGTCAATGCGACAAACGGCATTCGTCTTCCAACAATAGCACAAAAACAGTCAATTACAGCAAACACTTTTGTGTCGTGTACTTGTGTGAAAAATCCAGGAAATACATCGCAATGTAAACTTGCCGCCGTAATATGAAAAATGTCTCCATTTGCAATAATGTTTCAAATCTGCAATAGGATATTACTTGGAAGTAGGTTACATGTATAACACTTAAGATGTGGAGACGTTTTTGTTTCGCTTGAATGGCATCTTGCTCTACTTTCCACAGTAGTTCACCGTATAGTGGTAAAGCGTCCGCCTCGTGGTTCGATTCCCGGCAGAGTCATACAAAATACTTATATAATTGGTAGTAATGGCTGCTCTACTTGGTAACTTACCAAGGAAACGCCGAGATATAGCTTAAAAATAGTTGAAAGCAGCGTTGAACACCAAACAATCAATCAATCAATTTTAGTAATGGCTGCCCTCCTTGGTAACTTACCAAAGAAACGCTGAGATATAGCTGAAAAATAGTTGAAAGCAGCGTTAAACACCAAATAATCAATCAATCAATTTAAGTAATGGTTTCCCTCATTACGGGACTCGAAGCTGGGATCTTCAGTACGAAAGGCCGATGTTCTACCTATGCACCACTGTCTTCCACACAATACTCAATATTGCATGGATAGCTTTACGACTGGTGCTTGTAAAACGACATTAAACACGAATGAAAAGCTTAAGGCTTATGTGTCTCCCACATCGATGGTGTAGAGGTACAGCACGACCCAACCCCTGGACTGTTGGAAGTCGCAGGCTTGATCATTGGCCGGGTTATACCAAGTACTTCAAAAAGTGTAGTTACGGCTCTAACATGGTGTAACTCTAATATATCATTTAAATCGAACACATTTCGGGAACAGATCTGTTATTTGAAAACAGCATAGTAGCAGTTCTGCTCTCCTCTTTTCGAACAAATTTCGGGAACGGATCTGTCATTTGAAAACAGCATAGTAGCAGTTCTGCTGTTTCATTACAATAGTGTATCTCTGGCATGCTTTTCATTATGAAACAGTAAAGTAAATTAATAACGAAGGTGGTTATATCGTAGTCTTGTCGTAATCAGGTAACAGGCGCATTATAGTAAATAAGTACGTCTGGCATAACTCAACAATAGTCTGGTACCCAGCGTACTATAGTAAATAAGTACGTCTGGCATAACTCAACAATAGTTTGGTAACGAACGTACTATAGTTAATAGGTATGTCTGGCATAAATCAACAATAGCCTGGTACCCAGCCTACTATAGTAAATCTATAGTAAATAAGTATGTCTGGCATAAATGAACAATAGTCTGGTACCCAGCGTACTATAATAAATAAGTACGTCTGGCATAAATCAATAATAGTCTGGTACCCAGCGTATTATAATAAATAAGTACGTCAGGCATAAATCAATAATAGTCTGGTACCCAGCGTACTATGGCAAATAAGTACGTCTGGCATAAATCAACAATAGTCTGGTACCGAGCGTACTATAGTATATACGTACGTCTGGAATTATCCAAACATGACGATTAGATTGGTCAAATCCGCTTATATGTCGATATATATTATCTTGTAACAGGCATCTATCCTTGCATATCACTATCGAATATATAGTTAATTAATAAATATGCAACTGATGCTCGTACAATATGCACTGAACCATTACAACTTGTCGTAGATAATCATAACATAAATAATGAAGCAAAACATTTTGAAAAGTTGGTCTACAAAAAGGCTGTCTCTATATGGGTTAGATTTCAACACCATTTCCAAAGGTCGGCAATTATTACTGTATGCCTCATCATATAATGTGATGGTAGGGGAAAATAACTATATACTAGATAAATTGATTTAAACTATAATGTATCAATGGGTCCCTTCAACATTGAGTCATCACTAGACTAATGTACATATTATAAAATCATGATCTGAGATTGGTGTTCATGTATTCAATTTAAACGATTTACGTCAATGATCGTATATCTATTTCCCACATACAGACACAAAATGCTTTCTGATGCCTCTGCAGCAGACGCCTTTTGAAACGATAATGACAGATGAAGAAATTGCTCATAATGCCTTCTATTTATTAACTATGATTTCAACAAAAGATGATTTCAATATTTTTGCCCATATTTTTCGTCTGCTGCAGATTTTGTGTATGTCGGAAAGGGTTCACATCTGTAAATTTATATGTTGATTGATAGAATTTTCTTTAATCTAATGCATCTAACATTCCCTATATTGTTAAACCAATTACCTGCGAACACGACAATACATCATTCGGATCACTGATTGATAAGGAACCTTATTATTTACCTGCACAGTACGTCAGGAAATAAGCTGTGACTTATTGAAATATGAGTTCTCGTCATTAAAGATGATGTAGTAGGACGGTACTTAAACGCCATACCTAAATTGTATTTGATATGTACATTGTGTTATTTCTTTATTGAAAATATTCAAATTTGTATATTTTTTATTTTTTTTGTCTTGAAAGTTGTACTAGTTATATAATACAATAAAGTCTCGCGAGATAGCGATTTTATCACGCGGCTCGTAGTAGTACTTTATAAAGCCAGCTATCGCTACTGCAACGTAAAACTTCCTATTCATCGAATATTAACTTATTCCAACATGATTTATGATGCCTCTGTTCTAGATGACTTTTGAAAACATTGTGACAAAAGAAGAAATTGCTCTAAACGATCAACTATTTCCATTTGACGAACCTTGTAATCAAAATATCTAAAAATGTTGACGATGAATACAGGTTGTCCACAACAGACCTCATTGAGCTCTTTGTAAACATGTGAGTTAAACATTAATCGGTATGATCTGTGTACCTTAGTAGATGGTTACTGAGAGTTGTATGCTACCAAGTATTGTAAAACACGTTTTATTCGCGTAGGATTCATTTTCGCTAATATTCGCGAATTGATTTCTTCGCGAGTTCATAATCACCGCAAAAATGGCTGTAAGATTCAAATATATTACCAATTTATTTATTGTTGTGGCATGGCCCTTAATTAACAGAATGACTTTAAAGGTGTTAGACTCCAGATTATATAGTATAGTCAAACATTTTAAACTTTTTAATATTAATAATATCACTTTCCAGTACAATAAACATCTAAATATTGATCGTTTATGTTTCATCTTTTACGGGGTAAACATACCCAGTGAGCCAACTTGTGTATACTTTCATGACTTTCAATTTGACTGTTTTTCAAAATTTACAGCCATAAGATTTTTAACTATTTTTTATTTAATTTCTTGTCACAATTAGCAATATTTGCAGAGTATTTGCAGAAGTTATGTTGATCTCTATATGGAGTTCAGCACGTTTAAACGCGGTCTTACTTTAATGTAACACCCCAAAGAGATCAATACTCATAACGTGTTAATGTAAATAATGAATCAAAGTTATCTCCCTTAGCCTTAGCTTAAAGGACATGACAGCCGATTCAAATTGATACGATCATTCTCTCTGTCTCTGTCTCTGTCTCTCTGTCTATCTTTGTCTCTGTCCCCCTCTCTCTCTCTCTCTCTCTCTCTCTCTCTCTCTCTCTCTCTCTCTCTCTCTCTCTCTCTCACTCCGTCTCTCTGTGTCTCTGTCTGTCTGTCTGTCTCTCTCTCTTAACCATTTCTGTATATATATATGATTATCTCTCTACCCCCTCTCTCTCCTGTCCTGTCTATCTCTTCCCTCTGTCTGTCTCTGCATATCTCTGGCTATGTCTCTGTCTCTCTTTCTCTGTATATGTTTATGTGTATGTCTGTTTATATTGATGTCTGTCTCTCTCTCTCTCAATCTCTCTCTCTTTCTTTCTTTCTCTCTTTCTCTCTTTCTCTCTCTATTTCTCTCTCTCTCTAATTCTCTCTCTCTCTCTATTTCTCCCTATCTCTATCCCCCATCTCTCTCTCTCTCTCTCTCTCTCTCTCTCTCTCTCTCTCTCTCTCTCTCCCTCTCTCTCTCTCTCTCTGTATCTCTCTTTCAGTAAGTTTTTAACCATCATACCATCTTTTCTTTTTAACACAAGCCGAAACGTGTCATACAACTTTAAAAATGTCTCTGAAAGTTCTAGTCTAATTTCAATATGAATTCACAGACGTATTTCATGTTGACCGTCTGCTTAGAATGTTGAAGCAATCTTGATTGGAGTAAAACATATGGAGAAGGAAACAAGTTTGCTTCCATTTCTATGATCATTGTGTTTTCTTTTGGTATTTATATTCGTAAACTACTGGTAATATTTAAAGTTACATCTAAAAAAAAACCAGCTCACTCGTTTAGATAATACTTATATACTATCCAGGACTTAATTTCTGAATATAGTTAGAAAGGGAGAGTCGTATTTATGGTTAATTTGTACTGTCATATCAATAGTAGCAATTACTTGAAATGGTTCGATAGCCGGGATGAAATGTTCATGTCTTTTCTGAAAAATAATAGGCTTTCTACAGTAACTTCCTTCGATGCGCATGTAACATTTGAATCTAACTGTGGTCGGAGTATCATCGATAATATTATCTTTAACTCCGATGACATGCATTATGTTACTTCTTGCGATAGTGTTGATGACGATTCATTTATTTACTTTAACCACCGCTCTATGTAATGTGTATTAAATGTTCATTATACGTTCAGGCAAGAAGAAGGGCCATTTATCAATCATGTGAATTTGTCTATAGTTACATCTAAGCAAAAGGATGTCTACAGACAGACATGTGATGGTGACATAGGTCTTGAAGGCTTATTGTGCTATAATTTACTGGGTACACACGACATTGCTTTTTTGTATTCAGCTTTAATAAATGCAATGATAGATACGGCGAATGCATGTATTTTTATTTATTTGAAACAAACCATACTAAAAGCAATATTGGTGTTGGGAGAGAACTGACCAAATTATAACTATGAAATCTAACAGACAAGAATGTTTACGGTCTGGATCCTTAAGAGATGGCAATACATGGCCTTACATTTACCAAACTAAAGCGTTATAAACGTCGTTTTCGTTACACTCATCGAAAATCTGTCCAAACGTACATTCTTACATTTACCAAACTAAAGCGTTCTAAGCGTCGTTTTCGTTACACACATCGGAACACTTTCCAAAAGTACATACTTAAACTTTAGGATGACATTCAGCGATCTGCAGAGCATATACCTATGACATATTACAGACAGGAATGTTTACGGTCTGGATCCTTAAGAGATGGCAATACATGGCCTTACATTTACCAAATTAAAGCATTTTAACTCTTTCAGCGTCGAATTGTTGAAGGAAGACTCGTCCATGTTCAACATCGGGTGTGTCTATTTCTCATTTAGTTAAAGTTTGGACTATTTCGATTATTAAAAGGCAAACAATGCTGATTTCAGGTGAGACAGCTCGTCACAAGCTGACTCACCTGAATCAGTATTGTTTGCAAAAACCTCAATACTGCCTTTGACGCTGAAAGAGTTAAACGTCGTTTTCGTAACACTTATCGAAAAGCTGTCAAAGAGTACATTCTGAAACTTTATGATGACAATGATCGACTTGCAGAGCTTGACCAAGAACAGTTCAGGCCATTAGTTAACTCTTTCAGCGCCAAAGGAAAAAAAAACTTTTTTACAAACAATACTGATTCAGGTGACTCAGCTCGTAACGAGCTGTCTCACCTGAAATCAGCATTGTTTGCCTTTGGATTATCAAAATAGTCCCAACTTCTATTACATGAGAAATGAAGACGCCCGATTTTAAACATGGAAGAGTCTACTTTAAACAATTTGGCGTTGAAAGAGTTAATATAAAACCTGATTCTCGAAAAACGTCCCAATGAGCAGAAATAACATTCGATGGTAAGATATACCGTGATAATATAGAGGATATTACATGAGTGGTCATTCAATACGACATTTTATTAAACGAGTTTAATAAAATGTCGTATTGAATGACCACGAATGTTATACTCTATTTATATCATAAATTCCAATTCGACGATTATTAGCGCAAAATATATATATAACGTCGCTATATAGCGCTTTCATTTTCAATGCTTTTTAATATGACGTTACGTAGCAGTGTCATTACACTAAATATATAACGAAGTATTGTTATTACCCTAGTTATATACCGAAAAATATAGAATGATGTTATTTCACGCTGGCGACGTCATTTATGATATAAAATTGAGGATTAACTGGTGGAATCATTTTTTTTCAGAATCTGTACTCTTTGGATGACAATGTATCTTTCGATACTTATTCTAAATACCATGTCAACCATGATACGATGAACCATTCTATCGTCTGAGAAGTTCCGATCGACCGGTGTACCTCTGAAAGTTTCAGTTGATCTTATAACTTATATTCATAAGTCTGTCGAACGGAATAAATTACCTGCAGCTGATAATGTAACTCACTAACATAAACTTTTTGGGCTGAACTAATTAGACATCTCTTGGCTAAACTATTACCTACGATATTTCAATTCTCATATATACTACTAATGATAAAAAAGGGCGTTATAATTACTTTATTTCAAGGTGGGAAAATGACAGTAAATATCCAATTAGCTATAGGGCCATTAAGTTAACATCAGGTTTTCTTAAACGTTTTAAAAATCTTTTATTAAATATAATGCAGCCAAATGCATATTTTCGGCCACATACATAACGGGATTCAACAGGGTCTTGGATATCTAATGTCTTCATTTTGTTTACGAGAATGCATTCAATTCGTTTAAGATCATAACGGTTAACTATACGTGTGTTATTCGGATTGTAAACAAGTTGTTGACATAGTCTGGCTGAATGGTTTGTTTTTAAAAGTCTAGTGAATTATGGTATTGCTTATAAGACATTGCTTTGATTACTAAACATGTATACTGAGTCACGGCTGTGACCCATGTCGTGTCATGGAAAAGCATGACGGGTAATCACCATTTCTCTTGTAGACCGTTCATGTTCGATTTTTTCTATTTTGTGTTGAGTTATGTTTATATTTTGTATCTTATAGTTTGTCAAGTTTATATTTGCCTTTATGGCGGAAAAATAAAATATGTATATATAAATTTGCATGGTGACCACAGATGGTTCTTAAAAAACAAATGGGTTTATGTCGGATCTTAAGTAAATGAGAATATTACAAGAAATTGCTCTACCTTTGATGTAAGAAGATGTCCTATAAAATGAGGAAATATATTTTCGTTATAATACTGTGTGTATCACCATATATCACGAAGTATGGGACTCAAGCCATCGTCACAAGAAAAGACACATTTGGAAAGAGATACACTTGATATAACACAAACAAAACACAATCAATATCATGGATATTAAATGGTTCAGACATAGAAGGTACAATAGTTGAAGAAAAACGTATATTTTAACAGGAAAATTCAAAACAAAATCAAGCTGTGATTTTTGTTAAAGAATGGGTATTTTAGAAAGTACATGCTTGTCTGTTTGTTTTGTTTGTGAGGTGTACTTATTCAGTATGTGTGTGGAAAAGCATGAACATGCTTGTTGTAAGAGCTTTGAAACACAAACACGTGCTGTCTTTTTAGATATAAAGAATACCAACTAACAGAAGAAAGACAATTAAAAAGAAAAAGGTATCTCTGTGTGGAAGTATAGATATATAGTATGCATGGTATCGGTGACCCGCCTTTAACTTCATTGATTACTCCCCACTGAGTCGGTAGAGCTAGCTGTTCTGGGCCACCTGCCGGTCGCGTGATGGAACACGCTCCCATGACGCGGAGAGGATGTGTAATGCGACGATTGTCAGTCAATCACTTACCTCTGTATTTGTCTAAAACACAAGTCTGTGTCAGGTGGCTTAGATCAGCCAACTATCTGACTCCATTCTCGGTGTGCAGACTTGCTTTGTCTTAAACTAGTTACTATATCGAGAAAGAATTCTGTTTTTTAAGACCATCTATTTAACTGTATTGTTACTCCGGTTGGGTAGCCTGTGGTTATTACAATCAGTGCATCAAATTGTTTTACTTGAATCAAAATATAAAATACAGCGATACATACACTTTTTTTCTGTCCTTTCGATGCTAGAGATATAAACATAGAAGCGAATTCTAAAACAACTAAACCGGTTTCTGGCAGAAAAGTTATTGTCACTATAAAGAATAAAAAGAGTCTGACACACCTTTTCAATTGGCAGTCACATTTCCATGGAAACAGCAGGTTATGTTTATAAGTAAATATCTGGCTGTAGTAAACACAATAATAAGAACGGATACATATTGCTTTGGTTTATACATGATTTCATCAGATGGAAATATTTTGAAAGTTATCCAAACTAACATCGTAACTGATGAACTGTCTTACCTAGCTGTTATCCTTGGTAACATACGTATGGCTGATCAGGCGGACAGTAGAGTAATCTCATACAATTGAAACGGTCAATTTAAGGAACCAATTAATTTTAAACATTCACGGCCTGTATCAATCACTGTGGACCCTGAGAACAAAGTATATATCTGTGCATGGGGTCTGGGTTACAAGATATTTCATCTGAAATCGAAACTTGCGAAATGCAAAACACTTATTTATAGGAACTAGTCATGGTCGGTAAAGTCTTGGGCACTTTGTTTCCATAGCAACGAACTGTATGTTAGTCATGATAGACAGTACCACCAATGGAAAAGTGTATCTATGATTCATTTGGTTTAAACAAATGATTGATTTAAAAAAGTCAAAGAGAATCGAGGCTATAGGATAGCAGTGTTTTGCATCGACGGATGCATTATTATTACTTTTACAATTGACTTATCTTTGCTTCAAGCGTTTTCCTGACTACAGGTAGTGTTCTGGTTTGGATAAAGTCGGTCAATGTTTTTAAACAGGAACTTATCCTGGGAGCAGTGTAACAAGACCCTGTTGTGCTATCACGAGAACACCGACTTTTGAACGTTTTGAATAATGATCATTTATTCAGATTCCAAACCGTCTACGACCGGCTTAATTTGCATAAACAATTAAGTTAGAAATATACACCACTTATTGTGGATTTATTGTTTTACATGTTTAACATTTTCTTACTGTCGAAGTATGCAGTGATGGATACAATTTGACAACAAGTACGGTTTGTGAAAACAATGAACAGCGTTATATTGGCGTGAAAGAGGGATAACTTGGCTCTTATTTACAGATCGTGTATTTATAGGAATCCGTTGATGACTTTCTACAGTGAAAACCTTTCTATAGCAAATTCTAGCCTGGACAAAAAAGTACATCTGTTTTGGGAAGGCGGCGCTCTAAACAGCAATTTCTCCATTTCCCAGAATGTCTTGAATCCATATTCCGAATACTTAGATTCCTACGACCGTATTATCATTTATGTTACATGGCAATTAGACAAAAATAAACTTGCTCAATATTATTTTGCTTGACAGAGATGACGTTATAGGCGGTTACACTATAATTCTTAGCGTACAGTTTATCAGTTTATCTTGACTGACACAAGTAAAGAGTAGTTGTTACAGGTTTTTTTTACTGATTAGTTATTGGGACTTCATCACACTTGTTAATTGTTTTTTAGATATTTAAATCAAATTGAAGACGGAGCTATAGTTCTCATTAAGAACTGCGTTGTGTACAGTACTGAACGTTTTTATACGTTATGATCCACACAAAGCTTCAACAAGGAAGTCATCACCAAGTGTTCATGTGTATTGTATACGGAGGTCTAAATAAGGAGGAGTAAAGTGGCACCTTCCCACTAATATCTCTGTTATGTCTCAAACAAACCATATACTGTGGGTACTCAAAACATAGGGTAAACGTGTCAAATAATGATTTGGAAGGTAACCTAGATAAGGAGGAGTAAATTGGTCCTTTCCGACCAATGTATCTCTTATGACTCAACCAAACCTTTTGCTCTGGGTACTCAAAACATAGGGTTAGAGATTAAAACAAGAACATTGACTGTAATAAGATGTGCAAAGGTCTAGCTAAGGAGGAGTGAATTAGTCTTTTCCCACCTATATCTCTCTTATGACTCAAGCGAACCCTATGCTGTGGGTACTCAGAATATAGGGTAAGTGAGTCAAACAAGGATTTGGAATGTGTAAAAAACGTACAGATGTCTAGATAAAGAGGAGACGCGGCTCGACGGTCATGGTGGACTGTCCTTGGGCAAGGTATAGTTCCAAGCCTAGTACTGGTTTGTTTACCCAGGGATCATGACTAAAGTGAACTGTCGACGTAATATAATCGAAATAATGTTTAAAATTTGTAAAACTCCAAACAAACAAACATACAAAGATAAAGAGGAGTAACGTGGTCTTTTCGATAGAAATGGATTTTGCTTTATGGGATGTTTATAAAAACACTTCTATTAGTAAACGGAGGACAGTGTAGAATAAACATACAGATTAGACTGTCCGAATACGCTGGTTGATATATATCTACACTGATCGTAAATGCATTACAGTTGGTTTTCGCGGAGAACCGCTCAAATACTTTTGTAATGATTTTGTCAGCGGTTACTTTTTGTGAGTTAATAAATAAATGCCAGTTATAGTTTGTATCATATCTTTATTATGTCATTAGCGCCGCCCTAAAACAAAGTGAAACCAGCTGTGTTAAAAACCGTCTTTGGTCGGTACATCTACGCCCACATGGTCCATTACAACAAATCTGGCCAAAACAAAAGTCACTGTTTGAGTAGCATGATCGTCTTCTGCCAAACTCTTCGTAACAGGGGCATCGTGGTGATCTAGGGCGGCGACCTAATAATATAAAATAGTATATGCATGTTTAATATTATTTACTTGTTCATTTAAAACAAGGAATACACTTCGCTGCAGAAGCAAACGGTCGTATATATCTGATGGCTACCATTTACAGGTCATCTTAGATTAACGTTTTTTTCTCCTGTAGATTTTCTGTTTCAGGAATCATTACTCTATACCTCTATCCACCTCGGACGGAATGTGTCGGACCGGATTAGCCTGCGCGGACTGCGATGTTGGTTTTCTGGTGGAACGGCTCAAAATATAAATAGTTCAAATAATGCATGGAAATAACTGCGAGCTATCTGCCTCATATTGTAAAGATAACATCAAAGGTACTATATACCTGTAATGAATTAAAAAAATTAGGCTTAAAGCACAATACATGAATTTGTATGTGATTAGCCATTGTTGAACTTATATTTATTTGTATAAATAAGAGTTCGTAAGATCGCTTTATTTAATGTGGTGTACGTATATGCATATAACTTGTTTGTTGTTGTTTTGTATCTTGAATGTCATCTAGTAGTATCCGTTTGTATTTTTTCTGATGTCCATATCTGAAAATCCAGTGAATAAAATGTCACCCATTAATTAATTTGTCTGATCCATACATAACAGTTTTGGGAAATCCATTTTACTTTTTGAGAAATGATTACGATTAATAGACAATGAAAACAGTAAATTATCTTTGAAATTGCTGAATAATTTTTATATTTAAATTCAAACAGTACCATACCACTTTAACATTTTATCATTAATCTTTATATCAATCAATTTATTTATTTTTAAATTCTATGAAGTTCAGAACCCCTGTGGCATTGGTGAATACCAAAAGATGCTTGACTCAAGAGCTATGTTTGTTGCGAGCCAAAAGACACATTTAAAAAGTTTCAAGTACGAAATCATTTGGAGGCGAAAGAGCCGATATTAAAATTAGTCATATTTCTTTAAAATTTTTTTATCTCAGTTTGTTCGTTCTTCATTTGTTTCAGTCCAAACAGACATATTTACTCGCATATATTTAACCGTTTTAAGGTGTATAATTACGGTTTTCGGGCATCATTGGAAGCTTTCCCACTGCCGTGTTAGATAGTATCATTTTTATCTTAACATCTTAGCAAGTTTCATGTATATTGCATGTTTAATATAATAATTCAAGTGGTTGCTCTGAATCAATAGATTTATTTCCAAACTTAATAGTCAATCAGAGAATAGGCTGCTATCACGTGTCATTGTTTTTATTCTATATTTTTCGACTAGATTAGAAACAGTTCATACATTTTACTATTTTAGAGAAACATGCATTTACATTTTATGAAAAATACACAAAAAAAGACAATTCTATGAACTTGAAAAGTACGTTCAGTAGTGTGGAGCTACTACTAAAAAGAGAAATTGACGTAATGATATTGTTATGATACGTTTACATAAAAGTATGCTGCTAGTCTAATTAGAGACGAGTCCTTTTGCATGAAAGTCCGCCGCTAGTCTAATTAGGGAAGAATATTTTTACATGAAAGTCTGCGGCTAGTCTAATTAGGAACGAGTACTTTATTGGTTAAAGATGATAGGATGAAATAAACTGAAATGCAAGATTAATAAAAACAAATACTTATAACATTCTAAATATGTATTTCTTATTCAAGTGTACCATAGCTAAGTTTGTTTTAAACAATCGAAACTATAAAGTAAAATTACGCCAAATACATCCGCGGTCTTGCTGATCTTAATAGTCCCTAAACAAACTTTTGTTTACGTAGGAATTAGTTTATAACATCCCCAGAATGCCTTGAATATATGACACTGAGTTGAAATTCATTGTAAATGTGTACTGGATGCACTGGAAATGATTGATTTGATCTCTTGTAATATTTTGATATTGTTTGAAAGTGAGAGTAGAGAAACAGAGGTTTTTTACGGGCACGATTTGGTCCACATTGACGGTACCAATTTTTGCCTGTAATTCTTTCTTGCATAATGCCTAACACCCCCCCCCCCCCCATTTTCCTTTGGATTGTTTTAAAGCTTACAGTTAACTCTTTTCAATAATATATGGTGAACTATATAAGAAACGCTTAGTGTGACAATTGTTGTCTGAAACTGGTCGATTTACATGGAAACGAAGAAGGAATTTATTTTTCAAGGCATTTACATTTAGTTTTTCCTAATAGCAACTTCTCTTTTTCGTGTGAAATCTGAAAAGCTAACTAATAAAATTACTGCAAAATGCAGAAAAAAAAAAAACGCGTAGGGGCAGGAGTGAAACAGTCTGTAGAGGATATTTACTAAGTTACCTTATTCCAAACTATTCCAAAACTGATACTTCCCCTACGTGTATTTGAAAGCTATTCAAACAGAGTATTCACAAGAGATTTTAATGTTGATGCAAATCATCAATGTTGTCTGAAAATAATGCGTTATCACTTTCCCGCATTACATAATCATGTGCAGTAGACGAAGGAAAAATGAGAAGTTGCTCATAATTAGCAACTTCTTCTTTTGCTGCAATTTGTTCAAGTCTATTTGATAATTATACTATTATTTATAGAAAGTTTTCCAAATGTTTGCATAGATGTTTCCAAAGTCGTCTGTTGCAGACTTGTTGTTTGTCGGTAAGAGTTAATGAATGCACAGTAGGCCTGGCCTACGTAACTTATTGAAAGTGATGAGCTTTGCATATAATAAAATCGGGAGCTTGCAAACAAAAACAAAAATTGCATTTCTATTTTCTACGAATGGTATTCAAAAATCTCTAAGACCAAACTAGGTTGACCACACCTCCAGCCGTTCAATAGTGATTTATTATAAACAGTTATGTTATCATGTTTTATGGTTCAATGTTATCCATATGGTCGAAAATACACCTTAGTTAATATAAATATCCCGTCATTAGTCACCAGAACTATAGTTTTATTGTATCCATATGGTCGGTAAATACACATTAGTTAATATAAATATTATGTCATTATCGCCGGAACTATAGTTTTATTGTTTCCATATGGTCGGGAAATACACCTTAGTTAATATAAATATGATGTCATTAGTCGCCGGAACTATAGTTTTATTGTTTCCATATGGTCAATAAATACACATTAGTTAATATAAATATCCCGTCATTAGTCGCCGGAACTATAGTTTTATTGTTTCCATATGGTCGGGAAATACACATTAGATAATATAAATATTATGGCATTAGTCGCCGGAATTATAGTTTTATTGCGCTGTGCGATTCACGCACCGGGCTATATGAGGTATCTCAAAAACATAGCCTCTGACGACAAATGAAGTGTTCTCTATTCAGGAGAAACTGTATATGGTGGTTAATTGAAGAGGGATTTTAAACTCACCAAAGACAAATTCCGATAACTGTCCTATGAATCCGTCGGATCGGATGACACAGAGTAAAAAGGACTCTTGGTATCCCATGAAAAACGAGAATGTACGGAAAATGACAAGAATTGCCGAGTATCTCACCTCCTTCGCGTCACTATCTTTTCGGACAACAAAATCCTTCGTAACAGTAGGACGAGTCAGTGCAGCTACTTCGTTCGCACTTTTCCCTAGCGGACTACCGTCGGGACATGTTTTTTCAAGAGTGTCTTTAGGAGGCCGGCCTGTAAATGGAGATTTCACATTTCTCATATACGGAAGACTTTAAAAATAACGAGACAAAAATATAGGAAATCGTTATAAACCATTGTATTAGTATCTAATAGAGATGAAAAAAATGAGATTAAAACATTTGTTAAAAGTAACAGTTGCTTATAATGAGCATTTATTTCCTCTTGCGACACTATTGTCGAATGTGGTCTGCTGCATATATGTCAAAATGCGTCCTTTTGAGTTTTGATTTATTTAAAATGAATCTTCAGTTTCAACTATTTCTACTACTAAGAAGAAGTAGAATGAGCATTTGATTGACATTAATTATAATAACAATGAAACTAATTTAAAATAATATAACTATAGGATAAATACAGAAAGTTATAAAAATGGTTGATATAATATCATCCACAAAGATTGCTTTTTCAATAAGAAAAAGAAGACAACGAAGAAGAAAAAGAAGAAGAAGAAGAAGAAATATTATCATTTTTTAAAAATATAAATAATAATAACAATGCATATGATATGAATGATGATATTTAATAATACTAGCGGTAGATCAAATATTGTCTAAAAATTGTAATTTTAATTATGTTTATAATAAATACCATCGAAAATGGTTGCCATCCCAAAAATGTTAAAAAGAAGAAGAAGAAAACACGGTTTATTATTATTCACAGTAATAGCAATAATAGTTATGATGGTGATTATAATAATTATACTGACAATATACCAAATAAAGTTATTTTAATAAATACCATCGACAAAGGTTGCCAGTATCCCCAAAACCATAAGAAGAAGGAGCGCTTTATTCACCATGTTGAAACCAATGTATTCAATACACGAGTAATTATGATTTAAAAGCATTGACGTATATATATATATAAGTATAAATATTTTAGCCACGTCTAGCGAGATTGGGTCTTGACGCATTTGCGTACAGTGAAGACTTAGACGAGCCTGTGTATACGAACAGTTTTACCAAAGCCTACACATTCCGTCTACACGTAAGTGAGGCCAAGATGCATCTTTTGTTAAGAAACTAGAACGGTAGCCACATTCGTTTAACGTGAATTTACCTTTATGTGATCCCGTTAAGGAGATTCAATAAGACTCCAACTTCGCCGAACACGGTTCCTATGCTATTTAATATTCATAGTCAACACGACAAAATGGGAACGTATCAGCAAACAAACCATGCAAGAGTTACAGAACTTCTGGCTCGACGCTTTTGCTTTATAAGCAAACAAACAATTATAATTTCTGTTTGAATTCCATTAGACTTGATAGTTTAATATGTAAGCACTGGTCACAAATGATGTTAGAAACCATGCAACTGGTCTCGTCCTACACTGCTTTATTATCATTTTAGCAACCCCTTCTTTCACGAGAGAGCTTCTGAATTTACATAAAATATAAACGTGTTGCTTCATGTGAACGAGAGGGCAATGATGGCCCCGGATCGCTCACCTGAGTTTTGCAACGTATCATCAAGACAAACAATCGTACATGCTAAGCTAAAAAGATTACAAAGTGTTTACAAAATGTTTTTATTCATTTTGACCTTGTGACCTAGTTTTTGACACCGAATAACCCCGTTTCGAAATGGGCAATGTTTGAGTAATGCCATTTTAGGTCTCTGCTATTTACAAATATGGTAAGTCGAGAGCTGTGTGCCGTTGGTATATAAATTTGCCTACCAGAGTGTTCGGTGTTAGATTGTTATGAAAAAAGATGTTCGCTGCGAACACTAGCCTGTCCGTTTTGTTAGACTAACATTTCATTGCAACCACCTTTTTATCTGTAGCTCTTTCGTCCTATGAGTTAACATAAAGCATGGACGTAACTTCAAATTGGACCTTAAACCAAGACCAAAAAACAATTATACGCCCAACATGACAGATCATGACAGGTACGACAACATACGTATTAACTTCTCCTTCAAACGTTCGAAGCTTACTCGTCGTTTCTTATTCTCTCAAATTGATCTAAGCAAATAACAAGCACTATGAAGGGTACGAATACAAGCGCCTTAACTCTCAAACTAAACTAAAGCAAATAACAAGCAATGTGAAGGGTACGGCCACAAGCGCCTTAACTCACAAAATAACGAAATCAAATAAAAAACAATATGAAGGGTACTCAAACAAGCGCCTTTTACCTCTCAAATGTAACTAAAGATACAAACAAGCAGTATGAAGGGTACGAAAACAAGCGCCTTAACTCTCAAACTAAACTTAATCAAATAACAAGCAATGTGAAGGGTACGAAAACAAGCGCTTTAACTCTCAAATTATACTAAAGCGAATAACAAGCAATATGAAGGGTACGAAATCAAGCGCCTTAACTCTAAAATTTAACTAAAGCAAATAACAAGCAATATGAAGGGTTCGAAAACAAGCGCCTTAACTCTCAAACTAAACTAAAGCAAATAACAAACAATGTGAAGGGTACGAAAACAAGCACCTTATCTCTCAAATTAAACTAAAGCAAATAACAAGCAATATGAAGGGTACGAAAACAAGCGCCTTAATTCTCAAATTTAACTAAAGCAAATAACAAGCAATATGAAGGGTACAAAAACAAACGCCTTAATCTCAAATTTAACTAAATCAAATAACAAGCAATATGAAGTGTACGAAAACAAGCGTCCTAATTTCAAATTTAACTAAAGCAAATAACAAGCAATATGAAGGGTCAAAAACAAGCGCCTTAGCTCTCAAACATAACTAAAGATAATAACAAACAATATGGAGGGTACGAAAACAAGCGGCTTAATCTCAAATTTACCTAAAGCAAATAACAAGTTAGATGCTTTATGCCATTTTTGCATTGCTGTTTGGGACTTTTCAAATTCTTTTCTAACGGACATTTTAAATCGCCACCATGCTTACTACAAATGACACGTATTTTCCTATGAATCATAGCAGCTGGGGCCTACGAACGTCATTATGTTGAATATGCAGACAGCATGTTACAGAAAATAAAGCAAAACATAGAAAACACATTAACAGCGATTATAATAAGATGTACATTGTAAAACCTAAGGCTAATTATATGTATCTGTCTGGGGCAAAACACCTTCAAACCAATTCCCACATATAACAAACATTCAGCAGATGCCTTTGTAAACAGCTTACGTAAGGAATGTACAGGCTTATCTGGATCGACACTGTTAACAAAAAGCAGCTTGAGGATTTCCCATGGACGGGCTCATTCAAACATACGTTCACACATACTTATACCACGTTCACACAGCTCTGCGACCTTACGAAGACCATGCCGATCATCCCCGATCTGAAAAAAGCTATCAAATCGGGACATTATCGCCGTCAAAATCCAGCAATTTGGCAAATTAAAGACTACATCACAATTGTACAGCCATTCTTCTACGTCAAACGCGCTGTTGAATCGCTGACTACGATTACACCTAGACCAATGCCTACCAAGTTGTCGTTTCTACATAATTGCCGCTACGATGTACAGGACCATACTACGTTGTTACATAGGCATAGAAGACTGCAGGACGATGTCGTGACGCTGGTGCTGACCGTATTACGCTTCTAGTACGATTCGAGGCGATGTCTATATGAATCGGGTTTGTTCAAGCAGTTCTTCAGTTCAGTCCCCATCAACGTAAATGAACGGACCTGATGCTTATCTGATTAAACTGGCTGTTCTTCAACAAGAACAGATGCTGGTTGAAATCCAGATGTAAGAGGTAATACAGAGGATGAGGAGGAGACTAGGAATATAATGGGTACAACCGTGGCTGGCTGTAGACAGGAGGCTCCAGTTTGGGCATTATGACAGGTTGATGAGAGAACTCGGAATGGAATACACAACCACATTTTTCAGCTTTTTGAGGATGAAACCAGAGATGTTCGATGAGCTGCTCCAAAGAGCTGGTCCTAAAAACCAGAAGAAAGATACAGACCGGATAAAGGCTCTAGAGCCAGGCATTAATCCGGCCATTACCATCAGACATCTCGCTTCAGGAGACAAGTACCTCAGCATCATGTTTTCTTCAGAGTGGCCAAGAATACTATAGAAGAGGAATTCAAGAGCAGATGGAATGTGCCACATGCATGTGGTGCCCTGGATGTCAAGCGCTTGACCATTAGATGTCATCTGAAAAGTTCTGCGTGTTTGTAACGACTACATATATCTGACCAAGCTGCTTGTACGACAATGGAGTCCCAACTACATTCTAAACCCAGCTAAGCTTATTTTGTGCACGTAAACAAAGCGTGGGGAGAGCGTGGAGCTTCCCGACGAACATCTCACCCCGACCATACCACCCTCATTAAGATCCTTCTACGTTTTTCACACGATTGGCCCGATTGGCCACATTAGATAAGATACTTTCTACGTTCCTGGTGACTATAAGCTTGTAAATCTACTGCAGCTAAACCGAATCTAAGTTGACAGAATCTTCTAAAAAGAGTGTGTGAGTAATAATATATACAGTGTATATCTCACACAGGCTGATCTGGATCTACACTTTTCACAACAGTCAATGTGTACATTTTCCCAATGGACGGGCTCATGTATAGATAGATGAACCACATCGGGAGATAGTATTGCCTCTCTATTTGAGTAGCACGTTTAATGTGTACATGTAAAGACAGACGAACCGCATCGGGCGATAGTATTGCCTCTCTGCTTTAGCAGCACGTTTAATGTGTTTGAATAGTATCTTACAACACTTTCAACATTATACTTTATATCAGGGCGTTTCATGGGTATGGTTTCATGCTATTTCCTTTATGTTCCCTCCATTTTATTACACATTTCTTTTCTATGACATGTACAATTATGTCATAAAGATACTGTGCTTTTTGTAAAAAGCAACCCCCAACAAATGAAATTAAACAAAGAATTAACACATTTTTGGGTATGAAAGATATTCATTTTAATTCTTTTGCCATTATTTCTTTAGAATCTTTTCATACAGTTATAGAGATTTTCCATATTGTCGTGTGCTACAGATGTGTTTTTTTTGGAAAAAGGTTAAACGTAAAACAAAATTAACTACAAAAGTATTTGCGATGAAGTTTGTCTCCGCGCTGTGAACACCTGTTCACTTATTTGTTTGTATTGGTTAATTGGGTTAAAACGCTGTTTTCAACAATATTTTTATCATGTGTACGAACCTTAGATATCTGGGCAATTGGGAGAATAAGTTTCAAACAGGGTTGACAACTTTGCGGAAAGAGAACTTACTTGCTATGATAATTTCTCTTTTTTCCACAATGTTTTCAAATAATTCTCCTGTGAACCTTGACGAAACTACCCACAAACACAATACACTCATGTATAATTGTGCCGCTCCATGAGAAGGCCGGTGATAATGACATAGCATAAGAAATGACGTAATCCTCACTCAAAGTTTGGCGTCATTTGTGTGTGAGTGACGCTGAAGTAAAATTACATGTTTACACAGAGTTTGATTTGCTTCATAAACATCATGTTCATCGAGGGATGACATGATGATCGATATATATAATTAAACTGTTACAAGCCGGTTAATCTGCCCCATTTATTGTAACAATTTATTATTAATTCAAAACATCCAACAAATACGAGCTTGTAAGATTAGTAAACAGATATATTTGTATATCAATATTGACTATTTTGCTTTTTCTTGATTTGTAAATATTCACCCTTTCAATGATCTATTTATGTTTAAAAATTGAAAATATGTTTCTGAGGATGACTAGAAATGTATTTTACCATTGACCCATTTTCGTTTTTGTTTTCTTTGGGGGGGAAGGGGGGGGGGGGTTTGATTATGTGAAAATTGTGTGTATACCTATTCATTGACATCAACTACATACTGAATATATTTTAACGCTGCTATGATGTAATACAAGATTGTATGAAAAAAGTTTATCTGCAACTGCGAAAAGTAAATTGAATAATATATAGCCTCCAATAAGGTGTTAAACTTATAGTCATTGAAAAACAAAAGTCTATTGAAAAGGCCGTGTGAATCGGTTAAAATTTCGGATACAACATATATTATTTTGTATCATTAGTATTCAATAATATATGTATAACTGAGCGTTGCTTAACGAAAGCAAACCTTCATGCATTTGCAAGCGTTAAAGAAACAGATCAGCGTGCAAATCCATACAATGTAATCCGCATCTAGGTGTATAGATAGAACCTTTTGTTATACTTCGGACAAACAGTATACACCTGGCTCATGTGTGACTTATGTGCGGGTAGATCTTAATCTAAACTTGTCGAAAACATCATAGACAGTAGGAAACAGCTCAATCTATTATGTACAAAACATACCGACTCCAGTTTAACAGTGATGTAAGTACTATATTGCGTTATGGCTTACGTGATTTGTAAGAAAAACTGATCATGAAATAATGTATCAACGTGTGTTGCACTTGCAGGAGGCTGACCTGGACATATGTTTGTTTCATTCTGCATGTACTACTACAATCTGCATTTATAATAGAAGATATATAATATGTATGATCTGTTTAAGATGCGTGTTTCATTCGTGACAGCTATAAACAATCTTGTTTCAATGTTGATCGACAGTTTTAAAGTCTTACATACATGTACATGGATTATGTATAAAGGAAAATAAATACGGTGCATTACATTAAAAGCCAATTTAACACATTTTCAGTTTCGATTTTCAATTATTTTACCAGATAAAAAAGCAACATTAGTAGCATATTGAACCAGTGTAGATCTAGATCAATCCGCGTATCCAAGTATGGTCTTAATTTCAACCATTGGAGAATTAGTCATTAATGCTTTCGAAAAGTTTACGTTTGAATCCAATTACACGATTACATAGACCAGTCTTTTCTCACTCATAAGTTAGAAATATCATGCATACCTCATATATTTGTTTTTATTGTCGATTTTTTAGGGGGTGTGGGGGGGGGGGGGGGGTGGGGGGAGCGGGGGGTGCAGAGGATTTACATGCATCACTCAGTTGCAAAACCATAAGATGATAGTATAACCAGTGCTACTACTAATTCAGTGGCTATCTAGATTTTGACATGGATTTAGATCATGGAGAAATGGATCTTATATCAAAATGGTTTGTATAAGATGACAAGAAGAATCCAAGCATCACTGTTTATGTTGTAATCTAATGATCACCTTAAGCAACAATGATTCTATATATTTTTTAAACCATTGGGAAAACGCAGTTTGATGAAAGGATCTTAGTTCTTAGGTTATTGCTGTATCCTGTGATTCGTGTTGGACAATTGTACTTCCAACGATACCTCTGTTAATACGGTGATAACATGTAGTTTTACTTTGAGGTATTTTAGCAATATTCAACCCATTATTCACTCTAGGCAACTGACTGTCTGTAAATGTAAAGGGTATTTTATTTCTTTTCAATACAATGCAATGCCGCCATGCAGCGGTGCTGTACACTATTTACATGATACCAACATAATGAAAGATCTGCCTGATGTTGTTATTTATTTTGCATCCAAATCTAGATGTTACATGAACATGACATAGGACATTAATGTAGAGTTATGTTAAATTATATATATATAGATATATCATCTTCATGAATTTGTGACTAATGAAATCCTGATAAGCTCATGCATTTGTTCAGTCAAGATCGCCCGTGTTCATGCAGTTTTACATTCTTCCTGGGTGTAAGTTTGAAAGAAATGGTAAAAGCCAACTTAAGTATGAAATATAAATGAAATCGGTATTGAATGAAAACCTCTATAGGTCGGTTTGGTATTGCATGACACATCGACTTGTGTTGCTATGTAGTTATCCCAGCTGTCATGAATGAATAATATTTCAGATTTTAATGTTTTATTTGACAAAAACACACCTGAACAAGTTGGTATCTATTTATCCCAGCTGTCATAAATACAAAATAATGCAGATCTGAATGTTTGATATGAGGTAAACACACCTGAACATCTTG
>JASEVX010000014.1:22249315-22269315 GCA_031761405.1 Serripes groenlandicus
TTATTGATTCATTATGTAAAATATTTCTCACATTTTAAGTAATACGTTAACTAAATGGTGCGATACTTTTGATGTTATTGATTCATTACAGGCAGGGTTTAGAAAAAAAAAATACAACCAAGGTTAATATATTTACGTGAATGGCGTTAGGGCAGAAGTATCTGTCAAAGAGTTAAGGTCGTTTTTATTGTTTTTTTGTTGATTTTGCTAAAGCATTTGAAAGTATTCAACACCAAAAACTGTGGAATGCTTTTGCAAGAAAAACTGTTGATGGAAAATTCCTTTGCATTTTACAGTCTATGTATAGTAAATTAAAATTTTGTGTTAAGGTTAACAATCGTTTAACTGAGTTGTTCCCATGTAATATAGGTACCAGGCAAGGCTGTATGGCCAGTCCCATAATGTTCGTAATATGTTCGGAAATGATTTAGTTACAATTTTACATTATAAATGTGATCATGGTATATTTGTGTCTGAAGATATAAATGAGTTAATAGCCTTAATGTTTGTTGACGACATCTCAAGTTTCATATTTACTCCGAACAATATTTAGATACTGATTTGTCCTATGTTTTAAGAAAAACTTTTATCAAATTTTCGTTGTTCGATCCATATTCTAATGATTGAAAAAGGCAGGCATTCATTAATAGACAGAGATTTAAGATGTTGTCCTTCATGTATAAATAAATATATTTATGTAGTCGAAGATGAGTTTCATTTCTTCTTGAATGTAATAAATATGAATGCTTAGACAAACTTTCTTTAAACCTAACTGGTTAAATAATTGATATTTTTTACTATATTGAAATGTTTAAAAGCTATAACTATCATTATATTTTCATTTACAACTTATTATGTTAAACTAAAATTGTTTAATCATACAAGCTTAAAACTGTATATGTTTATTTGAATACCACCAATATTTATTGTTTGCTTCACTATTTGATATATTTATATGTTGTATTTTGGGCCGGAGGCCTTTATTACCAAATAAAATATGTCAATGTCTATGTCTATGTCTATGTCTTTATCTCTCTATGTCTCTCTCTCACTCTCTCTATCTATATCTCCCACATTATGTCTGATAAATTCTCGCTTTTTGTCTCTCTCTCTATCTGACTTCCATCCTCTGTCTCTCTGACTCTATATATCTCTCTCTCTCAATATATATATATATCTTTTTCTCTCTTGCTTTCTCTCTCTCTCTTCCTCTCTCTCTCTCTATCCCATTCATTCTCTATATCCTTCTCTATATCTATCTATCTATCTCTCCCACATTATTGTTCACTCTCCGTCTGTCTTCCAGCTTCTGTCTGTCACTCTGGCTCTCTCTCTCTCTCTCTCTCTATCTCTTTCTTAGTCTGTCTTTCTTTCTTTGTCTGTCTGTTTCTCTCTCTCTGTTTCTCTCTATATATATTTTTCTCTCTCTTTCTGCCTAGTTTCTCTCCATCGCTCGCTGTTTCTATCTCTCTCTCTATCTATCTCTCTATATATATCTCTGTCGCACTCTCTTTATATATTAATCTCCCAAATTTGTTTTCGCTCTCCGTCTCTCTCTCTTTCTACCCCTTGCTCTCTCTCTCTCTCTCTCTCTCTCTCTCTCTCTCTCTGTCTCTCTCTCTTTCTCTCTCTCTCTCTATGTATGTCTGTCTTTCTCACCGTGTCTGTCTCTCTCTCTTTCTGCCTATATATATCTCCCTCGCTCGTTCTCTCTCTCTTTCTTTATATTTACCAGTTGGATGATTTCACCCTTCGGTTTGAAGACCTATATATATATATATCCCTCTTTCTCTCTCTGGCTCTCTGGCGCGCTCTCTCTCTCTCTCTCTCTGTATCTCTTTTTCTCTGTCTCTCTCTATATATATATATGTCTGTCTCTCTTTCTATCTCTCTCCCTCTATCGTTTTCTCCTTTCCCTATATTGGCATCACTCACTGTATTCAATAAATAGTTTATATGGTGTGATTAATCATTTCGGATTGTGTATTTGGAGGAATCGATTAATAGCCAATATAAAAAAGATAGGGTTACTTCTAACAAACAATGACGTCATTTTCCCTTATTCTTAGTTGTTTCTTGTATGATTAAAATATTCTAGGCAACTGACTTATTTTCCGTATGATTAAAATATTGTGGGAAACAGAGTTTACCATCGTATGATTGAAATACTGTGGAAAACAAAGCTATTAATCGTTTGATTTAAATATTGAGCAAATATTGCTTATAGTGACAACAACGTAAATAATAAGTAGTTCAAAACTAAGTTGGCAGTAAATGTTGAAAAACTGTCAATTGAAAGTCATGAAAGTGTACAAAAATGTGGCTTACTGGGTATGTCTGCTCTGTAAAAATGAAGTATAAAGATTAATATTTCGATGTTTATGGTACTGGAAAGTGAAATTATTACTCTCATTTTATCCCAGAATTATGATTCTTTTATTTCAAAAACAATTTTTGAGCAGTTTTAAAACACTGACTATAATACAAAAAAATATTCTACTTTCTGGGGTTCAGCACCTTTAAGGGTTAAACACTTTACACAATGATATTATTTAATGTTTATGAAATCCACAGACGTACATATAGCTTGACGCATTTGTAATAGACGAATTTTGAAAATATTGTTAAAAACAAATGAGAAATTTCTCACGATGAGCAATTCCTGCTTTTGTAACATGTTTATTAATATATCAAAGTATTATACCGTAATATTTTAGATATTTTTCATTTTTAGGGTATCTAGATTATATAAAGATCGTCGGTGTTAGATTCATTGTGTTTGGTAAAGGGTAAAGCGAATGAAGGAACATGCAATGTCTGAGCAATTAGACGAAACGTTTTGCTATATATTTCAAAAGGATAATCAATGTCCTCTTTTTCCGCTCAAGTTTATAATAAGAGGAAATTTGTCCAAAGCTAAATTTTTAACTTTCTGTTTCTGATTGATGATATATGTAAACTTCACTATGTCCGGCTTTTCATTACCATTTTTAGGCAATTTAAAATTTAAATAGTGTTAAGTAAAAATAGATGTAATTTGATCACCCCCTGCAAAGATTAAATATAACATCGTAGCATGCACACTTAAACTGTCTTTGTAACGAGTAGATAAAACTTGTCCATGGGGTAACAACCACGAAAAGACAAATATATGTGAGCAGAATTATGGAATTGTGTTAATATGATAAACTTAGTCGACATGGTAGAGCCACGAAAGGTCGAATATATGTGAAACGAATTGTGTTTTATATGATAACCTTAGTCGACGTGGTATTGTGTTTATATAATGAACGTATATATTATATTTTTTTGAGGAAATAATTCAAAAGCTAAGAATCAACGTCTTTTGATTTGTTAAGAATATTTTGTATTTATATTTCGGCGTATATTATCATAAGTAGTACATTGAGCGATGAGGAAGTCTTACATTTATAAAAAATAAAAAGGATAATCGATTAATTATTTGTGATTATCTCGACACAGTTGAATTGTAGATATAATAGATTAGCTAGGAGTTAAAAGGGGCTTACTCTTCGTGAAATACTTCAATCCAGTTGCCGGAAGTAAGAACTTCGACTCGGCCATTTATTGATTTGTTTGGAGTTTAAAGGAGCTTTCTCTTAGTGAAATATATCAATCCATGTGCCGGGAGTTCGAGCTTCGACCCGGTTATTTCTTATCTTGTTTGGAGTTGAAAGGCGAAGCTTTTCACAAAAAGCTATGTTGCGACCCATGCAACATTGACTCTTTACATGAGGACGCCCTCTATCATTGTATCAACTGCAATGAGTTTCTATGTGGCATTTGTACCAACAATCACAAGAAATCGAAAGCTTACGTCAGGACAGCGGCATTAGAGAATACACATTTAAAACTAACGAAGAAATTAAGATTTTTCTGAACTCATCCAAACTGGGGACTTTGGAAATTACACGGATGGTCGACGGCATAATCGAGGAAGAGAATCAAAGAAGTCCAAATGAGGATGCAAAGATACTCGCACACAGTGAAGAAGTATCGATTTTAGAGATAGCTGAACAGTCACAAGTGGAGAGGATGAATCAATCAGAAAAAGATGCAAAGCTACACTCACACACTGAACCAACAAAAGTTTATGCCAGAGGTGTATCAGAAACGGAGCCACATACCGAAATTGCAACGAATAGGAAGGATCCCAAATCAAATACAACGAATTTTTTTAGACAAATTACCATAAAACATAGATCAGACCAGGCTATAAACCGGCTAATGACGACTCAGTGTTCGATTACCGGAATTGAATTCCTGGATATCAACCAGCCAAATCGCCCAGTGTTCTTTCGAGTTATGGCCCTTGAACTATTCAGAATAGGCAAAATTGACATTTTCCGCTTTCTAGGTTCAATATGTTATCCGATCTTCACCAATATGTTGAACATTTTTGAAGGCAAGTCTAGGCCAAGTTCGATAACCAGCTAAATCGCCATATGCACTTTCGGACAATTGCGCTTGAATTATCCAAAATGAGTAAATGTGTAAACTAGACCTTCTCCGGTCTTTAACTTCAACAGTCCTTTTTCAATCTTTTTCAATCTGCATTTAATCTCATGTTGATGTTTGTGGGCACTATATAACCATTAGTTTAGCATCGATTATGAAGTAAGTTCTTCCAAATTATGTTTAAACATTGTCGACTCTCAGGTCTTATAAATATCCAAAACACGCACAATATATATGGGAATATCTGACACGATTCCGGGAACCATAACCAAAACACACACCATATATATGGGAATATCTCAAACGATTCCGGGAACCATAACCAAAACACACACCATATATATGGGAATATCTTAAACGATTCCGAGATATATAACCACAACACGAACCATATATATGGGAATATCTCAAACGATTCCTAGATATATAACCAATACAGGCACCATATAATTGGGAATATCTCAATATTTTTTTGAGATATTAACAAACATACGCAATACTCCTGTTGTAAAGTAATGGAATGCTTTGTATTTTATTGTATTGTTTTGAATATACAAAAGGTTTTTGAAATACATAACCAATAATGACGTTCGCTCCTTAGCGCTCACTAATGGGGATTATCATTACATGTACGTCTATCACGCTGGTGTCAGGATACATGGGACTGGCAACTTTCTCAAAAACACGCACCGTGTGTAGGTATACCCAAAAGTATGTCAACCGCATTACACCAACTTTCTTGTAATTCGACTGTGGCTACCTACGAGGAATGAATTACGACTGGGGCTCCATAAGGGGGAATTTATTACTAAGTCAGCATAAGTAATGTGACTTTTTACAAATCCGCACTTTCAGAAAACTCATTTAAAGCATAAAATAAATAGGATAGTTGTTTGTTTAAGTGTATTATCGAAATTTCTTTCATCTCGTGAAAAGCTTGCGTCTACGCCACTCTTGGAAATATCACCTTTGCTATTCACTCGATGATAGAAATTTCGATAATACACTGAAACAAACAATTATCCTCTATATGTTTATCTGAGGTATTCACTGACTTGTGTCTGTCTTCTTATTCACTGGCTGATACATGTACTTGTCTGCAGTATTATCTGATAATATTATGTTGTATGCAGATTTGTTTCACAAAGGCAAGTTACACATTTTAAAGTGAATTGGACAATGTCCGTAAACACTCGAACATAGTCGTACTTTTCCTTCTCACTTCGCGAATGTTAATATGCTGACATATTTTACCTCTCGGCGCATTCATTTTTAAAGTAGTTGTTAAAATTATGTTGGACTACTCACGCCTTAAGTTTTTCACTGATGTTCCAACAACATTATAATGATCTTTTTTTGGGAGATCTTAACCTTTTAAATGCAGTCTTGTTGAATCCATGATGAACTTTTTTTCTCGTGCAGTCTCATCCTAGAATTAGTTGTTGGGTGTTAACAGCAATTGACAGGCTACCAACTTCGAAAAATGGTGTTACTACTATGACCAGGGCCTAAGCCCAAGCCAAAAATGGACTTAACAGTTTATATAGGAGGATGGCTATATCGATAGGAAGATTGTTGGTGGAATAGCTGGTGCGGGAAAGCCCCATTGATAGGTGAATTATTGGCCACGATTTAAATTGATTGAACATGGCGTAAAATGTCAACCAATCATATGTGTCTCCATCGTCTACATGTATCATGAAAGCGTTTCTGGATAACATTTAACAAACCAAACACTCGTACCACTTGAATGCAATGATTATTGCCAATAAATCACGGTGATGGCATACTTAACCATGGTCTCTTGTTAACCTGGAATAAATTGGCAGATGGCTTGAACATGCATAGTTATGGAGTTGATTTCTTCAATATTACACATGTAAAAATAGATATGATAAAAACAGCTGGTAAATTAATGCGTTATTTCATTTTATTTATTTTAAACGTATGCAATAACGAAACGTGCCAAGATGTTCGAATTATGTGTCATCTAACATGTATGTTATATTAAGATACATTTAGTAACACTTTACAATTAGATTATAAAGTAGAGCGGAGATAACACAGGATGCTAGCTAAGTATATATAGATTTAACTGAAAAGTGTTAGAAGAAATTGTTATAACTGTTTTGAACGTTCGAACATTTTAATATACGGATCATATATTGACCGTCCGTATATTCTTCATCAGGGAACAGGCTTATATTAATTTGGTGTCTTCCAAATGTGTTCATTATATTTCATTTAGTATCTAAATACTCACAAACCTTGTTATTATTTACGTGCATTTAACAACCATTGTATCAATCCACCTCCAACAGTATACACCTTTAGTGTCAAGTGTTAACAGCCGCCTGCTTGAACAGACTGGTTTGTTCCATTATTTGGCTGCAAAATACTTGTTTGAATGTGTTGCATTTGTATGATACAACATACGACTCACACGAAACTGTTTCTGTGAAATATTCATCACGTCCAAAAGCTTTGAATGATCATTCCCTCGTGACATATCCGTTATTATCGTATTATACTGGTTTTACTCTTTCCAGGCTGATTGTTTAAAATGAAATTGTGCTGCTTGACATTTGGCAGAGTCCACATTCAATTCTAGGATTATGATGATAACTATATTTATTTGAGAAGCCAGTTGTATATAGACGAGTCAGACAGCGCAGATTTAACGTGTTAACATATTATCCATGTTCTCTGGTTGACCGGTACTAGGTAGAAAATAAAGCAGCAATACCGGGAGGGTAAATATTATACACGATCTCTAGTTAACTGGTACTAGGTATGAAACATATCACAAATACCGGGAATGTTTATCTTATCATTACTCTCTGGTTAACCGGCACTAGGTAGGAAACATATCACAAATACGAGGAGGGCTTATCTTATTATTACTCTCTGGTTAACCGGTACTCGGTAGGAAATAAACCGGCAATACAGTGAACGTAAATCTTATTCATGTTCTCTGGTTACCTGTTCTCGGTTAGGACATATATCACATATACCGGAAGTGTTTATCTTATCAATGCTTTCTGGTTAACCGGTACTCGGTAGAAAATATATAACCAATACCGGGAGGGTTAATCTTTTCCATGTTCTCTGATTGACCGGTACTAGGTAAGAAATAAACCGGCAATTCCGGGAAGGTGAATCTCATCATGATCTCTAGTTAACCGGTACAAGTTAGGCCATATATCGTCAATACCGGGATGGTTAACCTTATCAATGCACTCTGGTTGACCGGTTCTATGTATGAAATATATCACCAATACCTGGAGGGTTAATTTTATCAATGCTCTCTGGTTAACCGATATGGTTATGAAATATTTCGCCAATACCGGGAGGGTTTATCAGTTGAAAGCGACATTATGTTCAAGTAGAACAAATCAAAATACGGTAAATGAAAATGCGTAAATATTATCAGTATTGTATGACACGGTTAACAAGAATTTAATACTGTTAGACCCAACCTACTTTGTCAAATAATTCAAATACTATGACATATATTGCCTATAGACATCTTAGCTATATATTATGATATTATGTTTTAGTAGGTAGTGTATGCCCAGATTACATATTGACTTCAACTCGGTTCTTATACATACCTTTTGTTTAATGAATTCGAAACTCTTCGAATTTCTATTTTAACGTAAACAGTAGAAGAACCGAATTAGGTGCTATTTTGTTATAAACTAGAGCGGTAATATGTAACAAATTTCGATATCTAATTATATGTCGTTAGAATAAATCGTTACGTCTGTCTTGAATGTTTTAGCATTTTAATATATTAAAGCGTAAAAGAAGGAGATATGTGAAAAAGTCTGTTATATCAAGGTTAACTTCAAGTAAATAAACACTTCAAGTTAAAATATGATAAAATGTTATCAAATAGAACGCTGATAAAGGTGACTATTTTGGATTGCTCGACTCTATATAGATTTAACTACATATCGTTAGATGAAACTGTTACGTCTGTCTTGGATGCTTCAACATTGTAATAAACTGGTCAATATAGTCAAGATTAAGAATACTTGTGACTACATCTTAAGGGGATATATTTAGTATATAAACTAACAAGTCTTTAAAACGTGCATAAATGTAACGTTGCAATTGCTATTTATTTACTGTGATATTTAATGTGTATTGTATCATGGGTTCGATATGAAATAATTGTATGTATATGTTTAAGTATGCCTATGTATCAGCCACTATATCAAAAAACTCTAAGCTCCATACCTTTGTTTGTGGAGGATGAATGTATAATGGTCACCTGTTGATTTTAAGATGTTTATTTTATTTTATTTATTGATCCCGATGTACAATTGTGTGAAGTTGGCAGAGTTAGACATTAGACATTCGATTAGACACTCAAAGAAAGTGAATGTCTAGGTAGACATTGGACATTTGCAAATTGCAAAATCTATAAACCAAATTCGTCGGAGGTTATTGAACGTTCAATAAACGAATGTGTAATTGGTCAGATAGACATTTAGCATTCAATAAGGGTTCACAATTTGCAAGATTTATGTGCCAAATTTGTCGGAGGTCATTGTACATGCAAAAAACGAATGTTTTATTGGTCAGTTAGACATTAGACATTCGATAAGACATTCGCATATTATGATAGTTAGGTACCAACTTCGTCGGAAAATATTGAACTTCCAAAAACAAATGTCTTATTTGTCTGTTAGACATTAGACATTCGATTAGACATGCGTGAATTAAGAGATTAAGGTACCAAATTCGTCGGAGGTCATTGTACATACACAACACGAAGTATTATTGGTCAGTTAGACATTAGACATTCGATTAGACATTTGCAAATTTCGAAATTTAGGTTGCAAATTCGTCGGAGGTCAATGTACATGCAAACACGAATGTTTAATTGGATAGTTAGATATTAGATATTCGCAAATAACGAGATTTAAATACCAAATTCGTCGGTGGTCATTGTACATGCAAAAAACGAATGTCTAATCGGGACGTAAGACATTTGATTAGACATTCACAAACTACAACATATAGGTTTTAAATTCGTCGGAGGTCATTGTACATGCTAAAAAACGAATTTCTAATTTGTCAATTATACATTAGACATTTGATTAGACATTTAAATTAGACATTCGAACAATCAAAAATCTAGAGCCACAGATAGACGCTGAGCATAGGACACATTCTTATCGAAAGATAGATTTAAATCCGAATGTCTTATTGCCTATTGAGAAAATAGATATTCGTTTTTACTTTGAATATATGACCTTGATAAAGATTCCTAAGTGCCATATACATGCTGAGTAGATATCGGATAAGTAACGCTGTCAATTTGGATTTTATGTGTAAACAAAATTTCCGCGCGCCTTGTGCGCGGGAACTAGTCTCACCAATACAGCATTGCAAGGTAAACTCCCAGAGTGCTACGGGCTATTTCAGCAATGGAAAGCTGTTGATCGAGATTAAATATAATATATACTGCAAAGTCCACCTCATATAGGCCAAACATTCATCAAACCTTTCAATCTGGTCCAATTTTCATTCGTTTTTTTTTAAATTGTACATGACATTATAATAGTATCTAGGAATCAAACAAATATGGTATTCTCACACTTTCAATTTGTTCTTAAATCTTGAAAAAGCAGCAACTTTCAGTTATTTTCTTATCGTTCGTAATTATTAATTTAATTGTATAGAAACTTAAAACTCACCGATGTATGACCACATATATCTTAAAGCAATTTGCATCAACGCAACGTAAACTTTCAATAATGCTGTAAAAGAAGCAATTTAAATTGAGCACGATTTGGGAAGCTGTATTTCATGTATCTTGTTGCATATAATCAAGAAACTTGCTGAACTTGTGTTAAACTCGAACATGTAGTTACGCAAGAAATATAAATCTACAGCTTTTTTCACGGGAGTGAACCGCCTATTTTAGCAGGATGCTTGCCGTGTTTCAGGGGAGCACTCTGCTCATAGTCCTTCGACACGGAGGTGGAATGATTTGTCACAAGAAATAATCATTTTGACTCGGGAGTGGAACACTTTTTTGTTTTGTCACGGGAGTGGAACGCCGTATTGAAGCGGGGCGCCTCCCGCGTCTGCGATGTATTTCAGGGGAGCTCGTGGCCCATAGGAACTTGTCACGTAAGTGGAATGCTTTGTTTAGGGAATAGAACGCTTTGTCACGGGAGTGGAAGTCTTGTAACGGAAGTAGAACCCCACGTTCTTTTGTCAGCGCCGTGTTACAGGGGAACACTCGGGTCTAGCGGCCCTTGTCACGGAAGTGGAACGCCTTTTTCTTTTTATTTGTGAATGTATAATAATATGATATAATGTCTAATGTTTTACTGACTAAAATACATTCGTTTTCTGCACGTTCAATGATCTCCGACAAATTTGGTCTATAGATATTTTAAATTGCGAATGTCTAATCGAATGTCTAATGTTTAATTAGACATTCGCTTTCTATATATGTCTAATCAAATGTCTAAGTATACGTTGTTTGATTGTCTAATGTCTAACGTCTAATGCTCTGCCAACTTCACATGCCTAAGACGTTCAGCTGGTTCAAATTATATAAGTTCCTTTGACGCAACTGCTGTTATCGTGTTATGTTTGCTTGATATCGGTATCAAACAAATTAAATCACGTGTGGGAAATATTCGATATAGATAAACTGGTACCCTGTAAACAAGCCAAATCACGTGTGGGAAATGTTCGACATAGATAAACTGGTACCCTGTAAATAGAGCAAAGTTTATTGAGTCAATCATCAGACCTGCAGTCAATCTTTATTATTGAAGGTCATATATATAATAATCGCAATATTATGGGTAGCCCAAACATACAAAACAAATAGAGGATATCAGAAGTATAAGTGTTATCTTCGTGCATGCGCTTCTGAGTACATCCGCCCTGGACGATCATCAGTGTTCAGAAAACTTTCAGAAAACATTAAAAATTGAGTTACTTGTGCCCTGTCCTTATGTGTGTATTCATAATTTAAAAGGAAAAGGACTCTTCTAAGGGTTCATCATATGTAAGTACTGCATTCGCAATTTTGAAATTTATGTTTTACGCCAGTTAAATATGAATAATTATAAATGTCCAAGTCAGGCGATGAGAATTGATACGCCTACTAAGTTAAAACAATTTGCAAACCATTTTGCTTTAATAAAATACCTTTAAATACTAACGAACCCACATCATTTATGCAAAAAGCGATGGGAGAACACATTTACGAACAGGTTTAATAATAGTTATAGCAACAAGTCATATTTATACCCATAAAGTTGATTGATACCTTCTTAGATTATAAATTGTGGGTTAGAACAGATAGTTTTTTAACACGGTATATTATAAATATTTAACAGAGTCTCTCAATACGATGACGTTATTCAAATTGCTTCATGTTAAATGTGATTAGTATTTAAAACTATACTAACAATCAAGATCAACTTGTTCAGTTGAGCAGCAAAGAGAATAGGTCCTAATCAGACGGCGCTGTGTCAACGGCTGGTCTGACTCCAGAGGTGTGCCAGAGGATTAACAACATCGGTTCTAGCACTCAAAGGGTACATTGTGGCAGACAGTGGTGCAGAGGGGGTAGGATTAGGCCTCTCGTACCAAAGGTCCCGAGTTCGAGTCCCGTGATTCTTTGGGATTTTTCCACACAAACGGCGCAAGTACTGGTTAAGTATACAGGAAGCAGACATCGAGCGTGATTATTAAAAGCTGAAAGCTTGTTTCGCAATCGATGTAAAACAAATAAGTTTAAACTAAATATAAGTAAATATAACTACATATTATTGGACTCTATGCTTGTGGCAGAAGCTCCACATCATCGGTTCTAGCACTAAAAGGGTTAATACTTTTCAACACGTTACAAATTAGAAAACTCCTGGGGAAAAGTATGACAAATGTCTATAAGTGAGAGTATGTAACTGATAAGAGGTGAAAAGATTTTGGAAAAAATAGACATTGCTCTTTATTGCTCGCTTTTTATAAATGTCTAATCGAATGTCTAATTATACGTTGTTTGAATGTCTAATGTCTAACGTCTAATGCTCTGCAAACCTTCACACGCCTAAGACGTTCAGCTGGTTCAAATTATATAAGTTCCACGTTCCTTTGACGCAACTGCTGTTATCGTGTAAATACAAATTGGTCTGACTCTTTACTTGTGACAGAGGCTCCACACCATCGGTTCCAGCACTAAAAAGGGTTAATACTTTTCAACACGTTACAAATTGGAAAACTCCTGGGGAAAAGTATGAACAATGTCTATAAGTGAGATTATGATAACTGATAAGAGGTGAAAAGATTTTGGGAAAAATAGACATTGCACTTAATAAAAAATAAACTTGGTCGACGTGCTAGGAACCACGAAAGGACGAATATATGGGAAAAGAAATGTGGAATCTTGGTTATAGGATAAACTTAGTCGACGAGGTAGGAACAACGAAAAGACGAATATATGGGAAAATAATTGTGAAATTTCGTTAATATATATATAAATAATGGGATCACTCCCTAAAGACATATAAATGAAATAATCCTTTGATCGATTTTCTCCATATCTTATACATAATATTTTGACCAGGAAACCAGAAAGATATATATATATAGCATACGTATGTATATATGTTATGTCTAGTTTATATTTGCATGATGGACAGTACTGTATTTTGTGTGCTAATAAACTTCTTCTTCTATAATAAACTTAGTCGACGTGGAAGGAACCACGAAACACGAAGATATGTGGAAAAAACTTTGTTTATATTATTAACTTAGATATTATATTATTTGAGGAAACAATTCAAAATGTAAGAATCAAAGTCGTTTTGGTTTGTTAAGATTAGTTTGTAGATAAATCGGCGTAATTAACCATTAAGGAGTATATTGAGCGATAAGGAAGTGTAACATTTATATATATAGTTTATTAATCGATAAACTTCCTTCTAACACCATTTTGAATCGCCATTTTGACTTTCTGAATGTAATATTTCAGAAGGAAGCTGCATGATTTTTAAATTAGAAACGGAAATGTGAATAATTTATGTTGATATTTAGAAAAAAACTAATCCGTTAAATGTCTTGACCATTCAGAAAAGAAATATATATATATATGTGAAATTCGGAACATTATCTGTATTTAAAGCGTATCTAGTATAATTTTTCAGACAATTGACGTTGGATTTGGAATAATCGAGTTGAATTTGTATCAAACATTTGTTTAAAATCAACTAAATGTCGTAACATCAGCAATATTAAAAAAAATATAACAAAATTAAAGTCCGCCATTTTGAATCGCCATTTTGAACTATTTAGCGACATTTTCACGATAGCCAGCATATTTCTTTCGGATTCAGCATACCCAAATAAGGATAAAAATCTATGCTGGACCAAATATTAATTATTTGCCGTTAGAAGTTAAATTTGCTAAAGATCGGACCAGACTAAAGCGGCTGAATTGTAGATTCAATGTATTTGTTTGGAGTTTAAAGGGGCTTTCTCTTTGTGAAATATATCAATCCATGTGCGGGGAGGGGAGTTCGAAGCTGAACTTGGCCATTTATTATTTCCGATACTTCACAAAAGTAATTGTAATTGATTGCTTGAGGTTTAGCACCGTTTTCAACTGTATTTTCACTTATATGCCGATTGATTAACATATGTTTTCTGTATTTTAGTTATATTATGCCGGTCAGTGAACGAAGCGTGTTTTCTGGCTTACTCGCAGAATATAATAATTCTTATGATTGTTAATATCAATTAATAAAGAGATTACGATGATTGACGTTAGCATTGCTTGTAACTTCATTTACTAAATATGACGTCATCAATGGTACCATTTATTCTTTCATTCTAAGTCTTGAACAATCCAAAATATGGCTGAAGTAGATGACATTTCGCGATTTAAGGATGAGTCCTTGCGAGAAAAATGAAGTTTCTAGAAACACATTACAATTCATTTCCTCACATTGTTCTCGTCTACTCTGTAGGAATACTGATTATATTTCCACTTTCAAGATATATACCTGCCGTTTTATTCATTAGATGATGCAGACGACATAATATTACTTGACATTATTTACCTGATCTTGTGTAAAGATACAAACAGGTATTTGAATAAAATTCAAAAAGTGTGCGATTTACCCCATCTCGTGCATATTCATAACACCAATCACACTTCGTAGGTAAATACCGATTTGGTAATATAATAATGTTCTCAAAGTTCAGGAAATTGTTTAGCTTCCTGAGTAATAATTGTTTAATGAATTTGACATTGGATTGATATACCATGTGTATTTATTTATCTCAGTCTGTTTAGGCCATCTATGGAAGTATCCGGTAGAAAAGCGGGGGAAAGCGAAGCTTTTAACGAAAACCTTCTATGCGACCCATGCACTATAGACTCATTACATGAGGGTGCCATCTATTACTGTATAAACTGCAACGAGTTTCTTTGCGGCAATTGTATCAACACTCACAGGAAGTCGAAAGCATCGCGGAATCATAAAATTCTAGACACGGATGATATGCCTTCGGAAAAGATTGAGACTGTCAGCGAGCAATTCTGTCCAAAGCATACCGCTGAAATGATAAACTACTTCTGCAGCCGACATAATGAGTTTTGCTGCAGCGTTTGTGTTACCCTAGACCATGGGCATTGTTCTTTGCAATATATGAATGAACTAGCTCAAAGTGAGGAATACAAAGGCTTAGTACAGAATATAAATGATATGGAATCAAAGTTTATAGACCACGTGACAAGGTCAATGCAAACTAAAGTCAAGGTTGGTGAACTTTTCGAACAATTAAAAGCTAGTTTAAATCTATTTAGAGCAGAAATCAACGTCGAGCTTGATGAGTTAGTGAGGATGATAATGAGTGAGGCACAACAAATTAAAACAGATGACTTAAACTCTTTGGAATCCAAGTTAAGATTGTTAGAGACAACGCTAAACGACTTGCGAGATGTTTCCTCCAATCTCAAAAAATGTGAAATCTATCAACAGCACAGGCATCTGTTTATCTCAGCCAAGCAGGCTCAGACAAAAATCGAGGGACACAAAGATGAATTGGATGAAATGTCACAACAGGACAGTGGCATTAGAGAATACAAATTTAATCCTAACGAAGATATTAAGAATTTTTTGAACTCATCGAAACTGGGTACTTTGGAAACTACCAGGATGATCGACGGCACAATCGAGGAAGAAAATCAAGCTAAAACAGGAATTATAATGCAGGAGTACAGAATGATATCAACGCAAAGAATTCCTAATCTGGAAGCAAAGGTACACTCACTAACTGAACCAACAACAGTATATGCTGGAGGTGTAGCAGAAATTGGGCCACAGATCGAAATGGCAACGAATAGAGAGAATTCTGACACAAATACAGCGTATTTGGAGAAACAAATTAACATACAACATAGATCAGACAAGTCTTTAAACCGGCTAATGACGATTCCGTGTTCGATTACTGGAATTGATTTGATGGATATCAATACTCTAGTTCTTGCAGACCATGAACACAATTCCATTAAAGTTGTTGACTTGATAACTGACAGGAGTACGTACTGTTTCAATTTTGAGGAACAGCCACACGATTTAACAAGCATAAGCCAAACCAGAGTAGTTGTAGCGTGTGACACAGAATTAGTATTTCTACTGCTTGACGCCGGTAAACTGTCTATTGAGAAAATACTACCCGTCTCTCCAGGGCACCGGGGTATTGTTTACCACAAAAATAAATTATTTCTCACATTTACTGGGGAACAACCTTGTGTTGAGGTGCTTGATTTGGAAGGAAACGCCCTTCACGTGTTCGCATATGATGCAGATGGACATAATCTCTTTAGTGATCCACGATACATAGCCGTTAGTAACGAAGGCCAGAACATGTTTATATCAGACCGTGAAATGCATTCAGTGACAATTTTGAACATGAAGGGTGACGTGAAAAGTACTTATGCACATGAATACCTTAAATGTCCGACAGGTATTATTCAGGATAATAATGGAGATATCCTTGTTGCTGGCTGGTCAACGAAGAACATACATCGGATTTCTCAAGAGGGCTTGCCCATCCAGATTGTATTGGACAATATTGAATTGCCACAGGCAGTCACATTCAGCGGCATGGACAACATGCTTTATATCACCCAATGTTCATCTAACTTCATATCTGTCTACAACATTGAATCGAGTCTCCATTTGCAATAATGTCTTCAAAAGTCGTCTGCTTCAGACGGGTCAAAATGCGTCTCCAAGGGAAATTATGAAGTTGTATGGAATTAATGCAAATACAAGAACACGTCTACATGTTGTATGTGTAGACGAGCAGTGCAGGTCCGGGTGAAACTGTTCTTGTGTTCATGCTCACCCGAGTCTCCACAGTACGCTGATGTAACGATTAACGGACCAGGCTTATTTATAAATGTATGCAATTAGCGTATTACTTGGAAGTAGGTTACATGTATAACACTTAAAATATAGAGACGGTTTGTTTTGCTTGAATAACTTCTTACGCCGCTTTCCATAGTAGTTCATCGTATAGTGGTAGAGCATCCGCAATCAATTAATTATAGTAATGGTTTCCTTTATTGATGCTCAATATTAGTTTACACTGATTATATTTTTAAAATTAAAATTAATTATTTTACATCGATTGCGAAACAAGCTTTCAGCTTATATTAATCACGCTCGATTTCTGCTTCCTGTAGACTAAACCAGTACTCGCGCCATTTGTGTGGAAAAATCCCTAAGCCAGAACCCGCTCATCACGGGACTCGAACCCGGGACCTTCGGTACGAGAAGCCGATGTTCTACTTCTGCACCACTGTCTTCCACTCAATTGCAATATTGCATGGATAGCTTTACGACTGGTGCTTGTAAAACGACATTAAACACCAATGAAACGATTAAGGCTTATGTGTCTCCCACATCGATGGTGTAGAGGTACAGCACGCTCCAACCCCTGGACTGTTGGAAGTGGCGGGTTCGATCCCTGGCCGGGTTATACCAAGTATTTCAAAAATGGTAGTTACGGCTCGAACATGGTTTAACTCGAATATATCGAACCAATACCGGGAACGGATCTGTCATTTGAAAACAGCATAGTAGCAGTTCTACTGTCCTGTTTTCATTATAAGATTGTATCTCTGGCATGCTTTTCATTATGAAACAGTAAAAAAAAAAAAATATGAAGCTGGGTATATCGTGGTCTTGTCGTAGTCTGGTAACAGGTGCATTATAGTAAATAAGTACGTCTGACATAAATCAACAATAGTCTGGTACCCAGCGTACTGTAGTAAATAAGTACGTCTGGCATAAATCAACAATAGTCTGGTACCGAGCTTACT
Organism: Serripes groenlandicus; assembly: GCA_031761405.1. Lineage (NCBI taxonomy): Eukaryota > Metazoa > Mollusca > Bivalvia > Cardiida > Cardiidae > Serripes > Serripes groenlandicus. The sequence goes on from JASEVX010000014.1 coordinate 22,267,173, forward strand.
ATATAATAAATACGTACGTCTGGTATGATCCAAACATTGCGATTAAATTGGTCACATCCCGTCGGTCGCATAGTTAATTAATAAATATACAACTGATGTTCGTACAGTATACACTGCACCATTACAATTTGACGTATATAATCATAACATAAATAATGAAGCAAAAAAAAAGGTTTGAACAGTTGGTCCACAAAAAGGTTGTCTCTATATGCGTTATATTGCAATACCATTTCCAAAGGTCGCTGCCATTATTAGTGTATGCCTCATCATATAATGTGATGGTAGGGGCAGATAACTATAGACTAGATACGTCGATCTAAACTAGAATGTATCAATGGGTCCCCTTCAGCATTGAGTCATCACTAGACCAATGTACATATCATGAAATCATTATCTGAGACTGGTGTTCATGTATTCACTTCAAACGATCTACGTCAATAATCGTATATCCTTTTCCCACATACATACGCAAAATGCTGTATGATGCCTCTGCAGCAGCCGCCTTTTGAAACGCTAATGACATATGAAGAAATTGCTTATAATGCTCTCTATTCATTAACTATGCTTTCAACAAAGGATTATTTCAATATTTATGCCCATATTTTTCGACTGCTGCAACTCTGCTGTATGTGGAAAAGGGTTATCATCAGTAAATCGATCCGTTAATTGAAAGGATTTACTTTAATATAATGCATCTAACATTCCCTATATTGTTAAAACAATTAACTGCGGACATGACAATGCATCATTCGGATCACTGATTGATAAGGAACCTTATTATTTACCTGCACAGTGCGTCAGGAAAAAGGCTGTGACTTCATTGAAATATGAGTTCACGTCATTCAAAATGATGTAGTAGGACGGTACTTAAACGCCATTCCTAAATTGTATTTGATATGTACATTATGTTATTTCTTTATTAAAAAGAATCAAATTTATATAATTTGTCTTTATTTTGTCTAGAAGTTATACTAGTTATTTAATACAGAAATAGAGAGAAATACAGAGATTCCAACGCCCTTCGTAGTAGTACAGTATAAAGCCAGGTATTGCTTCTTCAACATAATACTTCCTATTCAGTGAATTTTTTGTATTAACTTTTTCCCATATATAGACCCTTTCTGACGCCTCTTTAGTACATGACTTTTGAAACTATTTTGACAAAATGAGAAATTGCTCAAAACGAGTGATTTCTCCTTTTTGCCACAATATTTTCATTTCATTTCTATAAAATATACCTTAATTTATAGCGAATTTCCTTCTTTGTTTCATGGTGTTTTCAATAGTCTGCTGCAAAAACTTGCAATATTTGGGCAAAGGGTTAGGCAATCACGTTATGTAAACCAACACGCACTTTTTGAAAACCCACCATGGCCGAGTGGTTACATATGTAGCGTGGGAGGGGATTTGGCATCGGGCGTACCGGGTTCGATAGCCACTGGCGGCGGTGATGGTGGATTGCCGCTTGGTATGGCCAAGTACTTATTTGAAAAAGTGAACTGTCGCCGTGGTATAACTAAAATGATGTTAACTAACACGGCTTTAAACCAATAGTCGGCATGAATGCAAACTGAAACTGACAGAAATAATTCAAGGAACATGCATATAAAAAAATATATATTTCCAACATTTTGCCTCTTCTGCAGCAGACGACTTTAAAAAAACATCAATTAAAACGGAAAATGTGTACATAATAAATTAGTTTATCTAAAATTATTAAACCTCATTAATATAAAATGTCCATAATTTTGCTTGATTGTTTTAAGATGTCAAATTATTAAACGACGAATGACCCGGAGAGGCTGAACCAAATTCACACACTTACCTAATGAGGGGTGAACATTTTGCGCTGACGTTTGCTCAAGTTATGCGGTCAGGTGTTTTTAAACTAATCAAAATTGCTTGAATAATGTCACTTACTAACAATTCAAAATGAAAAATTATATTTTATTTATCAGATATGCACTTTCATAAAAGAAGAGCTTTTTAAATGATTTCATGTTATCCCTTTTTTAAATTCACTTTGTGGCTATGTTTTTCAAACAATCACTTTAGAGAGGGTCACTTAAGAAAACCGGTCTGCCAAATAATTTTGAAATCAGACAAGCAGTCTCAGTGCAAAAGAATTTGTAATAAGAGTTGT
>JASEVX010000014.1:22274315-22329315 GCA_031761405.1 Serripes groenlandicus
GATATAATATATTTGTTAGGAGTTAAAAGGGGCTTTCTCTTCGTGAAATATATCAATACATGTGTCGGGAGTTCGAACCTCATCTTGGCCATTTATTAATTTGTTTGGAGTTTAAAGGGGCTTTCTCATGGTGAAATATATCAATCCATGTGTCGGGAGTTCGAACTATAACTCGGCCATTTATTGATTTGTTTGGAATTTATAGGGGCTTTCCCTTGGTGAAATATATCAATCCATGTGTCGGGAGTTCGAACTGTAACTCAACCATTTATTTATTTGTTTGGAATTGTAGGGGCTTTCTCTCGGTGAAATATATCAATCCATGTTTCGGGGGTTCGAACTCGACCATTTATATTTTCTGATACTTCCCAAAAGTATTCAATTATTAAAGTTTTTACGATAATTGACGTTGCCATTGCGTGTGAAGTCATTTACTAAATATGACGTTTTTATTGGTATCAATGAATCTTTCATTCTTAATCTATGTAGGTAAATACATGATATATGTGTTAATATATTCTGTTCTCAAAGTTCAAGAACAGGTCAAGCTTGCTGAATAATACATATTTAATGAAGTTGACTTTGGATTTATATTCTCTGTGTATTTCATTATTTCAGTCTGTATTGGCCAGCTATGGAAGTGTCGGGTAGAAAAGTGGGAAAAGGAAAAGTTGTTCACAAAAAGCCATGTTGCGACCCATGCGACATTGACTCTTTACATGAGGACGCCCTCTGTTATTGTATCACATGCAACGAGTTCCTTTGTGGAAATTGTACCAACAATCACAAGAAATCAAAAGCTTCGAGGAATCATGACCTTTTAGACAAGGATGCTATGCCTTCGGACAAGATTGAGACTGTCCGCAAGAAATTCTGTCCAAAGCATAACAATAAAATGTTAAACTATTTCTGCAGCCGACATAATGGATTTTGTTGCACCGTATGCGTTACCCTAGATCATGTTGGTTGTCCTGTGCAATCTGTCAATGAAATTGCTAAAAGTGAGGAATACAAAGGCTTACTTCAGCATATAAATGACACTGAATCACAGCTTATAGACCACGTGACAAGGTCAAAGCAAACTAAAGTCAAGGTTGTTGAACGTTTCGAACAATTACAAGCTAGTATAAATTTATTTAGAGCAGAAATCAACGTCGAACTTGATGCATTACTGGGGATGATAATAAGTGAGGCACAACAACTTAAAACAGATGACTTAAACTCTTTGGAATTCAAGTTATCATCGTTAGAGACAACGCTAAATGACTTGCAAAATGTTTCCTCCAATCTCAAAAGACTTGAACTCTTTCAACAGCACCGGAATCTGTTTATCTCAGCCAAGCAGGCTCAGACAAAGATCAAGGGATACAAAGATGAGTTGGATGAAATATCACATCAGGTCAGCAATATTAGCGAATACACATTTAAACCTAACGAAGATATTAAGATTTTTCTGAACTCATACAAACTGGGGACTTTGGAAATTACACGTATGGTCGACGGCATAATCGAAGAAGAGAATCAAAGAAGTCCGAATCAGGATGCAAAGCTACTCGCACACATTGAAGAATTATCGAACTTAGACATCGCCGAACGGTCACAGGAGGAGAGGATGAATCAATCAGAAGAAGATGCAAAGCTACACGCAAATACTGAACCAACAACAGTTTATGCCAGAGGTCTAGCAGAAACAGAGCCACAGACCGAAATGGCAACGAATAGGAAAGATCCCAAATCAAATACAGCGAAATTTGTGAAACAAATTAACATAAAACATAGATCAGACAAGGCTATAAACTTGCTAATGACGAGTCAGTGTTCGATTACTGGAATTGAATTGCATGATATCAATACTCTAGTTCTTGCAGACCATGAAAACTATTGCATTAAAGTTGTTGACTTGAAAACTAACATGATTACGTTCTGTTGCGAATTGGACGAACAGCCACACGATTTAACAAGCATAAGCCAAACCAGAATAGTTGTAGCGTGTGACACAGTATTAGTATTTCTACTGTTTGACGCCTGTAAATTGTCTATCGAGAAAAGACTACCAGTCTCTCCAGGGTACCGGGGTATTGTTTACCACAAAGATAAGTTATTTCTCACGGTTGCTGGGAAACAACCTTGTGTTAAGGTTTTTGATATGGATGGAAACGCCCTTCATGCCTTCGTATATGATGCAGATGGACAAAATCTCTTTAGTGATCCACGATACATAGCGGTTAGTACCGAAGGCCACACAATGTTTATAACAGACCGTGATATGCATTCTGTGACGATTTTGGACATGAAGGGTAACGTGATAAGTACTTATAAACATGAAAACCTTAAATGTCCGACAGGTCTGATTCAGGATGACAATGGAGATATCCTTGTTGCTGGCTCGTCAACGAAGAACATACATCGGATTTCTCAAGATGGCTCGCCCATCCAGATTGTATTGGACAATATTGAATGGCCACAGGCGGTCGCATTCAGCGGCATGGATAACATGCTTTATATCACCCGATGTGCATCTAGCTTCATATATGTCTACAAAATTGAATAAGTCAACACCCTGTTTGAATGGTAGTTTTCAATAATTCAGTTACACAAGTATCTAGGAAAATATATATCATTGGCGCTCAGAGTTAACGGGAATAGAATAACGAATGATATATCGGTGTCAGGAAAGATATAACCGATAATTATTCGTAATTTGTTCAGGAGCGACAGTGATATAACTCACATGCTGTTTAAAGAGGCGTAAAATATCAATAAAGCAAACAAACTGACTGTGTATGTTGATCCAGGAGTTTTGAATTCGATTCCTTGTTAAAGTTCAATCCATTGTTTGACGAAAGGTACTCTTACTAGCGTCATCTGTCTTCCACCAACAGTCTATGTGGAAAGGCAACCAGGAAATACAAGGTTATGTGCACTCGCAGCAGTGACATAATTGACATAGTGTTAAGAATTACGTTAAGTTCCACTCAACCAAGCATCTACCTTTTAAAATGTTCAAGCGACATTCTCAGGTCACGTCAAATGAAAACCGATCTTCGAGACTATGCAATACAAGATCTTCACTATTCGCAATCAAGCTATTTAAGCCTCCACGAAGCATGTCAGATCCAATATATATTCGACTTATCGACGTGTTTGAGTGATCGTTGGTTGTATGCTAAATTGTAAGCACCAAACATGATTTATACAGTAGGGGAAACGGATCCGTTATTTACGGATATATTTTTAAGTTATTGTAGTGTTTTAATGATCTCTGGATTAATGCTAAAATCATTTCTGCATAGTAAGCGTGGGCCATCATTTTTTCCGATAATTTACACGAGTCAATGCGACAATCGGCATTCTTTTTCCAACAATAGCCAAGCAGTCTTTCACTGACAGAAAACTCAGAAATCTAGGAAATAAATAGCAATGTCAGCTTGCCGCCTTGCTATGACCGAAACACGTCTTCAGTTGCAATAATGTTTTCAAAAGTCGTTTGCAAGGGAAATTCGAAAGTTGTATGGAATTGATGCAAATACAGCTACACGTCGACAGTATGTATAACACACATCTAACCCTGACGTATGCTGAAACGAACAGTGAATATATAACGATCAGCTCATACATGTCCGCAATAGCGTAGCGACCAGTTTTGTAATCAACATTAAAAAGTTGATTTAAACTGTATATTTCAACTTAACATTAAAAGAAAATTATGTACAAATATTAATAGGATCTTATTTCAGTAGGTTAAGACAGAAATAATGCATAATACATACACGATTAGCAAGAACCCGTTTTGTAATGCTATTTTTTGAGACTCAACCTGTTTTGTAATAAGAAAGACAGAAATGTAACAATGTGTTTCTTTCAGCTATAATATACAAGGAATCAATACACAGTTGTTAAATAATACTTATTTAAGAAGGATGGTAATGAGATCGTACGTGAAACATACATGAATATCAAGAACCCGTTTTGTAATACCATATTTTTAGACTCAACCCGTTTTGTAATGACAACTTCAAAAGTCTATTAAACTGACAATTTCAACTTAGAATTACAAGAAACCTATGTACGAATGTTAAAAAGTTTTATTTTAGAGGAAAATTGCAAAATCCATTCATATCGCGTATGTAAAAATATGGTGATTTCAGCTATAATGCACAAGTAATTAATGCACACATGTTAAATAATACTTATTTCAGTATGGTATCGATGAAACCGCGTGTGTAAACATACATGAATATCAAGACCCCGTTTCGAAAGGAAAAATATCCTGATGTAAAACTATGCTATAATTGTTGAATAGAGTTAAAACAATGTGGTAATAGGAGATATTGCTCATCTCGAGCAATTTCTCATTTAACCAAAATGTTTTCAAAAAATATTTTGCTGCAGAGGAGTCTGTGTGTGGGGAAGGGTTAACCCTTGCCTTTATATAGCCGACAATTGATGTGTCTACATCAGGCGGTATCGTAAAACCTTTGTAGGGGAAACCACGAGATATTGCTCTAAAATAACAAGTTCTCTTTAATCCATGATGGTTTTACGTCTGTATAAATACACGTCTTCAATGCGTCTAAATAATAACATTTAGTCTTGCCTTATATATTTATAAGGAGACGTCAGTGGCCGACTCGTTAAGCGTTGGGGAGCGTTTGAATGCCTTTGTGCAAGACACATTTCCTAGCCTAGTACTTGTTTGTTTGCACAGGAATCACGAATATAGGAAGTGTCGCCGCGATATAACTGGAATAATGTTGAAAACGGCATATAAACCCAATAAAATGACAATTTCACGTCAGTATAAAACACGTCTTTAATGCATCCAGATAATTACATTCAGTTTTGCCTAAGGTGTGTATTAAGTTACTAAACATTAAAATACATTTTTTGTTATTCTGAATTAAATCCGTATACTTATATATGGAGAACGTAATTAACTCAACATTTCCAGAGTCCTTTTTCTTACATTACAGTTATGCAAATAGTATCAACGTTTGATACATGAAAAATGCAATTGTGCAATATTGAACAAGGAATAGTCTTCTTATGAAATTAGGTGCTTACAGAGTGGTAAATATTAATACGCTGATATGAATAACTCTCGGGGCTTTCCATAGTCTATATTATGTAAAATATTTCTCTTTTGTCTACCTGTTTCAAATGTCGTCTGCTGCAGATGCCTCAAATATATCCTATCACTGTTTTCTCGTCAAGCAGCTAAACCGTTCAGGTTTAAGGCTAAGGTGTATTTACGAATGATATGAAAGTTGTTAAACGAAAATACAAGTATTATAATATTTGTGAAAAATCGTTTCACCAACCACTGGTTCATGAGACGCCTTTCTGTATTTAAGATTCCCTTTTCCACAGCAGACGATTATTAAAGTTTTGTGGCAAATGGAGAAATTTCTGAAATTGAGCATTTTTTGTCACAATGTTCTTAACTCTATTCAATAAGCAAAATATCTTTGCTTGGGGTTTACCATATTGTAAGCCATATGTTTTCGACGTCATCAGTCGTAGATTACTTGTATATTGAAATAAGTTGAATGTTAAAAGGCTGCTGTCTGTCAAAGCGGAGGCGCTCCGGATCCGAGGGATGTACTTGTCCTTAAATCAAGAGGTTTTATGTTTGAATCCAGGATGTACTTGAGCTAACTTCATTCCATATGGCGAATGGAAATCCATTTGCTGTCAGTGTTTTCCCCCATTTATCTGCAATGGTTACCCCATTCCCAGATGTAATAAAATTGCAGCAGACGACTTTGAATCTAATTTGGCATTAAAATTGGAAACCTATGTAAATAAAAATATATTAACTACATAGAGTTTCAAACATTGTGGCAAATGCGCCGAAACGCTTCCAAACGTCGTTTGGTACATATGCGTCAGAAAGCATCTGCAGTTGAGAAAAAGTTACTGCAAAACACAGTATAGACCAAAATGTATTAAAGGGTTTTAAAGAAACAGTTGGGATGGCATAGATGTTACCTGTAAGGCACATAATAAGGCCTACAAATGAGCAATCTGTAAAGTTTAAGAAAGCCTTACCGATTTACGGTTTCCTTCTTATTGGTCCTTTAAATGCAGAACTCTGTCAACGTCTTTAGATATACAGCAATACATGCCCCTGTGTGAGTGTGTGTGCGTGTGTGTGTGTGTGTGTGTGTATTCAGGTGCGTGAGTGCGATTTTGATAGTCGTCAACTGCATAGGGTGTCACATTAGATGTTGTCTTCATCATGGAAAATGTTTGAGGGAAACCTTTCAGAATAATTTGCACAATGCTATTTTCAATCATCGGTTGCTATTTCATTTATAGTTTATACCTTTGTCTCGGTATATTTAACCCATTTAGATTTATGTGGTTCCGTCGTCTGCTGCATAAACGGTTGTGTCGTGGTCATATCACCGTTTATACCATTTGTAAATGATCAAAGGCAAGATGCCGATTATCGAATATTAACTTAACAAAATTGTCAAAGTATGCACCTATGACTAAATATTATGTAGATAGACATTTAAGGCCCTTTTGAAACTGCGCAAATTCAAGCTGACTACTCAATTTAATCTGGATCAATTCTGTTCAGGAATGCGAACTTATACCCTTCGTTCAAATGGGATCAAATGCCGAAAGCAATCTTAATTACTCAATTCTTGAAATATATCATTTACGATATGTCAGTGCTTTGTACAAATATAAATATAATAACAAAGTGTTTACACCAAATGAAGAATGTCAAGGACGTTCGGAAATCGGTGGGCTGAAAAGATGTTTTTGAGATCTACCATCTTGTAACCTCCAGTTGTAAAATGTTTTAACTAAACCCTCTCTTTTCTACTTATTACTGGTTATTCGATTCGGGAATGACAGATCTAAGGTTCGAAACCAAGTGGTGACAGTGGGGTCCGTTCTGGAAGGGTCGCTTGGGTAGCCGCCGGCTTGATACATAATGGTACCAAAAGCCTGTCTGCGCGGTGCCTGGAAACATTAAAACACGGGAAGTAAAAATAGGACAAAGGTGTTTCATAAGTCAGAAATGACTGGACCTTTCAAAAGTGGTGACACTATAATAAAAACCACTAACTTTACTTATAGACGTATTATGACGCCTCTGCAGCAGACGATTTTTGAAACAATCTGGAAAAAGAAGAAATTGCTCATGATGAAAAATTTCTTCTTTTGCCACTATTTTTTCAATTGTATTCAATTGGGGGTTGTCTTTGTTTTTTTTATTATAGACATTTGTTTGGGCCAATATGTTTTCAAACTCGTCTGCTGCTAATTAGATGTATGTCGGAAAGAGTCAATCTATTTTTAATTGTAAAACATTTACACAAAACCTATAAAACATTTCGCGATATTTCTTTTAAGAAGGCTTTTCCAGTAATCTCGTGCTTGATTGCTGACTTGTTCAAATTTAGTATGATGATGTTTTTTTTTTTTATTTTGATTTTACAAACGTGTTAAACGTCTGAAACATCTTAATGATAACTAAGAGGGAATGTGTCGTCGAGGAGAAACAAGTTTCATACGTTTGGAGAAAACACTTTTACAAATGGAGGAAATGTATAATTCAAGCAATATCTCCTCTCTCCCCAACTTCCAAATGTAACTTCCAAAGGTTTACCGAACTTAAAAAGGCGTCTGCTGCAGACACGCTTGAAGTCAAATCAGCTCTATGTAATAAGTTAGACGAGAAGTACGAATATTAAGCTAGAAACAAATGAAGACCGTAAAAAAGAACGACTTGCTTATAAAAAAAGAATATCTGTATATGTCATTTCACATTTGTCATTCTCATATTTCGAAATAAAACATATTTCGTTTCAATAAACCTACCTTAAATAAACGGTTTCGACGAAAAGAACTGCAGCTAATAAGAATAATGATACATGTGTAATACGCCCCGAAAGCCAACCCAGCGAAAACACCTCGTTTCTCAACAAAGGCGCACGGTATGATCAAACCGTTCATATTTCAGTGTCATTCTCATATTTCGTATACGACTTTTTTTTAAAATTAGGTTTTCTCTGGAAACAAGTACAAGTAATGCGAATAATGATAAAGGTTTAATAGGCAAAATTATTTTAAAGTGCGTATAATGCACACCACCATAAACATACTCCGACGGACTCTCCTGACGAAACCACATCAATACTCAACAAAGGTTCAGATCAGCCTGTATAGACGCACAGTTCAATCAGACACGTTACGTTTGAAACAGACAATCGACGGACGTTACGCTAACGTTATAAGACGTTTCTAAGGTTGATCCTGATTACCGAACTTACCGAAAATCACAGTTATAGTTATAATTATAACATATGTTATTGTGCCTAACCAAACGCAGTCCATTTCTACTTTATTATGAACCGCATCAGGCGACCTGTGGCCTTATTGACATTCCGAATCCTTTTAGATCACATTGGCATCAGCTAGTGGGTCTGGGCTCTAGTTTTATTATCAAAATTTACATTAATTAAATCTTTGGCATAATTTGAAGCCTCTGCAGCAAACGACTTTTGAAAACTTTGACAAAGGGAGAAATTACTATTTGCCACAATGATTTCAACTGTATTCTAAAACTAAATGTTTATAGAAAGACACTTCCCAATTAGTTCATCACATGTTTTCAAGGTCTTCAGCTACCGATGTGTTGTATGTTGGAAAGGTTGTATGTCTATATAACATTTTGGCCAAAAGTTAAGTAACTGATGAGACTGTGCACTAAGAGCCATCATCGCTAGACACGGCTCATGTGTGTTTACCTCCGTTAAAAGTCGGCCGTATTACATAGATGAAATTACATAGAGATTGGGTTACAGGATGTGTTTATGTCCTTGGCAGGCAGGTGATGTTTGTCCATTTCCATTACAACTGACGTGTCGGTAATACGTAAAGATATTGACATTTAGTTAAAAAAATCTGTACATATAAAAGTATAATTGTTGAATAGAGTTAAAACAATGTGGCAATGTGAGATATTGCTCATCTTGAGCAATTTCTCTTATTGCCACAATGTTTTCAGTAAATCTTCTGCTGCAGAAGCTTCAGAGAGCGTCTGTGTGTGGGAAAGGGTTAACCCTTGCCTTTATATAGTCGACAATTGACGTGTCTACAGCAGGCGGTATTATAAAACCTGTGTAGGGGAAAACACGAGATAATGAACAAGTTCTCCTTAATCCACGATGGTTTCAAGTCTGTATAAAAAACGTTAACGCGTCCAGATAATAACATTCAGTCTTACCTTATATGTTTATAAGGAATCCGCCGTGGCCGACTGGTTAATCGTCGGGGATCGTTAGAGTGCCTATGGGCAGCAATGCACATTTCCTAGCCTAGTACTGGTTGGTTTGCCCAGGGATCATGAATATGTGAACTGCCACCGCGATATAACTGGAATAATGTTGGTGAAAATGGCATATAAACCCAATAAAACGACGGTTTTACGTCTGTATAAAAACACGTTTTTAACACATCGAGATAATAACATTCAGTTAAGCCTAAGGTGTGTATTAAGTTACTAAATATTAAAATACCTTTTGTGTCATTCTGAATACAATATAAGTTTCCTTTTCCCACATATAGACGCTTTCTGGCGCCTCTGCAGCAGACGATTTTTAAAAGTGTTTTTTTTGCAAATTTAGAAACTGCTGAAACTGAGCATTTTTTGTCACAATATTTTAAACTTTATTCAATAATGAAAAGATCTTTGCTGGAGGTTAACCATATTGTAAGCCATATGTTTCGACGTCATCTGTCGTAGATTTCTTGTATTCTGGAATAAGTTGAATATTTAAATGCTGCTGTCTGTCAAAGCGAAAGAGCTCCAGATCCGAGGGATGTACTTGTCCTCAAAACAAAAGGTTTTATGTTTGAATCCAGGATCTACTTGAGCTAACTCCATTCCATATGGCGATTGGAAATCCATTTGCTGATCAGTTTCAAAGTTTCTTCCCATTTATTTCTTATGGTGACCGACTTCCCAGATGTGACAACATTGCAGCAGACGACTTTGAATTCAATATGGCATTAAAATGGGAAACCTATGTAAATACTAATATATTAACTACATAGACGTGAAAACATTGTGGCAAATGCGCCACAATACTTCCAAAAGTCGTTTGCTTCATATGCTTCCGAAAGCGTCTGCAGGTGGGAAAGGGTTAAGGAAAAACACATACCATTGCGTCACACTATCTGATCAAAGCCTATAGAGGCTTAATGATTTCTGCACAATCTTTTTTAATATGATATGTATTATTATGTATATATGTAAATACGATTGAATAAAATATTATATATAAACTCTCGACGCATTAATTTCTAAAGTTCTCACGCCTTAAGGTTTTCACTGATCTTCCAACAACATTATAATGATATTTTTTTTTGGAAATCTTTACCTTTTAAATGCAGTTTTGGTGAATCCATAAAGAACTATTTTGCTCGCGCAGTCTCACCCTTAAATGCGTTGTTGGATGTGTTAACAGCAATTGACAGGCTGCCAACTTCGAAAAATATGGTTTTACTACTATGTCTAGGGGCTTAAGCCCCAGGCCAAACAATTATACCCTTAACGATTCTTAATTTAGGCCTTTGTTTCCAAATGTTAGCCTTTCAGAGATAGGGTATCTTTTTACAGTTTAATTGATTGATTGGGGTTTAACGCTGTTTTCAAAATCGTTTCAGTCATATCACGGCGGCCAGTCCACCTACTCATAACACATTCACCAAGCAACTGGCTGTTTTTCCACATAGACTGTTAGACCTTTGGTGAAAGACGAATGACGCTTGTCAAAATGACTTTTGTCAAACCTCGGGAAGAATGTTGGCCGAGCAGGGGTTCGAAATCAAAACCCCTGTATTAACAACCCGCGTCGCTACCGACTGAGCTTCCAGGGCTCGGCTATGTGATAAGTAAGACGAGAAGTAGGTACATGTATATTTACATAGAAACCAATGCATATCGTATAAAAAGAACGACTTTATCTCATGTTTGCGAAAGGACTAATTTTCTTTTCAATGAACCTACCTTAAATAAACGTTTTCTACAAAAAGAGCTCCAGTTAATACGAATAATGATACAGGTTTAATATGCCCCCAAGGCCGACCGATCGAAATCATCTCGGTGCTTAACAAAGGCTTAGATACGTGTCGACGCACAATTACGATCAGACAGTTCATATTTCATTAATTGTCATTCTCATGTTTTTTAAATGAATATTTTTCTTTTCAATGAACCTACCTTATTATTAAGTGCACACAGTGCACAACACCGTTAAAAGACTCCATCCTAACAAATACACATCGAGCCTCAACCAAGGTTCAGATCTGCCTGTGAAGACGCACATTTCGATCAGTCAGTTCACGTTCAAAACAGACAATTGACAGACTCTACGCTAAATTTACGAGACGTTTCTAAGGTTGATCCTGATTACCAAACGTCACAGTTATAATACTAATTGATAACACATTTGCTCATGCCTAGGCACACGCAGTCTATTTCTACTTTAATATGAACCGCGTCAGGCGACTTGCGGCCTTATTGACACTCCGACGTGGAATCAGTCTTCCGATTAATCTGAAGCCCATTCAGCAAACATTTGAAAAACCTATTTGACAAAAGGAAAAATTGCTCACTACAGATTGGTTGTATGTGGAAAAGGTTTAATGCCTATATCACATCTTGGCCAAAAGTGAATTAACTGGTGAAACTGTGCAGATGCATTAAAATCCAACATCGCTAGACACGGTGCATGTTTGTTTAGCCCCGTGAAAAGTCGGCAATAACAGATAGATTAAATTACATAGAGATTGGGATACATAATATGTTGATGTCCTTGGCAGGTTGTTTGTCCTTTCCATTATACTGTCAACAACTGACTTGTTTACAGCAGACGAGTGTGAAAATGTCTATAAATAAAACATTGCTACCTAATCAATTTGAAATGTTGTGGGAAAAGGAGAACTTGCTCGTTTTGAGCAATTTCATATTTTGTCACTTTGTTTTCAATTGTCGTCTGCTGCAAATGCGCCAGAACGCGTTTGTATGTGGAAAAGGGTTAAAGTCGTGATAATGTTCTGGTAATGGTAATTTTTTTAGAATGCTGATATATGTCACTCCCGGGTTCGTTTCCTGATCATGATTATTTTTATTTATTTATTCCAACATGTTTCAAAAGTAGTCTGCTGCAAATGCCTGAACTACGTCTGCATTTAAAAAAGCCAGAGTCATAACAGATATACTAAATTACATAGACACTGCGTTACATGATGTATCTTTGATAGATGAATGTAATTTATCCATTTCCGACACAACGAATTTGCAGCAGACGACTATGCAAACATTTAGGCAAAAATATGGTCACTCTGTATTTATAATAGTATAATTGTTTAATAGAGTTAAAACAATCTGACAAAGGGAGATATTGATCATCTATTGTTTTCAAGAATCGTCTGATGCGGTGGCGTCAGAGAGCGTCTGTGTGTGGGATAGGGTTACCCTTATCTTGATATAGTCGTCAATTTACGTGTCTACAGCAGTTAACTAAGTTAAATTGATCCTTGGGTGACCCTCTTTAAACATTGTTCAAGCCATTCTTACTTGTTGAAAAAGCGACAGCATCAAAAAATGGGCAATATGACACAATTTAAAAATACTATTTTTATGAAAGTGCTTGTCTGATTTTTAGATAATTGCAAAGAAATTTTACATCAGTAGTCCTTTACTAATTGATATTAGTGTTGATTTCTACTTAACCAGCCAAAACAATTTAGACTAAATAAATCTTTGACTGTCAAGAATGCAATACAATTATTTTATCATTAGCATACACATTGTTATGTGTTTTGAACGTAGTAGAGATGTAGCATTCTAATATAATAGGTATGCATTCGTTCTTGAATATCTCTCCAAATGCAGTAAAGGGGTTTTACATTGATGGCGCGAGTGTGTAAAAATAGATGAATAAAGATTACCTGTGTACATGTACATACTATGATAGTATGAGAGAAAGAGAGAGAGAAAGAGTTAGAGAGAGAGAGAGAGAGAGAGAGAGAGAGAGAGACAGAGAGAGAGAGAGAGAGAGAGAGAGAGAGAGAGAGAGAGACAGAGACAGAGACAGAGTCGAGACAGAGACAGAGACAGAGACAGAGACAGACAGACATACAGACAGACAGACAGACAGACAGACAGACAGACAGACAGACAGACATATGGAGATATATAGACAGACAGACAGACAGACAGACAGACAGACAGACAGACATACAGACAGACAGACAGACAGACAGACAGACAGACAGACAGATAGACAGACAGACAGTCAGACAGACAGACAGACAGACAGACAGACAGACAGACAGACAGACAGACAGACAGACAGACATACAGACATACAGACAGACAGACAGACAGACAGACAGACAGACAGACAGACAGACAGACAGACAGACAGACAGACAGACAGACAGACAGACAGACAGACAGACAGACAGACAGACAGACAGACAGACAGACAGACAGACAGACAGACAGACAGACAGACAGACAGACAGACAGACAGACAGACAGAAACATAGACAGAGAGACAGTGAGGCAGGGATACAATGATAGACAGGTTGACAGCGAGACAGAGAGAGAAAGAGAGACAGAGAGAGAGCGAGAGAGGCAGACAGACAGACATATAGAGAGAGATAGAGACATACATTGGTTGAGAGAAACAGAGAGGGTGAGAGAGAGGGAGAGATAGAGAGAGACACAGAAAGAGAGAGACATATATAAATAGCGATATAGAAAGATAGAGAGAGAGAGAGACACACATACACACACACACACACACACACACACACACACACACACACACACACACACACACACACACACACACACACACACACAGAGGGTCACACACAAAAAGAGAGAGACAGAGACATATGCAGAGACAGAGATAGAAACAGAGGCAGATAGCGAGACATAGACATATAGAGATAGACAGAAACTCAGACAGACAGAAACACAAACAGAGAATACATATATGTAGAGATAAAAAGAATATTTAATACTGTTTTTGTATAAGACCAGTGACAGAATCGAACATGATACCTCAAGCACCAGAGGCCACTACACAACCAATGCGGTAGTGTGTGGATAACTCGAGTGTATGTCTCGGTCCTTAATGCTTTTAGGTTATCGGGAGCCAATAGTGTTGCTTATAGGTGCATTGTTGTTGCATTAACCACGTGTCAGCTTGAATGTCTGTGCAGCTCAAAGTAATACGTTTAGACTTAGTGAGAGATAAGATAAACACGTGTGTAAGACGGTAGATATGCGTCGCCTGCCAAAGTGTCAGCAATACCCCATTCAAAAATATGGAAAATATCTGTAAATTAAAGTTAAATTATTAAAAAGAGTTAACAACATTGTGACACATAGAGAAACTGCTCACAAGGTTTTAAATAGGCATTTGGTGTAGATAACAAAATAAAATAGTCTAAATTGGACTGCATATGGGAAAGGGTTAAGATACCTTTTATTTCGGAGAGTCTATACAAATGTATTTCTCTCATGTGAGCCGTCCCGCTAGAAAACTAACATTATGGCCTCTGCGTAATGTATCGACCCAGATCAGCCTGTGCAGACTGATCCGCGCCGACATATTCCGTCTCAAGGGGATAGAAAAATGATTCCTGAAACAGAAAACCTACAGGAGTCGAAAAGTGTCTATCCGGGTAAGCCTGCGCGGCCTGCTTATGCTGATCAATGTCGATACTTTACGCAGGGACTACGTTGATGGTTTTCTCGCTGAACGGCTCATATAACATGTAAGTGTACAGAGGGGCGCGAGTACCTGTATAAAATGACATACCACGGAGAGTTTCGTAATTACTCTATCATCTATTTGAATTGTAATTATTTCTATTGGCGAATCCTACATTTATTCAGAGTAGTAGTGTCAGTATAAAATGGAGGCAAAGGATCGTGATATGTATCGTGTATTCAAAAATACCGAACAACGAAGTCGTACATTTTAATATTAAACTGAACATTTTGTTTTCACCTAACAAAGCGTTCGTAATGTATTTGTGCTGATACGAACTGAAACACTATGTTAGGTAAACCTGAATACCCCCCCCCCCCCCCCCCCCCTTCGCCCCCCGTGTTCTTAATCGTGGCATACATTCACCATTTCATGCACATTAGTTCTCATTGGGGTTTTAGCTGCTTAAAACATTATTTCAGTTATATCACGTCAACAGTTCACTTTTTTGCATGATCTCTCGGTAAAAAAACCTGTACTAGGCTAGAAAATGTGCAGAATCGCAACTGGAGATCTAACGCGGGACGCCCGGTTCCCAATCCCCGACGCTAACCACTTGGCTTCAATGCAGGAAGACCAGTGGTAGGTCTTGTATGCGATCAGTGTATATTCATACAGGTCATGTGAGCAGATATGCCTTTGCTGGATACTTCAATTCATTTATTATTTGAACAATGAATGTTCCTCGTCAACCAAACATTGATAGAATTCGTTGTGATCAGCGTCATTCCGTCCATGAATTAAAAAGGTTATAAGGGGAATATATGTGTTGAGAACTGTTGCGGCATTACAGGCAATCTATAGTGTGATTAACTAGTCGCAGTGTAATACGTTACTATATTGAATTTTACCGATGTTTTAAATGGCTACAAACTCAAACTAATGAACCTTATTGGGAAAGGGTATTTTGACTGATCACAAAGGTATTACGTGGGTTTTTTCGAGGAGCAC
Organism: Serripes groenlandicus; assembly: GCA_031761405.1. NCBI lineage: Eukaryota > Metazoa > Mollusca > Bivalvia > Cardiida > Cardiidae > Serripes > Serripes groenlandicus. Next base: position 22,290,089 of record JASEVX010000014.1, read on the forward strand.
TGCTAGTTTTATTTTTAAAAGTACATACATGGATATAACCATGCTTGCATATTTCTAGTTGGTACAAACTTATAGTTGTTATTTCCCTTGTGAACTTGAAATCGTAAATTGATTTTATAATATGTTAATATCTGATAATTTTATCTAATTTTTGTAAAAAGCCGACTGCTATGAAAACATTGTTGCATAATATTATAAGTAAACCCCTGACACAGACCTCACATCGTTATCGAAGCATTGAATTTAAAAACGATTCCTCCTTGTTCTACAATGATTTTCAAACTTTTGAACACAGAGCTGTAAAAACCTGTCTGTATCAAGTTGAAACAGTTCTAATTTACACAATGACCGAAGTTACATACAAGAAGCCGGTAGCTCATTCGGTAATGAATCAGTTCGAATCCAGGTCAGCAAGCATTCTTTCCGATGTTTGTTAAAGGTCAATCCGACAAGCGGCATTCGTCTTCCATCAAAGTGTTATCAGTCTATATGGAAAAGCAGCAAGTTGCGTGGAAATAACTTGTTTCAAATGCTGGTGTGAAAAGGCGTCCACATGTGGGTAAGGGTAAATTAAATAGATAGTTCAGCCGTGTACCAATAATAAAGACCTCAGCGTTTCTTGAGCAGTGCAGATAAAGATGTTCCTGCGCATCCATGTCCATTACACTGGCTGATATGTATCTTGACTGACCACAAAGGCAGGAAGGTTTGTTTTCGTCGAGCACTGATACTTATATTTTTAAAAGTATATACAGGGATATTACCGTGTTTGCACGTTTTTAGTTGGTACAAACTTATAACTGTTATTTCCCTTGAAATCCTGGAAACGTAAATAGATTTTAAAAAATTGTCAATTTCATTTATTATATACCTGCACATTTTTAAAACATCACCTTGCATGTCAATAGACGATTTGACAATGAGCTTGAAGAATCAAATCTGACGCAAGTGTCAGACATTTACCTCTAATTCAATATGTAATTGTCAGTTTAATAGGTTTAAACGACACGGTTATGCTGTACTTCATAAAAGCACGAACTCACTGTGTCACTGAACATATGTACACATACTATCCCTGATACAGACATAGCTCATTTGCGCCACACGACTTTTCAAAATGTGTGGATATAAAAGCGGAATGATGTAGATGCCGAAAATACATTTTCCTAAAATGTTTGCCAAGCAGGCGACACTAAAAGTATCATATCAGATAAACGGTTTATGATTTGTTACATTTAACGCCGCTTTCAACATTCACGGCGACAGTTCACTTATTCATGATCTCAGGGTAAGCAAATTAGTAAGAAGCTAGAAAATGTTCCTTGCCTAAGGGCACTCCACCAAGACAGGTGCGACCAGGGATCGAACCAGGGACGTCCGGTTCAAAATTCCCGACGCCTACCACTCGCGCACTGCGGATTCTACAACGGTTAATGAAACCAAACTGATAAATCACTTTTCATTCACATCTCTTCTAGAAGTGCTTGTGTCGCCTGCGTTGGTAGGGTGACATACGGGGATCATTTATCTAGCATCTGTCCGTCTGTATGTCTGTCTCTTTATGTCAGGCATGCTTTCATTCAGTGTCATTTTGCCAGGAGACGAGTGTGTCTCCTTGATCATTCTTGTTTCTTAAATGTATTTAAAAACAAGAATGAACTAAGGGACACAAATCCTTATCGCCTCAGTGGAGTAGTGGTATATCCGCCTTAGTCCCGGTAGGTTACGTGTTCGATCTCCGGCCGGGTCATACCAAAGACTTTAAAGATTGTGGTAATGTCTTCCCTCCTTGGCGTTCAGGGTTGTGGCGTTAGCATATTGACTGACTGGTTAGTGTCAGGATAAATTGACCTGTCGAACTGATAGCTTAACAAGGAATTGCCGTGGTATAAATGAACAATTGCTTAAAGTGGCGTTAAACTTTATGTAATCAATCAATCAGTACGATTTTAAAAGAGAAAGAATGACAACATTTTATATTTTTAAGCCGGCATAAACATATGTAACTCGTTTTTTGAAGAAAATTACTCATTTCAAAAACAAATCTTCAAAGATGAAGGAATTTAATATTCAAATCCTTACCTATACCAAGATACAGATTTGTTCTAATAACATCTGATTTCCCCAAAACTCAAACTGAAACTTATATGGAATGTGTTTGTATGTTACTTTGCGTCGCTCTCAACAATATTCCATTCACATCACGGCGTTTCTTGGTTAAGTTATACATAATATCGGTAATTTTGTGTTTGTAAATGTAAATGTACAGATGTGTGCATGGAAATGTGATTATTATTTATAAATGTGCAATGTATAGAGTGTTATACTTGTTCTAGATAAACCTGGCAAGATCTATCTTTGAACAGTTGCCGTGTCCAGCATTGTGTTTGGTAGAGTCCATAGCCAATTGTAGAAACAAAATAAGATACAATTGTAGAGTTAAGCAGCAAAGAGAAAGGGTCTTGATCAGACAGCGCTGTTGCACCAGCTGATCAGACTCAAAAGGTATACCAGAGGCTTCAATCCATAGGTTCAAGAACTGAAAGGTCAATAGCCCAATGTAGAAATAATCAAAATACGAGTTGTCTGTCTATATACGTGTGACAAAAGCTTCATAACATCTGCTCCAGCAGTAAAGGGTTAACACTTTTTAACACATGACCAATTTTAAAACACTTGGTGATGAGTAGGAAAAATGTTTAAAAGTGAGAGTATGAAAACTGATAAGAGGTGAATAGAATTTGGCAAAACGAGACATTGCTCATTATGAGCATTTTCTAACGTGATCATTGTGTTTTCAGAAATCCATTGGTACAGATGCTACAAACTGCCGTCTTAATATTGTGAATAATGATATTATTTTTTTGTTTTCAAATCCAAAGACGTACATATAGCATAACGCAATTTTAATAGATAAAATAGAATTTGTCTTGATTTATCAAATTATTATACCGTCATTTAGTGATATTTTCCATATTAAGCGTGTATTTTATATCAAGGTCGTCCGGTATAGACTCATTGTATGTGGTAAAGGGTTAAGCGTCGTCGGTATTAACTCTTTCGGCGCTGATTTGTTTATAGCAGACTCTTCCATGTACAAAAGTGGGCGTCTCCATTTCTCATATAATGCGTGTGTTTGCATATATTGATAACTTACAGGCAAACAATGCTGTATCCAGATAAGATAGCGTGTTACGAGCTGACTCACCTGAACCTGCACTGTTTGAAAAAAATCTCAATATTGCCATTGGCGCTGAAAGAATTGATATATTTGTTTAAGTATCATTGAAAATAAAGACGGTGGTTTATTTAAAGGAGTGTCCTCTTCTTCCGCTCATGTTTTGCATATATCGCATGTGTCTGTATATGTTTGTGAATATACACAAATGAAATACGTAAACAAGTATGTTCGAAGAGGAGGACATTATTTAAAGTTAAATGTCTGCTTCCGATTTATTCTATATAAACTAAACACAATGTCCTCCTTTTCAATCCATTTTCAGGCATTTTAAAATGTGAATAGTGTTAAGTAAAAAATAGATATTATTTGAACATCCCTGTCAATATATTAAAGATAACAACTAAGTATGCAGACTTAAACTATCTTTGTAACGAGAAGATAAAACGCACCATGGGGTAGGGACAACGAAAGGACAAATATAGGTGAAAAGAATTGCGCAATTATGTTGATATGATAAACTTAGTCGACGTGGTATGACACACGAAAAGCCGAATATATGTGAATAGAATTGTGTTTATATGATTAACTAAGATATTATATTTTATGAGGAAATAACCTAAAAGGTAAGAATCAGCGTCTTTTTGATTTGTTAAGTATATTTTATAGATAAATTTCGGCTTTTATAAGTAGAATGGTGTACGTTGTACCTTCCTAACTATGGAACTGGACCGTATGATGTCATTGAGTAAACGACCAAGGGCATTTGGACGAACTCATTCACCTAGAAAATGATTGGAATGCGTAAACAATGTCATCTTTTATGACTCGTATTCTTACATGAAAGGGCAGGTGCAGACAGTTTGGCCAACGCGACTAAACAGTTACGGCTGCGCACCAACTCATACCTGTGTGTTTCTAATGTAAATCCATTATGAAGGTAAGGAAAATGTCAACATCGCAATAGTTTATAAAAATTACTCCAGCGTAACAAGTTTACAACTCTTATCCTAATACATTGATAGCTTTAAGAATAAAAAAGGAAAATATTACCGAAAAACATCATCTTTAACCCGCTTCTTTTCTTTTAGTTTCTTTTAAGAGATGATTTTTCTTGATACCATTTATAAGTTCCATTTATCTACTCTATTTTATACGCGGTAAGTCTGTGACTATCTTTAAAAATATAAACAAAAATGGTCCGATGGCGAAAAATGGAACTCGGGTAAAAATTAAGTGTTAAAATACATCATTTTCAGCTATATTTCATACGAAGGAAAGCTATATAGTGATTATTATTGTTGAGTTTTAACGCTTTTACATTTGCGTTATAAGATCAAAACATTGTGTCAAAAGGATAAATTGCTTATTGAATGAATCAAAGAAACGTGTGAGTGTTTTGGCTCGGTTTTACATGCGAACGTGACTTTAGAAATTCAAAAATGTTAAGTCATGTTACAATCCTTATCATGAGACGTTGATAGCGTTTTCAATAAAAAACAAAGTTTATCAAAATACAGCATTTTAAACCGTCTGATTTTCCTTTAATTTCTTTCAAAATATTCCTTTTCCTGGCACCATATAAAAGTTCCATTTATCTACCATATTTCATACGCAGGTCGGTTGTGTCTATCAATAAAAAACAAAAATAGCTTGATGACGAAAAGTGACACTCAACTTAAAATAATGTCAGAACCTATATTTCATACTAAGGAAAGCTATACAGATTGTTGTTGTTGATGTTTAACGTTGTCACAGAGTAAGTCCCGCGATAATAACCGTAGTGGAAAAAGGATCGACGAGGTGGCAAAATAGCCATGGAAAGACAAATCATCGTGGTGAAAGGAGATCATTATCATATTGGACTTACACAAAGGACCCATTATGAGGTTTGGAAAAAATGAATAGAGGCTTTTAAAAGAGTGTGCAACGTTCAAATGCGTGAATTCGAATGTCTGAGGAGGAAAAATATCGGGGTAAAAAGAGCCATGGATCATAACAAGTTGCAATGGTTTATTTATAAGTTACAAAACGAAGACGAAGCCGCAGTATTTCGTTGCATATGAACAAATAAAATGTATACATTTAAATCCACAAACATTAGAACAAAATAATCTGTAGTTAGTACTGTAGATATCGGTATTTGAAGATTTAACTATCATGCAGGATATTTAACCTGGCAATGTCTGTGTTTTAAGTGAATGAGATGATTTAGAGTTAAATTGATCATGAAAAGTGACATAGAAGACTAATACTAAAGATAAATGGACAAGAGGTTGAGTAAAAATATAATTTTGTACCATAAACAATCAACTGTTTGTATTGAACACACGCCCTGTTATGATTTTTCGTTGACAAATAATACAGACACACAGAAAATCTGCTTTGTGTTTATTGGTAGGTCATGAGAGTGGATAAGGGTTTAACCATTTCCAACATAAAACAATTCTGCACCAAACGACTTTGAAATTATCAAGTTCAAACTACAAATTCTCTAAATATGATGATTAAAAAGTGTTGAAATTATTGTGGCAAATTCAAATATTGCTCATTATGAGCAATTTCTCCTTTTGCTACATTGATTTCAATGATGTTTAACCTGACAGACTTTGAAATCATCAAACATCCAAAATCTCTGTAAATTATAGTGAGATAATTGAAAAGGATTGAAAATACTGTGACAAAAGGAGGAAAAAAATGATGAGCAGTTTTCAACTTGTGCCACAATTTTTTCAAAAGTCGTCTGTTGCAGAGGCTCAGTAAGGGTATATATGTAGGAAAGGGGTTCGAACCGTAAATGGAGAACATTAAGGCAATTCATATCAGGTCATAACCTGACTCAGTGTTAATTTATATTGTTATTGGAGAGAATTTCCTGTAGAGATATTAAAACCCAAAACATTGAATGGGTATAAAAATATGAAAGATAAAGGTAATAGAAATTCACAACACGAATGAACTGCAAAAACACCACTCTCTTATTTTTGCACCAACACGCCTAACGAGTTAACGTCCTTGTTTTCTTCTACATCACATAGAAAGGCGAATGAAGCAGAAAAGGAATTATGGAGTTCCTTCCTCGAATAACTGCGTAATAGTATGTTGGTAACCAAATTACAGTTAACCCGCCTTTTTTTGGATCCCGGTTTTATATGCTATTGATATCATAAAGCGTATAAGGCAGGATATCACATTCAGTAGATTGGTTCTCTATTTTACTGTTAAGACTAGATACAGTATTAATTGTGCTAAACTATAAGTGTACATATTTTGAAAGTAAACCGACCTTTGTGTTTCTTTTTAATTTTATAAAACACACATGTATAAAGAGTGTTAAAGGGATGTTTAAAAAGTAATTTACCTTAATATATTTGATAATTACAAAGAAAAATCCCGATATGCAGGTCTATATATTTCCTTGTGCTAAATTTCAAAACATTTCAAATGAGTTTTAATGTTTATCGTTTATATTTTGGTTTAAATCTCTTTCCAACACGCATAAGCATTTCTAACCAATAGCGGTAGACGACTTTTTTTTATATATTAAATATTGTGGCAAAAGGAGAAATTGCACATTATGTCGAAGAGAGAACCTCATTGTCGATGTTATAATAAATGAGGCACGAATTGGAACGCGTAAACAAGGTCATACACTATCCCTACTCCAACATAGCAACATAGCAAGTTTGCAATCCTTATCGTAAACTGTTGATATCGTTTTCAATACAAAAGTAAAGTTAACCAAAATACAGCATTTTAAACGGGTTGCTTTTCCTTTATTTATTGTTTAAATATCACTTCTCTTGGCACCATATAAAAGTCCAATTTATCTACCATATTTCATACTCAGGTAGTTTGCGTCTATCTGGTTCGATGACGACAAGTGGCACTCGACTTAAAATAATGTCAGAAACTACATTACATACGCAGGAAAACTATATAGACTGTTGCTGTTTAATGTTGTCATAGAGTACGTCACGAGATAAGAACAGTAGTGAACAAAATAGCGACGATGAGTTGTCAGTTTGGACAAAAGAGCTATGGAAAGACAAATCTTCGTGGTGAAAGGAGAACAAGATCATATCCTTCTTACAACAAGAACCCATTATGAGGTTCGAAAAAGAGGGAAATGAGTTTAAAATAGTGTGTGCAGCGTGCACATGCGTGATTTCAGAGGCCAAAGGAGGGAATATATCACGGAAATGGAGCCATCTGACATGACGAGACGTAATACAGATAGTTTAAATGAATGTAAAGTCATAAGTGGAGAAGTTTTAAAAATCACGACATCGTAACGCTAGCAACTGGGTGAATACACTTATAGGATGTATATAAATTAGGGATGGGAACGAATACTGAAAACGATATTCGAATATTCGTTTTACTTATTCGAATATATTCGAATATTCGTTTTTCGAATCAAAAATCGGTATCCGATTTCAATTTTATCCGACTACTGGTACCTTTCCATTTCCTTTTCAAATAATGGCGATTTTCCAAGTAAAAGTATAAGCTATTGTTTACGTATATATTGCATGTTTTCAGCTGTACTTACACTCTCTTGCTTTCTCAACAGATATATTTGAATTTCAAGTTGATGTAAATCAAGAAAGAAAATCCCCTCAAAACGATAAACCTAATCGCAACATTTTCTGAGCAGTATATTTATTGAGGTGTCGCTTGTTTACCGAATTTGATATATAACCGAATCAAATAATTAAAGAAATAATTATATATCTTATTCATACAGAAAGCATAGGAAATTGGGTGATATTTCGTTTACTTTCTTTTACCGATTTCGTCTAGTCAATTTAATCGCGTGTTAGAAGAAATGGCGGACGATTCAATTTGTTTGCTGATGTGAATTTGATTTTAAAGAGGCAATACAGAGGAAAGCTTTTTCAGTGTTGCAATAGCTGTCTATGATGTAAACGTCGACTATGTTTTGGTTACGCTGGGAGGGCTTAACGGAACTCGACTTTCACTTTCGTATAATAATGATATGCAGACTGTCACCATTTATACACTTTATACATGTGTGTTGATTAAAAAATATCGAACAAACCTGTCGTCAAGGTAATGTCTGGTTATATACACACGATAAGAACTCGGGTAAACGTACGCGTGACAATTATAGATTTTATAATTGATACTTAAGGTTTGACATAGTTTACGTTGTAAAAACGGTGTGTTCGTCGACTCGTACAGATTAACACCTATCACTAATCCGGGATTAGGGGGTACCTAAAGGGGTATAGAACTATAAATATAAATCAATTTATTTGATTTCAAGGATAGACGGAATTTAAATGTATTTTGATAACAAAATCTAAATTTAGAATAACATTTTTCATAAGTTCAAACTGTCAATATATCTGAAGGATAGACGGTAATGGATCAGAATAATTACAATTTAAATGCATGTTATTAGTCGCCGGGCAGAAGCTCGCGCTTCTATTTTTAATAGGTTTTTGGAAATCACATGGGAGGGGGGATTATTATTAGAAATAAACACATTTAGATGTCTTGAACATATTACAATTGTGTTTGTTTAAAAACACTAAGTAATGACACATCTAAAATGAAATAAATATTCCGATGTTTTAGGCATTTTCAGTTTCTTTATTTTGACTCGCATTTATGTTTTTTTGTTTTATTTACGAAGACAAAACAGTCCCTATATTAGCTAGACTGGTATACTTTATTTTACACTATATACTACATGTACTCAAAAGGCGATAACTACAAACCTTTACGTCGCACAGTCTAATTTGAAGCAGACTGTTTGTTATGTGTAAATATCGAGATGAAAATGACCTCGAATATTCTTCTTTTAATGGCAATTTTAACTTACTGAATGTTATTTTCATGTTCAAAGAGATGTCTTGATTTGTGAAGAAGCCATTTTATAATGTTTATCCATGTATATCTAAAATATGAAATGTTTCTAAGCTAAAACTGTTGATCGCGTGACTCGCGAATACCAACTGCGTAGATCAATCTCCTTTGCAGAGAGCCGCTCTTTACACTCACTTACAAATAGTAAATCGTAGGTGATTTAAAATGTTTATTTGGTTCGAAACAAATGAAGAAAAAAAAACCGAGATAAAACTAATTTTAATAGAAAAATTACTTTGAACGAACACTCTCTGCCTATAAAGAGAGTTTCAAGTACGACACCTCTGCGAATAAGAAAGAATCGAGTCTTTCGTATAAAATTATTTCGTCCTTGACAATTTTAAATGTGTCATTTAATTCCCTAAAGGCATATTGCTTCCGATCTGCATATTGGTATCCATCATTGATACAAGGGCGCTCATCATAATATAATTTTAAAACATGAGTAGTTTGTTATTTTCATTATAAAAAAGGAAGGAAAGAATTAAAATAAATTAACATGTTGTAGGGCTCAGTTTGTGTTCGAAATTAAGTTTAAATTATACAACAATTTCAATGAGATTTAACTGTTTAGTTGATATTATATTTCGAAGGGGGTCTAATTTATAAATATCGGACTACATTTCAACATTTGTTAAAGTATGATATAATTAGGATGCCAAGCTAATATCATTTTGAGAAAAAGAGAAAACTTCATGTCTTCAGCGATGTAACCCTTATCTCATTGTTTTAAAAGTAGATTGCTGCAAATGTGTCCACTGTTGACTTTAATAGAGGAAAGGTAAAATTACGTGCTATTGCATGCAAATCCTAAATTGTCTGTTTTGTGGTTTTATTGATAAATAATAAAATTCAAATATTCTGACAAACATCTTGAAAAGTGTATGTGGAATTCACAAATCTTATAATTATTCCTTAATGAAAGCACTGTATACATACTAAGACTAATGATTGGCAGGATTTCTCATTTCCATTACTGTTTATGATCAATAATTAGTTGGTTGTGGGTATGGTCAACCTACTTTGGAATGGAGATTGATCATAAACAATGAAATGCTTCAATTATCATTCACTTCGTTGACAACACAATGCAAGTTATTATACATTTGCACTTGACCCCCACCCTTGATGTTCCAAAATGCCCCTCAGTTGATAACTGTTTATTCAACTACTATAATGTTAGTGTTATGCATAACTGCACTATGGATATCCGGCGACATTGATGCGTTGCATCAACTTTCTCTTGTAATTTAATTGTTTTCTTTTAAGCATTCATTCATAGTATCACGTTTTGGCCGCCACGTTTAGCTACGTTGGGAAACGTGGTTACAACGTTAGCAAACGTAGAACTACGTGGCTAAAACGTGATCAAACGTGACAAAACGTGAAGTGGACATTTTAATTTTGGACATTTTCAAAATTCGCTCACGTTTCCCCACAACGTACAACAATGTGGCGAGAACGTGGTACAGCGTAGTATAACGAAACAGAAACGTAGCAAAAACGTAATAGAACGTGAACATAGCGCGTCCCACCGGTTGATACGTTCAGTTGCGTTTGCTGACATGTTGTGCTGCGCTATGCTACGTTGTGGCCTCGTTGCTACCACGTTCCTCGTACAGCGTTATGCCACGCTATGATATGCTGTAACACGTTGTTCTATGTTAAGAGCTGTATTATGCTACGGTGTTTGACGTTATACGACGTTGTGTACGTTTCTGCTATGTTGTGCTACGATTTTGTTTTTATCTTCAATGCAAAACAACCCTAAAATGTAATAAAGGTATATTGGTCTTGAAACAAACTTACTATATATATTCAACGAGCAAAACTTTCTTCTCAGCGGTAATGGATACTTCAACTTCTTATAAATGATGACTGATGTTCGATTGATAGTTGTATTATAAATAATGAATGATCGAAAAGTGTTCTACTTTAAATTGTTCTCGTAGCCATCTACCCCTTGTGTAAGCATTGCACAATATAATGTAAGTTAATATGAACAAGAGACAGAAAAGGCAATATTTAAAAGGGGAAGTGCGCACCTTGGGACCTAGATGTTAACTTTTTGAAGTCCATCTCGCACTTTTCTGTTCTTTTGACTCAGTACTTCCCGCAACTCTCAAGCATAGGTGCAATTCAATTTGAATCATATCATGTGTTGGCACTGAGAGACGGATGCATTTTTTAAGCAATCCGTCCAAAAATCTCACAATCTTCACTTAAGTTTTTTGGAGTTTGAAATAACAAATAATAAAATATCATTAATTGTTTATGATATCACAACACTATTTAAGACATATAAATCTATTCAAATGAGTTTTCTGATATAACATATGTTCAATTTATATAAATACGTTAAACTTTGACGTTACTCAATACATAAAACTACATATTACAACATTATTTAAGAAACATTTTCTTCTTATTACCTCCATTTCTGGAGCATCCAATTACTTACGCACCCAAAGCTTTGTCCATTTGGTATGTATGACATGATGTTTGTTGGAGTCAATTAACTGCTTGTTCGCTGGCTGCTTAAATGACCTTCCGTGATTTATAAACGTTTGCTACATGTCTTATCAGGGACGAGTAAATACTCGCAAAGAGCATGTAATAAAATGAAATAGGAGGTTAATGAATCACAAACTTAAGACATTGGAAACACGAATTTCTTTTAAAAATATAGTTGCCAGCGACTTATAATTACGTGACGTTTCATACTTGCAGATTCATTTTCAAGGGTGAAATGATATTCTTTAAAATGTTATCTGAAATACGTGACAAAAATGCAAATCAGTAAAACATTGAAGTAAACAAGACAGTTAATATACTATGAAAATCAAAATACATTTTATTGTAGTTTTAATGTATTTTAAAGCTACTTTAAATCTTTAAAGCGAAGCACATTAATACAACCTACCTTGATGTGTAAGGGAGTAGATTACTTAAAAGATTGAAATTGGTGATAATGAAAATATAAGTGTTCATGTTATTACCCTGGATGCGTATTAATATATAAATCTACGTTTAACGACAATGTGATTTAAGATCGGCTGAATAGATAGTCTTGAAATGTTGGCAAATGGTAAACAAACGAGAGCCTAAACTATATATCTTTTCGATAAAAATCTCTCGATCGAATATTAAATGAACTTAAAATAATCTTGTAACTGTTAAACTATTTTTTGCGAAACTTTCGTTTTAATTCGCATTAAGTTATATTATGGGTCATAGCAGATGTATCTAATTGATATAAGCACGTAGCTAATACTATTCCCTGCTTTCTGCCGCCAATTTCATGGCGATTTCTTTAACCACACTATCATTGTCGCAAATACATGCGTTTTGACGTCAAAATCGACGTTATTATCTTAGCCGGTCACAAAGTCCCGATTCTCTTTTTGTCCACTTTGAAGTGGGTGTCTTACAGTAAGTGTAAGAACGTCAACGTTTTCCCAGTCAAATAGATGATCCAGCATCTACCATACCTATTCTTAAGGTATTATTTTCTAGTCATAAGTAATTAAGTTCAAACTGTCCAGGTATCTGTTGAACAAATTAAATGCAAAACTGTGCCTTTTAATCTATTTTCTTTTAAAGAAAGAATAAACTGTTCTGTCTCTTCATTGATTTTAATTAAGTTCAAACCGTTAGAAACATACGAATAACTTACGTATAAGTAAAGAGATGAAACAAGAGGGCCATGATGGCCCTTGATCGCTCACCTGATTTTTTTTTCACTTTAGCTATATAAGCCCCGCCCCCTGGCGGCCATAGTTTCTGACCAATCAACTAGGCTTGAACAAATCTGACAGAGGGTCACCCTAGGAACATTTCTACAAAATTATTTGAAAAGCGGCATGACACTTTTGGAGGAGAAGATTTTGTAAGGTTTCACTATAGCCATATAATGCAAAATAGCCCTGCCCACTGGCGGCCAAGTTTTTCGATCAATCAACATGGCTTGAAGGAATCGGCCTGAAGGAATCTGAAAGTGGGTCACTTAAGGAACATTTCTACAAAATTATTTGAAAATCGGCCTGACAATTTCGGAAAAGAAGATTTTTTAAGTTTTCACTATAGCCATATAAGGCAAAATAGCCCCGCCCTCTGGCGGCCATGTTTTTCGACCAATCAATATGGCTTGAATGAATCTGATAACAGGAGGAACATTTCTACAAAATTATTTGAAAATCTGCCAACCAGTTTGGGAGAAGAAGATTTTTTAAGTTTTCACTATAGCCATATAATGCAAAATAGCCCCGCCCCACTGGCGACCATGTTTTTCGACCAATCAACATGGCCTGAAGGAATTTAATAGAAGGTCATCCAAGGAACATTTCTACAAAATTATTTGAAAATCTGCCAACCAGTTTGGGAGAAGAAGAATTTTGAAGTTTTTCTCATTTCGTTGCCATGGAAACCAGAATTCTGCATGGATCCCACAAATTTGAAGGAAATCTGGTGAGGTCATTGAGAGGATGCTTTTTGTGAAGTTTCACCCCTATTGACCAACTGGTTACTGAGGAGAAGAAGTTGACGGACGAAGGACGCCGGACAATAAGCGATCACAATAACTCACCTTGAGCAAAGCTCAGGTGAGCTAAAAATCTATTAATCACTTAGTTATATTCGTTTCCAAAAAGATCATGAGCAAGATATCTCAGCACTGCGCGAAAGAAGTTCGACCAATTCCAACATTTTTTAAAGAAGAGCTGACCAAACTTAGAGACAATGAATGGAATGAGAAAACACGATAATGCAGCAAAAGATCAACTTGCACGTATGTGCAGGGTAATCCTAGGTTACACTTTTCTCAAATGTTTTAAATTTCGCATTCTTAGGGAAATTCTGTATGTATATATTTTCTTGAACATAATTGTTTATGCATAAATAAAAAATAAATAACAAAATGAGTTTGTTTCATGTAATTTCCGATCATTAAGAATTATGTACTGTACAATTAACCATTACATTTTCTTCGACTACACTAGTAAGGATTCACTAAAATTAGCAGAAAACATTGAGGGAAATAAAGAAATCAACGCTCTTGGGTCATTTACTATTTTCTACTGATCGTATGGTGCAAACGCATCAGAAAATCGTATATTAATGAACTATTTATGTCTACACAAGACAATGGGTCAAAACATCTTAAAGACATTAAAGAAGATGGGAACTGTATCATGTATGTATAATATGTATAAAAACACACCCGTCTCAATAAATCATGAGTCTAAAGCAAACCGTAAAGACACAACAAATGACACATACACACTCTTTATCACTTCACACTTAATCATTATTAGCTCCAACTCGCGACCTATGTCAGAATTTTACTAATAATGTTTGGTCATTTTTTGTTTATATCTTAAAAAAATCGTAAACTGAAAACGAATATTCTTATTCAAAAACAGTATTCGAATATTCGTCCGTTTTTCGAATATACGAATATTCGAATATTCGTTCCCATCCCTAATATAAATGATGCTTATTGGGAAAAAGGGTTTAATTTTTATCATACACTTTTCAAATCTGCATGTACTCATCAATGGCATTTCTTGTACTGTCTCTTGCTAACAAAACGTTTTTGACCAGTTAACATTATGGTGTAACATGGTACGCGCGTCAAAAAATGTGGTCATGCATGTTAATAATTCAATTTTCCAGACGGCATTTGCAACAAAAGCACGTGACTTCATTCATAAAATGCCAAGTCCAGCGTAGTTATGCATGCGCACTAAGAAACGTTGTATGCAAAGTACGCGGGAGGGAATTTCAACAGCCATAAATAGTTTAAAATGATATACTGTGTAATATATCACGCTCAAATCCCTATTTGCGTATAGAAGAGAACGTTTCGATAGTGTTAGAATGAGCGAAAATGAAAAGTAAAATGTAAACATATACGATATTAATCGATAAACGATCTTCTGACACTAAGTGACACAGTTGATTTTTAGGCATGATAGACATGTTTGGAGTTTAAAGGGGCTTTATTGATTTGTTTGGAGCTTAAAGGGGTTTTCTCTTTGTGAAATATATCAATCTATGTGCCGGGAGTTCGAACTTCGAATCGACCATTTAATAATTCGTTTGTAGTTTAAAGGGGATTTCTCTCTGTGAAATGTATCAATCCATGTTCCAGGAGTTCGAACTTCGACTCGGCCACTTGTGGATTTGTCTTGGAGTTTAAATGGGATTTCTCTCGGTGAAATATATCAATCCATGTACCGGGAGTTCGAACTCTGACTCGGCCAATCAATGAATTTTTGGGAGTCTAACGGGGTTTTATATTGGTGAAATATATCAATCCGCGTGCCGGGAGTTCAAACTTCGACTCGGTCATATATTGATTTGTTTGGAGTTTAAACGGGCTTTTCCTCGGTGAAATATATTAATCCATGTGCCGGGAGTTTGAACTTTAACTCGGCCATATATTGATTTGTTTAGAGATTAAAGGAGTTTTCTATTGGTGAAATATATCAATCCATGTGCCGGGAGTTCAAACTTCGACTCGGCCATTTATTGATTTGTTTAGAGTTGAACATTTATTGATTATTTGGTTGGAGTTTAAAGGGGCTTTCTCTTCGTGAACTATGTATCTATGTGCCGGGAGTTAGAATAGAACTTCAACTCGGCCAAGTAATTGATTGACTGAGGTTTAGCGCCGTTTTCACCTGTATTTCAGTTATATATTCAATTCAATTCAATTCAATTTTATTCGGCAAATTCAGCATTTACACGCCTTTGGCCAATAATAATATTTAACAGTGAACAAATATGGCAAAAGAAACAGGAAAACATACAAAACATACAAACAATATTTACATACAGACAATTTGATAATACTGATATTTCATTTTATGATCATATGGTAGTTCTGTGGTATAATCCTAACTGACTGGTATATCATGTTGTTATAGCATTCTGTGATTTTTCATTACGAAGCTTAAATGCATCTCGTAAATACTTGGCAGTTCTAAATATAATTTTATTCTGATTAGAAGACAGTATATTGACAAAAAGTTGCACATTCGGCCATGGTAATTTTCCAAAATAATTAGTTCGTATATAATGCCGATCGATTAACATGACGTGTGTTTACTGGCTTCCTCGTAGAATATAATGATTTATAAGATTGCTAATATCAATTAATAAATATATTACGATGATTGACGTTAGCATTGCTTGTGACGTCATTTGCTATATATGACGTCCTCAATGGTATAATTTGTTCTTCATTCTAATTCTTTAACATTACAATATGGCTGAAGAAGCAGACATTTTGCGATTTAGGATGAGTCTTTGCAAGAAAATGAAGTATCTAGAAACATATTACATTTAATTTCCTCACATTGTTCTCGTCTACTCTGTTATAATAGTGATTATATTTCCACTTGATCCTGTGCAAAGATACAAACAGGTATTTAAATGTAATTCAACATGGTGTGCCAAACCCAACAACGTGCATGTTCATAGTACCAATCACACTTCGTAGGAAAATACATCTTTAAAGTGCTACCTACAAAAAACGTCAAAAGATTGTAAAAACAAATTAAAAGTCATTAAAATTGATTTTAAAAGAATTTGGCAAGACAATGATAATGTTCATGTCATGTTTTAAGATGTGATAATATTACATGTTCTTGAAGTTCAGGAACAGGTCAAGTTTGCTGAATAATAAATATCTAATACATTTGAATCTGGATATATATATATATATATATACCCTGTGTATTTATTTATTTCAGTCCGTTTTGGCAAGCTATGGAAGTATCCGGTAGAAAAGCGGGGAAAGGCGATGCTTCTCACAAAAGCCAAATATGCGACCCATGTAACATTGATTCTTTACATGAGGAAGGCCTCTTTTATTGTATCACTTGCAACGAGTTTCTTTGCGGCAATTGTACAAACAATCACAAGAAATCGAAAGCTTCGCGGAATCATAAACTTCTAGACAATGATGCTATGCCTTCGGACAAGATGGCCTCTGTCCGCGTGAAATACTGTCCAAAACATATGGATGAAATGATAAACTACTTCTGTGTTCAGCATAATGCGTTGTGTTGCAGTGTTTGTGTTACACTAGACCATAAACATTGTGATGTGCAATATATGAATGATGTCGCTGAAAGTGAAGAATACAAAGGCTTACTGCAGACTATAAATAACTTGGAATCACAAGTTACATACCGTATGAATAAGGCAAAGAAAACTAAAGTCGAGGTGGGTCAACATTTAGATAAATTTCAATCCAGTATACATCAATTTAAAAAAGCAATCAACGTCAAACTTGATACGATAGAGAGGTCGGCAATGGGTGCAGCGCAACAAATTAAAACAGATGACTTTAACTTCTTGGAATCCACGTTAACTTTGTTAGATACAATCAAACACGGCTTGCGAGATGTTTCATCTAATCTCAAAAATCTTGAGAAATACCAACAGAATAGGCAATTGTTTATCTCAGCCAAGCAGGCTCAGACACACGTCGATGGGTACAAACATGAACTGGATGAAATTTCACGTCAGAACATTGGCATAAGTGAATATACATTTAAACCTAACCAACAAATTACTTCTTTTCTGAACTCATCAGTTCTCGGGACTTTTGAAATAACCAGGATGGAGATAGGCACACTCGAGGACAAACAGCAAATGACACGAGAAGAAATACTAAGCGATGAACCGTCAAATAGGAGGGTAAAGCAATCTGAGAGATATGTCAATGTGCAAATACACTCTGACACTACAACACTATACACAAGAGGAATTGTAGCAGAAACGGAGGCACATATCGAAAGTGAAACATGTGAAAAGGCAAGGAATACAAAGGATGTTAAATCAGTGATTTCGATGAGACAAATTAACACCAAACACGGATCAGATGGGGCTATATACCAGCAAAAGAGTAACGAATGTTGGATTACGGGAATTGAATTGCTGGATATCAATACTCTAGCTATTGCAGACCATGAAAACAATTCGATAAAAATTGTTGACTTGAAATCTGACACAATAACGTTCTGTTGCAAATTAGACGAACATCCACACGATTTAACAAGCATTTACCAAACCAGAATAGTTGCAACTTGTGACAGTGAATTAATATTTTTACAGTTTGAAGCTGAAGAATTTTCAATTGAGAAAAGACTGCCTGTCGAGGCTGGATGCCGAGGTATTGCTTACCACAGAGATAAACTATTTCTCACATTTGTTGGAGAACGATCGTGTGTAGAGGTACTTGATTTAAACGGAAATGTCCTTCGTGTTTTTGCAAATTATGACGCTAAACCGAGAGCCTTTATTGATCCACAATACATAGCCGTTAGTACAGACGGCCGGAACTTGTTTATATCAGACCGTGATATGCATTCAGTGGCAGTTTTGGACATGGAAGGTACCGTGAAAAGCACTTATAAACATGACAACCTTAAATATCCTACAGGTCTAGTTGAGGATGATAAGGGAGATATCATTGTTGCAGGAAAGGCAACGAACAACATACATAGGATTTCTCAACAGTGCTCGCCCATCCAAATTCTATTGGATACTTTTGAATGGCCACAGGCGGTGGCATACAGTGGCGGCATGGACAACAGGCTTTATATCACCCGATGTGCATCTAGCACCATTTATGTCTTCAAGCTTAAATAATTCAACAATCTGTTTGAATGGTGCTTTTCGCCGCTTTTAACAGTATTTCAGTTATACATGTATCACGGAAAATATATATTACTACCGGCATCTTTATCCTCAATCCGATGCATCAGTCGCACGAAACTATTGCTGCCATTTCGGGTCTGGGATATGACTCCACCGGTAGCTGAAACCAGATCTCTCGAGAGGGACATAAAAACAATAACTTTGCCTCCGTGAGGAGTGGTAAGGACAACCTTTTTGGGAGAGGAAGGGTTCGATGCCGTATTGGGCCATATCAAAGACTTTAAACAGTACGACAATGGCATCCTTCCTTAGCGCTAAGGGGTTAACGGGGATAGCATAGCGAATGATATATCGGTGTCACTATAAATTTGACCGGTAAATACTCGTAGTTTGTTCAGCAGAAACAGAGATATAACTGAAATGCTGTTGAAAGTGCCGTGACAATAAAGCAAACACAACATTTCACTTGTTAAAGACCGTGCATATTTATTTAGCAGTTTTGAGTTGGATTCCCGGCTAACCTTCAGTATCTTTCTGATACGTCGATCTAAACTAGAATGCATCAATAGGTCCCTTTCAACATTGAATCATCACAAGACCAATGTACATATCATGAAATCATGATCCGAGACTGGTGTTTATGTATTCACTCTAAACGATCTACGTCAATAATCGTATAACCATTTCCCACATACACACACAAAATGCTTTCTGATGCCTCTGCAGATAATGACAGATGAAGAAATTGCTCACAATAATCTCTATTCATTGGCTATGCTTTCAACAAAAGATGATTTTAATATTCATGCCCATATTTATCTTCTGCTGCAGATTTGTTGTATGTGGGAAAGGGTTAAAATCTGTAAATGGATACGTTGATTGAAAGGATTTACTGTAATATAATGCATTTAATAGTCCCTATATTGTTAAAACAATTAACTGCGGACACGACAATACATCATTCGGATCACTGATTGATAAGGAACCTTTTTTATTTACCTGCACAGTACGTCAGGAAAAAGGCTGTGACTTCATTGAAATATGAGTTCACGTTATTCAAAATGATGTAGTAGGACGGTACTTAAACGCCATTCCTAAATTGCATTTGATATGTACATTGTGTTATTTCTTCATTAAAAGGAATCAAATATGTATAATTTGTCTTTATTTTGTCTAGAAGTTGTACTAGTTATTTAATAAAGGGATGTCTCGCGTGATGGCAATTTCCTCACGCCTCTCGTAGTAGTACAGTATAAAGCCAGGTATCGCTTCTGCAACATAATATTCCCTATTCATTTGAATGTTTTGTAATTACCTTTTCCCATATATAGACGCCTTCTGACGCCTCTGTAGTAGATGACCTTGAAACTATTTTGACAAAATGAGAAATTGCTCAAAACGATCAATTTCTCCGTTTTGCCACAATCTTTTCATTTTATTTTTAGAAATTATACCTTCATTTATAGCGGATTTCCTTCTTTGGGCTTTGATTTCATCAGTAGTCTGTTGCAGACTTACAGTATTTGAGCAAATGGTTAGGCAAGCTCGCTATGTTAACCTCAACGCACATTCTGCAACTCACCATGGCCGAGTGGTGATATATGTAGCGTGGGAGGGGATTTGGCATCGGGCGTCCAGGGTTCGATAGCCACTGGCGGCGGTGATGGTGGATTGCCGCTTGGTACGGCCTCATACTTGGTGTGAAAAGTGAACAGCCACCGTAGTATAACTAAAGGTATGTTAACTAAAACGGCTTTAAACCAATAGGCAGCATGAATGCAAACTGAAACTGACAGAAATAATTCAAGGAACATGTATATAAAAAATAAATCCAACATTTTGCCACTTCTGGAGTAGACGACATTAACAAACAACAATTAAAATTGAAAATGTGTACATAATAATTTAGCTTATCTAAATGTATTAAACCTCATTAATATAAAATGTCCATAGTTTTGCTTGATTGTTTTCAGAGGTCAAATTATTAATCGACGAATGACCTGGAGAGAGGCCGTAGAAAATACCAACTAACCTAATGAGTGCTGAACATTTTGCGCTGACCTTTGCTCAGGTTATGCGGTCAGGTGTTGTTAAACTAATCAAAATTGCTTGAATGTTAGTACAATGTCACTTTGTAACAATTCAAAATGCAAAATTATTTTTATTTATCAGATATGCACTTTCATAGAAGAAGAGTTTTTTAAATGATTTGATGTTGTCCCTTTTTTAAATTCACTATGTGGCTATGTTTTTCAAAAAATCACTTTAGAGAGGGTCAGTTAAGAAACCGGTCTGCCAAAAAATGTTGAAATCAGACAAGCAGTTTCAGTGCAAACGAATTTGTAATAAGAGTTGTAATTATAATTTATTTTGTTGAACATTTTCTTTGGACGCCGGACACAGATAACAATAGATCAATTTCAGGACCGCCTCGGTGGTATATTGGTGGAGTGTCCGCCTCGGATATTTAACCTGGCAAAGGTATGTGTTTTAAGTGAATGAGATGATTTAGAGTTAAATTGATTATGAAAAGTGACATATAAGACTTATACTAAAGATAAATGGACAAGAGGTTAAGATAAATATCAATGTGTACCATAAACAATAAACTATTTGTATTGAACACACGCCCTGCTATGATATTTCTTTGTAAAATAATGCAGACACACAGAAAATCTGTTTTGTGTTTGTATTGGTAAGTCATGATAAGGGTTTAACCATTTCCCACATAAAACAAATCAGCAGCAAACGAGCTTGAAATTATCAAGTTCAAACTACAAATTCTCTATAAATGATAGTATGATAATTGAAATTTTTTGAAATTAGTGTGGCAAATGCAAATATTGCTCATTATGATCAATTTCTCCTTTTGCCAAATTTATTTAATTGATGTTTAACCTGACATACTTTGAAATCATCAAGTACAAGACATACACAATCTCTATAAATTATAGTCAGGTAATTGAAAAGAGTTGAAATTATTGTGACAAAAGGATCAAATGCTCATTATAAGCAATTTCATCTGTTGCTGCAATAATTTCAAAGGTCGTCTGCAACAGGGTCTCAGAATAGGTATATACTCGTATGTGGATAATGGTTAAAATCGTAAAGGGAGAAAAATAACGTAATATGTGCAGTTTCAACTTGTGCGTCAATTATTTCAAAAGTGGTCTGTTGCAGAGGCTCAGTAAGGGTATATATGTAGGAAAGGGGTTCGAACCGTAAATGGAGAACATTTAGGTAATTCATATCAGGTCATAACCTGACTCAGTGTTAATTTAAATTGTTATTGCGGAGAGTTTCCTGTAGAGATATTAAAACCCAAAACATTGAATGGGTATAAAAATATTAAAGGTACCATCTAGGTAATAGAAATTCACAACACGAGTGAACTGCAAAAACATCACTTTCTTTTATTTTTCATCAACATGCCTAACGAGTAAACGTCCTTTCTTCGTTCTACATCACATAGAAAGGCGAATGAGCAGATAATCTAAATTATAAGTGTACTTCCTATGAAAATAAAGCGGCCTTTGCGTTTCTTTTCAATTTTATAAATCTCACACATGTATAAAGAGTGACAAAGGTATGTTTAAAAAGTCATTTAACATAATATATTTGATAAGTACAAAGAGAAATCCGGATATGTAGTCACACCTGCAGGTCTATAAATTTCCTTGTGCTAAATGTCAAGACATTCCAATGAGTTTTAATGTTTATCGTTTATAATCTGGTTTAAATCACTTTCCAACACGCATAAGCATTTATACACATTAACGGTAGACGACTTTTTTCAAAATATTGTGGCTAAAGGAGAAATTGCACATTATGTCGAAGAGAGAACCTCATTGTCGATTTCATAATAAATGATTCACGGATTGGAACGCGTAAACAAGGTCATAAATTATCCCTACTCTAGCGTAGCAAGTTTACAACCCTTATCGTAAAACGTTGATAGCATTTTCAATGCACAAGTACAGTTAACGAAAATACAGCATCTTAAACCGGCTGCTTTTTCTTTAATTTCTTTTTAAGTATCACTTCTCTTGGCACCATATAAAAGTTCAATTGATCTGCCATATTTCATAGGTAGTTTGCGTCTATCTGGCTTGATGACGACAAGTGGCACCCGACTTAAAATAAGGTCAGAAACTACATTTCATACGCAGGGAAACTATATAGATTGTTGTTGTTCCTGTTTAACGTTGTCATAGAGAAAGTCACGAGATAAGAACAGTAGTGACAAAAATAACGACGAGGAGTTGTCAGTTTGGAAAAAAAGAGCTATGAAAAGACAAATCTTCAGGGTGAAAGGAGACAAAATCATATTCTGCTTACAACAAGAACCCATTAGGAGGTTTGGAAAGGAGGGAAATGCGTTTAAAATAGTGTGTGCAACGTGCAAATACGCGATTTTGGAGGACAGAGGAGGGAAAATAACGCGGAAATAGGGCAATCTGACATGACAAGACGTAATACAGATAGTTTACATGAGTGTAAAGTCATAAGTGGAGAAGTTTTAAAAATCACGACACCGTAACGCTAGCAACTGGTTAAATAAACTTATAGGATGTATATAAATCATGCTTATTGGAAAAAAAGGGTTTTATTTTTATTATACATTTTTTAAATTTGCATGTACTCATCGATGGCATTTCTTTAACTGTATCTTGCTAACACAACGTTTTTGACCAGTTAATAGTATGATGTAACATGGCATAGAATGAGCGATAATGAAGTATAAAATGTATAAATATACGATATTATTAGATAAACTATCTTCTGACACTAAGTGACACAGTTGTTTTTTAGATATGATAGATATGTTTGGAGTTTAAAGGGGCTTTCAATTGGTGCTATATATCAATCCAAGTGCCTAGAGTTAGAACCTTAACTCGGCCATTTATTGATATGTTTGGAGCTTAAATGGGTTTTTCTCTTGGTGAAATATATCAATCTATGTGCCGGGAGTTCGAACTTCGACTCGACCATTTAATAATGTGTTTGGAGTTTAAAGGCGATTTTTCTCGGTGAAATATAACAATGTATGTGTCGGGAGGTCGAACTAGACCATTTATTGATTTGTTTGGAGTTTAAAGGGGTTTTCTCTCGGTGAAATATATCAATCCATGTGCCTTGAATTCGAATTTTGTTTCGCCATTTAATGAATTGCTTGGAGTCTAAAAGGGTTTTCTATTGGTGAAATATATCAATCCATGTACCGGGAGTTCGAACTTCGACTCGGCCATATATTGATTTATTTGGAGTTTAAATGGGCTTTCCCTCGGTGAAATATATTAATCCATATATTGATTTGTTTGGATTTTAACGGGATTTTCTATTGGTGAAATATATTTATCCATGTGCCTGGAGATCGAACTTCTACCCGGCCATTTATTGATTTGTTTGGAACTTACAGGGACTTTCTATTGGTGAAATATATCAATCTATATACCGAGAGTCCGAACTTTGACTCGGCCAATTATTGATTTGTTTGGGGCTTAAAGAGGCTTTCTCTTCGTAAACTATGTATCTCTGTGCCGGGAGTTAGAACTTCAACTCGGCCATGTAATTGATTGATCAAGGTTTAGCGACGTTTTCGACTGTATTTTAATTATATCATGTCGATCGTTTAAGATAGCGTGTATTTACTGACTTCCTTGTAGAATATAAGGATTCGTATGATTGCTAATATCAATTAATAATGAGATTACGATGATTGACATTAGCATTGCTTGTGAACGTCATTTACTAAAAATGACGTCCTCAATTGTATCATTGATTATTTCATTTTAACTTTTTAACACTCCAATATGGCTCAAGCAGATATTTCGCGATTTTAGTATGAATCTTTGCGAGAAAATGAATTATCTAGAAACATATTACATTTCATTTCCTCACACTATTCTCGTCTACTCTGTTATAATATTGATTGTATTTCCACTTGATCCTGTGCAAAGATACAAACAGGTATTTAAATGTAATTCAACAGGGTGTGCCAAACCCAACCACGTGCATGCTCATAAAACCAATCACAATTCGTAGGAAAATACATGTTTAAAGTGCTACCTACGAAAAAACGTCAAAAGATTGTAAACAAAACTTAAAAGTCAAAAAAATTGATTTTAAAAGAATTTGGCAAGACGATGGTAATGTTCATGTCATGTTTTAAGATGTGATAATATTACATGTTCTTGAAGTTAAGAAAATGGTCAAGCTTGCTGAATAATAAATATCTAATACATTTTAATCTGCATAGATATATATACCCTGTGTATTTATTTATTTCAGTCTGTTTTGGCCAGCTATGGAAGTATCCGGCAGAAAAGCGGGGAAAGGCGATGCTTTTCACAAAAGCCAACTATGCGACCCATGCAACATTGATTGTTTACATGAAGAAGCCCGTATTTACTTCTAGACAAGGATGTTATGCCTTTGGACAAGATGGCCTCTGTCCGCGGGATATTCTATCCAAAACTTTTGAAATAACCAGGATTGAGATAAACAATCTCGAGGACAAACAGCAAATGAAACGAGAAGAAATACAAAGCGATGAACGGTCAAAAGGGATTGTAAAACAATCTGAGAAAGATGTCAAGGTGCTAACACATTCCGACACTATACCACTATACACAAAAGGAATTGTAGCAGAAACGGAAGCACATATCAAAAGGGAAACATGTGAAAAGTCAAGAAGTACAATGGATGTTAAATCAGTGATTTCGATGAGACAAATACATTCCAAACACGGATCAGATGGGGCTATATACCAGCCTAAGAGGAACGAATGTTTGATTACGGGAATTGAATTGCTGGATATCAATACTCTAGCTATTGCAGACCAGACCATGAAAACAATTCGATAACAATTGTTGACTTGAAATCTGACACAATAACGTTCTGTTTCAAATTAGACGGACATCCACACGATTTAACAAGCATTTACCAAACCAGAATAGTTGCAACTTGTGACAGTTAATTAATATTTTACAGTTTGACGCTGACGAATTTTCAATTGAGAAAAGACTGCCCATCGAGCCTGGATGCCGAGGTATTGCTTACCACAGAGATACATTATTTCTCACATTTGTTGGGGAACGATCGTGTGTAGAGGTACTTGATTTAAGCGGAATGTACTTCGTGTGTTTACAAATTATGACGCTAAACCGAGAGCCTTTATTGATCCACAATACATAGCCGTTAGTACCAACGGCCGGAACCTGTTTATATCAGACAGTGATATGCATTCATTGACAGTTTTGGACATGGAAGGTAACGTGTAAAGCACTTATACACATGAAAAACTGAAATATCCTACAGGTCCGATTGAGGATGATCAGGGAGCTATCATTGTTGCAGGAAAGGCAACGAACAACATACATCAGGTTTCTCAACAGTGCTCGCCCATCCAAATTATATTGGATACTTTTGAATGGCCACAGGCGGTGGCATACAGTGGCATGGACGACATGCTTTATATAAATAATTCAACAATCTGTTTGAATGGTGCTTTACGCCGCTTTCAACATTATTTCAGTTAAATCACGGCGACAATTCATTTATTCATGATCCCTGGGTAAACAAAATAGTACTAGGCTAGAAAATGTGCCTTGCCCAAGGGCACTTCACCATGACTTGAATGGTACTTTTCGACGCTTTCAACAGTATTTAAGTTATACATGTATCACGGAAAATATATATTACTACCAGCATCTGTATCCTCAAACCGATGCATCATTGGCAGGAAGCCATTGCTGTCATTTCAAGTCTGGGATATGAATCGACCGGGTGCTGAAACCAGATCTCCCGAGAGGGACATAAAAACAATAAATTTGCCTCCGTGAGGAGTGGTAAGGGCAACCTTTTTAGAAATCATACCTTCATTTATAGCGGAATTACTTCTTTGTGCGTATATATTTTAAGTAGTCTGCTGCAGACTTGCAGTATTTGGGTAAAGAGTTATGCAATCTCGTTATGTAAACCAACACGCACATTCTGAAACCCACCGTGGCCGAGTGGTTATATATGTAGCGTGGGAGGGGATTTGGCATCGTACGTCCCGGGTTCGATAGCCACTTGCGGCGGTGATGGTGGATTGCCCCTTGGTACGGCCAAGTACGTGTTTGAAAAAGTAAATCATCGCCGTGGTATAACTAAAGGTATGTTGAAAACAGCTTTAAACAAATAGGCATATAAACAAAATATTATCAACATTTTGCCACTTCTGCAGCAAACGACCTTTAAAACATCAATTAAAAAAGAAAAAGTGTACATAATGTTTTAACTTATCTTATTATCTAAAACTCATTAATATAAAATGTCCATAGTTTTGCTTGATTGTTTTCAGAGGTCATATTAATAAACGACGAATGACCCGGAGAGAGGCTGGAGCAAATACACTCACTAAACTAATGAGTTGTGAACATTTTGCGATGACTTTTTCTCATGTTATGCGGTCAGGTTTTTTTTAAATTAATCAAAGTTGTTTGAACAATTTTAGTACAATATCACTTAGTAACAATTCAAAATGCAAACTTATTTTGATTTATCAGACATGGACTTTCATAGAAGAAGAGCTTTTTAAATGATTTCATGTTGCCCCTTTTTTAAATTCACTTCGTGGCTATGTTTTTCAAACAACAACTTTAGAAACCGTGCCAAATAATTTTGAAATTAGACAAGCAGTTTCACTGCAAAAGAATTTTAATGTTTTCATATTTCACTATTTCTGACAGTGCGGCAAACAGAGATGTTATTATATTTTTTTTTTGTTGAACATTTTCTTTGGACGCCGGATATAGATAACAATAGATCAATTTGAGGACCGCCTCAATGGTGTATTGGTAGAGCGTCCGTCTTGAGGTTGCGGGTTAGATTCCCAGCCGGGTCATACCAAATACTTTGATTTAAAAAGGTAATAATGGCTACTCTCTTTGGTGCTGTAGGTTTCGGGGTTAACATTACGACTTACTGACTTTTTAGGATAAATGGACCAGAAGTACTGGTAACTTACCCAGGAAACGACGTGATATAAGTGAATAATTGTTGCAAGCGTCGTAAAACACCAAACAAAATAACCATTAAACTAGATCCATTTGTTCAACCTTGTTATCAGGAGAACTTAAACTGTTGACAACGAATACAGGGTGATTATAACAGCCCTGATTGCGCTCTTTGTACTCATGAGAGCTAAATATTTTGACGACGAATATAGGGTGATTACAACAGCCTTCATTGAGCTCTTTGTACTCATGAGAGCTAAATACCTTGACGATGAATACAAGGTGACCACAGCAGCCGTCCTAGAGCTCTTTGTACTCAGGTGAGCTAACAATTTGGACGACGAATGCAGGGTGATTACAACAACCTTCATTGAGATCTTTGTACTCAGGAGAGCTAACAATTTGGACGACGAATGCAGGGTGATTACAACAGCCTTCATTGAGCTCTTTGTATTCAGGAGAGCTAAACATTAATCGGTATGATGTGTGAACCTTAGTAGATAGTAACTGAGAGTTGTATGATCACATTTTCATGTATGGTCGTGGCATGGCCCTTAATGTGAAATCATACCATTGAAATAACGTCGTTTTGACGTCAAAACGTACGTTTTTGCGACAATGACAGTGTTGTTAAAGAAATCACAATGATTTTCTCGTTTGAAATGGTATTTGGAAAGAGTTAACACCAGACCGAAGAGAATTCAATTACCTACGTGGTGATGTAATTTTCATACAACTGCCAAGACGATTAACGTAACATAAAGAAGTAAAAATGAAACATTCTCTAAAATATTTTAACAGTAATTCGGTTAATTCAAATTTATTAAAAAATACGCCCGAGAGTTTTTTTCTAAAAAACTTTTATAATTTAGAACAACCAGATCTTTAGTAAATCGTGATGACGTTAATGCTCTGTCTCACGCGACAAACCGTACACTGCGGAATTTAACAACACTGTCATCGTTGCAAAAACGTACTTTTTGACGTAAAAAAATACGTTATTTCAAAGGTATGATTCCACCTTAAGTAACGTAGCCACTTTTAAACGGAGTCATAATTTAATGTTACACCAGCCCAAAGAGAGAACTACTCAGAAGGTATAATTGTAAATAACGAATCGAAGTTATCTCCCTTAGCTGAAAAGACAGGACAGCCGTTTCAGACAGATACGATCATTATACAAGTCTATATATCTCTATCCCTCCCTCTCTCTTTCTCTCTCTCTCTTTCATTCTCTCTTTCTCTCTCTCTCTCTCTCTCTATCTCTCTCTCTCTCTCTCTCCTCTCTCTCTCTTTCTCTCTCCTTTTCTCTCTCTCTTTCTCTCTCTATCTGTCTCTCTCTCTATCTCTCTCTCTCTTTCTTTTTCTCTTTCTCTCTCTCTTTCTCTCTATCTCTCTCTCTCCTCTCTCTCTCTCTTTCTCCTCCCTCCCTCTATATTTCTCTCTCTCTTTCATTCTCTCTTTCTCTCCCTCTTTCTCTCTCTCTCTCTCTCTCTATCTCTCTCTCTCTCTCTCTTTCTTTCTATCTTTCTCTCTTTCTCTCTTTCTCTCTCTCTCTGTCTCTCTCTCTCTCTATCTCTCTCTCCTCTCTCTCTCTGTCTCTATCTCTCTCTCTCTCTCTCCTCTCTCTCTCTCTCCCTTTCTGTCCTTATCTAAAACATGCTGCAGACACATGTTCAGCTCTCTATCTTTCTCTCTCTCTCTCTCTCTCTCTCTCTCACACTCTCTCTCTCTCTCTCTCTCTCTCTCTCTCCCGCTCTCTCGCTCTCAAGCTGTGTGTATGTGTCTGTCTTTCTTTATGTATGTTTGTCTATCTCGCTTTTTGTCTCTCTCTGTCTCTCTCTCTCTCTCCCTCTCTGTCTGTCTGTAAGTATGTCTCTCTCTTTATATCTCTCTCTATCTCTATCTCTCTGTGTCTCTAGCTCTCTCTGTAAATATGTAGGTCCGCCTCTCTGACTCTCTCTTTCTCGTTCTCTTTATTTAATATCAATCTATGTCTGTATGTCTCACCATTTCTGTCTGTCTCTCTATCTAGGCATATGTATGTATCTCTGTCTGTTTCTCTCTCTCCCTCTCTCTCTCTCTCTCTCTCTCTCTCTCCTCTCTCTCTCTCTCTCTCTCTCTCTCTCTCTCTCTCTCTCTCTCTCTCTCTCTCTCTCTCTCTCTCTCTCTCTCTCTCTCTCTCTCTCTCTCTCTCTCTCTCTCTCTCTCTCTCTCTGTAGCTGTGTGCATGTGTGTATGTGGCTGTCTATCTTTATTTAAGTTTGTCTATCTTGATGTCTGTCGGCCTGTCTTTCTCTCTCTCTCTCTCTCTCTCTCTCTCTTTTTTTTCTCTCTCTCTCTCTAGCTATCTCTGTATATATGTATGTCCGACTCTCTGACTCTCTCTTTTTGACTGTCTGTCTGTCTGTATGTCTATATCACTCTCTGTCTGTATGTCTCACTATTTCTGTCTGTGTCTCTATCTATGTATATGTATATTTCTCTGTCTTTTTCTGTATTCAATAAATGCTATATTTTATTTATATGTTCTGATTAATCATTTCGATCTTTTTTTTGGGCGGAATCGATTGAAGAGATAAGGTTACCTCCAACAAATAATGATGTCATTTTCTGTCATTATTAGTTATTTATCCATGCATAAAATAGTGTCGGAAACATAGCAATTCATCGTCTGAATAAAATATTGTCGGTAACATAGCAATTTATCATATGAATAAAATATTTTGAAAAACAGATCAAATCATTGTATTGTGAAAAAAGAGCAATTTATCGTATGATTAAAACATTGTCGAAAAAGATCAATTTATTGTATCATTAAAACAGTATCGGAAACAGTTATTTATCGTATAAGTAAAACTTGTGGGAAAGAGAAAGAGATAAAAATATTGAAAGAAATAGAGAGATATATAGAGAGAGATAGGTAGAGAGAGAGAGAAATAGAGAGAGAAATCGAGATAGAGAGAGAGAGAGACAGACAGACAGAGACACCGGTAGAGAAATAGAGAGAGAGACACAGATACAGACAGATACATAAAAAGAGACAGAGCGAGAGAAAGAAAGAAATACATACATAAACAAGTTAAGAAAGATAGACAGACAGAAATTGAATCAGCAAGTTGAACATGATTCTGCTGCTGAATGAACGGATCAATGTTATTTAAATACATTTTTATATAAAATTACACATGATCAATACAGATGTAAAATGCAGATACGATAATCTATTATGCGTGTTTTAACACTGAACATTTTTAGGCCGGCTTTAACATATGTAAATCGCTTCATAATCATTCATTATTTAAATCCTCGTGAAATTATAATAGAAAAACTAAAGAAAATTACTTCTTACATAACATATTCTGCAACGATGAAGGAATCTAGTAATCCAATCCGTACCTTCATAAAGATACACAAAATATTAAATAAAAACTGATCTGCAAATATCTTATTTCTTCCACAAAACACAAACTTACCCTTATATAGTATGTGTAAAGCGCTTTACGTCGCTTTGAACAATCCTCCAGGTATATCACATTGTTTCCTGGTTTAGTTATAAATACTATTGGTTCTGTTGTGTTTGTGAATTTAAATTTGCAGATGTGTGCATGGAAATGGGATTTTTATTATATAAAATATTTTTTTAAAAGAAATGTAGGCTTATTGTTTTTTCGAAAATAATGTAGGGACATTATTAAAGGACGCTCTACCACTATACCTCTGAGGCGGTTATTCAATATGAATGTATAACTACAAGAAACGACTATAAAGACTGTGATCAAAAATAGCATGACTGAATAACTTTATAAAGGTGGAATGTATATCGTATTACACTTGCTCTAGATAAACCTGCCAAGATCTATTTTTGAACAGTTGGCGTTTCCAGCTTTGTATTTGGTAGAGTCCATAGTCAATTGTATACAACAATCAATATCAACTTGATGAGTGGAGCAGCACGAAGAACATATCCTGATCAGACGGCGGTGTTGCACGAGCTGGGTTGACTCCAGGGGTGTGCCAGAGGTTTCACATCATCGAACATCCAGCTCTCAAAGGGTCCATTGTGGAAGACAGTGATGCAGATATAGTGTCTCGGCCTCTCGTATCAACGGTCCCGGGTTCGAGTCCAGTAATTAGCAGGATATGACTTTGGGATTTTCCACACAAACGGCACGAGTACTGGCTAAGTCTACAGACAGCAGACATAGAGCGTGATTGATAAAAGCTGACATCTTGTTTCCCAATTGATGTAAAATAAATAAGTTTAAACTAAAAGAGTCCATAGCTACATGTCATTGTAGAAAAATAAAAATGCGAGTTGGTCTGACTCTATACATGTGGCAGAGGTTCCACAACATTACCAACAGTAAAAGGGTTAACACTTTTCAACAAGTGACAAATTAGAAAAACAGCTACGGAAAAGTATGAAAAATGTCTATACGTGAAAGTATGATAACTGATAAGAGGTGACAAGATTGTGACAAATAGAGATATTGCTCGTTATAGAGCACTTTCTAATGTGACAATTGTGTTTGCTACAGATTCAACGAAATGCCGTCTGAATATTGTTAAAGGTTCTGAACTTCAGATGGAAATCAACATTCTTAAATGATGAAACTTTTGCAAATATTGCTTAAAGTGACAACAAGGTAAGTAATAAGTAGTTCAAAACTACTTTGGCACGAAATGTCGAAACACTGTCAAATGAAAGTCATGAAGATGTACATAACTTGGCTTACTTGGTATGTCTACCCAGTAAATATGAAGTATAAACTATCAATATTAAGATGTTTATGTTACTGAAAAGTGAAATTGTTACTTTAATTATATCCCAGAATTATGATTCTTATATTTCACAACAACTTTTGAACAGTTTTAAAACTTCAACTATAATATCTATTTTCTGGGGTTCAGCACCTTTAAGGGTGTAACACTTTACATAATGATATTATTTAATCTTTTTGAAATCTACAGACGTAAATGTAGCTTGACACATCGTTAGCAGACGACTTTTGAAAATATTGTTCAAAACAATTGCTTTTTCAACAATGTTTCCTAATATATCAAATTATTATACCGTCATTTTTAGATATTTTCTATTATAAGGGTGTCTAGATTATATCAAGGCCGTCTGATATAGATACATTGTGTGTGGTAAAAGGTTAAGCGTCGTCGGTATGAATAGAATTAGTGAAGGAATATGCAATCTCTGATCAATAAGGCGAAACGATTTGGTATATATTTTACAAAAGGTTAAGCAAATAGAGACAATGGTTTATTTAAAACTATGTCCTCTTCTTCCGCTCATGTTTTGCATATATCGTATGTGTCTGTGTAGCACATTTTTGGGAATATAAGAGAATTGAAAGACGTAAGAATATATGTTCGAAAAAGAAGAAATTGTACGAAGCTAATTGTTAACTTTCTGCTTCCGGTTTATGATATGTAAACATTACCATGTCAAGCTTTGCATTCAATGTTAAGGCATATTGAAATATAAAAAGTGTTAAATAACAATATTTGTAATTTGATCACCCTTGCAAAGACTTAAATTTAACTATTGATTATGCGCACTTAAAATGTTATTGTAACGGGTAGATTAAACTTGTTTATGTATGAACCATGAAAAGCAGAATTTTGTTTATATGATGAATTTAGTCGACGTGGAAGGAACAACGAAAAGACGAATATATTTGAAAGGAGTTAACGATAAACTTAGATATTATATTTTTTTATGAAATAACACAAAAGGTAAGAATCAACGTCTTTTTTATTTATTAGGAATATTTTGAAGATATATTTCGGCATATATAACCATTAAGGAGTATTTTGAGCGATAAGGAAGTGTACACTTTATAAATATATTATATTAATCGATAAACTTCCTTCTTACACTAAGAAACAACCTCGTCACAGTTGAAGTGTAGATATAATATATTTATGTTTGGTGGGGGGGGGGGGGCGTTTAAAGGGGCTTTCTCTTGGTGAAATATATCAATCCATGTGCCGTGGGTTTGAATCTCAACTCGGCCATTTATCATAACCGATACTTCACAAAAGTAATTGTAATTGACTGATTGAAATTTAGCGCCGTTTTCAACTGTATTTCAGGTATATCATGCAGATTGTGTTTACTTGCTACCTCGCAGAATACAATGATTCTTATGATTGTTAAGTTTAATTAATATAGTTAATATGATGATTGACGTTAGCATTGCTTGTGACGTGATTTACTAAATTCAATAGTATCATTGATTATTTTATTCTACTTATCAAACAATCCAATAAGACGCAGACATTTCACGATTTTAAGATGAGTCTTTGCGAGAAAACGAAGTTTCTAGAAAAATATCAGATTTCATTTCCTCAAATTGTTCTCGTCTTCTCTGTAAACATACTGATCATTTTTCCACTTTCAAGATGTATACCTTTTAGTCATTAGATGTTGCAGAAACATTATATATTTCTTGACATTATTAAACTGATCCTGTGCAAAGATGAAAACAGGTATTTGAATGTAATTCAAAAAGTGTGCCATTTATATCATCACGTGCATGTTCATAACAACAATCACACTTAGAAGAAAAATACATGATTTATGTGATAATATATTCTGTTCTCAGAGTTCAGGAACAGGTCAAACTTGCTGAATAATACATATATTATGAATTTGTCTTTGGTTTGATATTGTCTGTGTATTTATTTATTTCAGTCTGATTTGGCCAGCTATGGAAGTGTCCGGTAGAAAAGTAAGAACATGCGAAGTTGTTCACAACAATCTACTTTGCGACCCGTGCAACATTGACTCTTTATATGAGGATGCCCTATATTATTGTATCAACTGCAACGAGTTTCTTTGTGGCAATTGTACCAGCAATCACAGGAAATCGAAAGCTTCGCGGAATCATAAACTTCTAGATAAGGATGCTATGCCTTCGGACAAGATTGATACTGTCCTCGAGAAATTATGTCCAAAGCATAACGCTAAAATTTTAAACTACTTCTGCAGCCGACATAATGGGTTTTGTTGCAGCGTTTGCGTTACCTTAGATCATGTTAATTGTCCTGTGCAATATATAAATGAAATAGCTAAAAGTGAGGAATACAAAGGCTTACTACAGCATATAAATGACACGGAATCGCAGCTTTTAGACCACGTGAAAAGATCAAAGCAAACTAAAGTCAAGGTTGGAGAACTTTTCGATGAATTACAAGCTAGTATGAATTTATTTAGAGCAGAAATCATCGTCGAACTTGATGCATTAGTAACGATGATAATGAGTGAGGCACAACAAATTAAAACAGATTTCTTAAACTCTATGGAATTCAAGCTAACATTGTTAGAGACAACGCTAAACGAATTGCGAGAAGTTTCCTCCAATCTCAAAAAACTTGAAATCTATCAACAGCACAGGAATCTGTTTATCTCAGCCAAGCAGGCTCAGACAAAGGTCAAGGGATACAAAAATGAATTGGATGAAATATTATATCAGGACAGCGGCATTAGAGAATACACATTTAAACCTAACGAAGATATTAAGATTTTTCTGAACTCATCCAAACTAGGGACTTTGGAACTTACCCGGGTGGTCGACGGCATAATCGAGGAAGAGAATCAAAGAAGTCCGAATCAGGATGCAAAGATACTCACACACATTGAAGAAGTATCAACCTTAGAGATAGCTGAACGATCAAAAGAGGAGAGGATGAATCAATCAGAAAAAGATGCAAAGCTACACTCACACGCTGAACCAACACCATTTTATGCCAGTGGTGTAGCGGAAACGGAGCAACATACCGAAATTGCAACGCATAGGACGGATCCCAAATCGAGTACAGCGAATTTTGTGAAACAAATTAAAATAAAACATAGATCAGACAAGGCTATAAACCGGTTAATGACAACTCAGTGTTCGATTACTGGAATTGAATTGCTGGATATCAATACTCTAGTTCTTGCAGACCATGCAAACTATTGCATTAAAGTTGTTGACTTGAAAACTGACATGATTACGTTCTGTTGCGAATTGGACGAACAGCCACACGATTTAACAAGCATAAGCCAAACCAGAATAGTTGCAGCGTGCGACACAGAATTAGTATTTCTACAGTTTGACGCCGGTAAATTGTCTATTGAAAGCAGACTTCCCGTCAATCCAGGGTACCGTGGTATTGTTTACCACAAAGATAAATTATTTCGCACTTTTGCTGGGGAACAACCTTGTGTTGAGGTGCTTGATTTGGATGGAAACTCCATTCACGTCTTTGAATATGATGCAGATGGGCACAATCTCTTTAGTGATCCACGATACATAGCCGTTAGTACCGACGGCCACACAATGTTTATATCAGATCGTGATATGCATTCAGTGACGATTTTGGACATGAACGGTAACGTGAAAAGCACTTATAAACATGAAACCCTTAAATGCCCGACAGGTCTGATTCAGGATAACAATGGAGATATCCTTGTTGCTGGCTCGTCAACGAATAACATACATCGGATTTCACAAGAGGGCTCGCCCATCCGGATTGTATTGGACAATATTGAATGGCCGCAGGCGGTCGCATTCAGCGGTATGGACAACTTGCTTTATATAACCCGATGTTCATCTAGCTTCATATCTGTCTACAAAATTGAATAAGTGAACACCCTGTTTGAATTGTAATTTTCGCCGCTTTCAACATTATTTCAGTTAAACAAGTTTCACGGAAAAATGTCTAAGATTACCGGCATCTTTATCCTGAAACCGATGCATCAATTGCAATGGTCTCCTCACAATCTTGAAAACCAAGGAAGAAAAACAATTAGTGCTATTTTAAAGTCTGGGATATGCCTCGACCGGGAATCCTGATCTCTCGAGGCGAACATACTGTCTCCGTAGTGAAGTGGTTAGAGCATCCGTTTTGATAGCGGGATAATAGGGTTGGATTCCCAATCGGGTCATACAAAAGGCTTTACAATTATGGCAAAAGCTTCCTTCCTTGGCGCTAAGGGTTAAATCGGGATAGCATAACGACTGATGTATCGGTGTGAGGACCGCCGTGATATGACCAAAGCTGTTGAAAGCGGCGTTAAACTCCAAACAAACAAACAAACAAACAAACCTAGTCTACGTGAAAAGACCACCAAGACAAATAAGGCTATGCGCACTGGATACCGTGACGCAACAGACATACTGTTGAAAACTGCGATAAGTTCCTATCAATCAAGCAATTGTCTTTTTAATATTTAAGTGACATCCTCATACGGGTCACGTCGGACGAAAACCGACCTTCGAGACTCTGCGAAACTCTGCGATACAGAAAGATCTTCACTTTTCGTAATCTAGCTATCGAAGCCTTCACGAACCATCTACTGCGACAAAGTCTAAAGTACAGTGGACTCGCGATAAACTGGAGTTTAAAATTACCATATTATATTCGGCTTAGCGACGTGTTCGAGCGATCGTTGGATGTATGCTTAATTGTAAGTTATTGAAGTGTTTAAATGATCTCTGGATTAATGCTAAATAAATTTCTGTATAGTAACCTCTGGCCACCATTCTTTCCGATAATTGACACAAATCAATGCGAAAAACGGCATTCGTCTTCCAACAATGGCCAAGCAGTCTTTCTGGAAGATCAACAATTTACTTGGAAAATCAGTACTGGTGTGAGAAAACCCGGAATGCCATCGCGCAAAGTAAACTGGCTGCCTCCATATGACCGAAAAATGTCTCCATTTGCATTTTTTTTCAAAAGTCGTCTGCTAAAGACGGGTCCAAATTCGATTGTAAGTTGGGTAAACAATTAAAGTGTATGGAATTGATGCAAATACAGCTACACGTTAACATTTGTGCAAGAAGACACATCTTACCCTGATGTATGTGTAAACAAACAGTGAATGTCCGGGTGAGACTGTGCTCGTTTGCATGCTCAAGCGAATCTTCACAGTACGTTGATGTTACGATAAACTGACGAGGCTTATCAATGTCCGCAATAGCGTATTAATTGGAAGTACGTAACATGTATAACGGTTTGTTTTGCTTGAGTAGTTCACCGCCTTGACGGTGAAGTGTTTAAGCGTCCACCTCGTAGCAGCTCATTTATATGTGAATGATTAAAAATCGTCTAAACGTCTTGTTACAATGCCATATTAGATATTCTTTCACCTTTTTTAATATGAACCAGAGAGATCGTGAGAGATAAGGGATAGAGAGAGAGAGAAAGAGAAAAGGAGAGAAAGAGAGACAGATATAGAAATAAAGATAAAGTTGAAGAGAGAGTGAGTGAGAGAGAGAGGGAGAGAGAGATATAGGGTAGACGGGGAAGAAGCGAGATAGAAACAGTGAGAGAGAGAGAGAGCGAGAGAGATAGGGCGATTAAAAAGAGAGACATACAGAGAGACAGAGAGAGCGATGGAGAATGGGAGGGAGAGGGAGGGAGAGAGGAAGGAAAGCTAGACAAATAGCTGGACAGAGAAAACGATAGAGAGAAAAAGAGTGAAATAGAGGAATAGAGAAAGAGAAAAGAAGAGTGAGAAAGAGAGAGAGAGAGAGAGAGAGAGAGAGGAAGAGAGAGAGAGAGAGAGAGAGAGAGAGAGAGAGAGAGAGAGAGAGAGAGAGAGAGAATAGAGAGAGAGAGAGAGAGAGAAAACAAAAGAGAGAGAGAGAGAGAGAGAGAAATAGAGAGAAATAGAGAGAGAGTGATCTGTATTGTCTCCATTTTGAAGAGTTTCATTAAAATCATAACATAATGATTACACATACAATAACAGTTACATGTATATACAACAAATATAAAGCAATAGAAATGAAAAAGAAATTATGAGAAAAAACCATGTTCTCTTATTGAGTCTTAACACCCCAAAACAGACCCCATGAGATTTAACGATGAATATGTCGCTAGGTTAAAATCAGAAGAGAACTCAATCAGTTTATGCGGAGATGCACACTGTTTCTTATATTCGCTGATCGACAGTTTCTGATGTCTGTTTTACAGTGACCCGGATCAACGTATTCAAATGACATATATGTACACAGTAGCTGTTTAACAGTAAGTACAATATGTGTGCGCTTATCGAGGCCCTTTCATAAGTTTAACAAAAGGGCTTCGATAGTGCATACTATATCTAAGTTACACGGTCACTTTTCCTAAGTAGGATCAGCATGTAGATAGGTTGAACTTTCCCCGAAAGCGAAACAGAAACAGCAACAATGGGATGTGTAAAGAGACCAAATAGCCTGATATTTCATGATGGACAATGCGTACGGATGTAACTTAGCTTCTGTCCAAAAGTTTGACTGGCGAAGGTGACTGTGGCACTGTTTGAATATAGTAAAGTCAGCGGAAGCGTCCATTCGGTCAACCCTGGTTTATTCCTCGCGTGCGGGTACAGCTTGGTAACAATTAGTTTTCCACATGTGTTTCGAAGGGAAATGACAAGATGTTTGAAACGTTGCTAGGTACGTTGTAAGATCACATTTGTCCAGTTT